>VZRJ01011027.1:1474890-1651332 GCA_013397565.1 Ptilonorhynchus violaceus | reverse complement strand
CGGCGGGGATGTCGCTGCCGCGGCTGGAGAAGCCGATCAAGCAGGCCTTCTACAACACCGGGGCGCTGCTGTTCGCGGGGCTGTGCTGCGGCGCCGCCGTGCTCGTGTACTTCATCCTGGAGGCGTTCCTGCGGCCGCTGCTCTGGGCCGTGCTCTGCGGCACCTTCCTGCACCCCTTCAAGACCTCGCTGACGGCGCTGGGGCGGCGCTGGCTCGGCCGCCTGCACCGCTCCCGCACGCCGGGGCTGCTGGCCGCGCTCCTCCTGCCCATCTGCTTCGCCAACTACGGCGTGGAGGCGCTGGGCGAGCAGGTGCTGCGGCGGCGGCGGCTCCTGCTGCTGCTGGGCGCCGGGGGGCCGCTGCTTTACGGACTCTACTGCCTGGGCAGCTCCCTGGGCGTGCAGGTGCTGCTGGCACAGGCCGCCCGCATCATCTGCCAAGGGCTCGACTACTTCAGCAGCCAGTGGGTGAGTGAGTGAGTGAGTGAGTGAGTGTCGGGGTTTGGCGGCCGCGCTTTAGTCGTGCACCGCTTCTGGAGATGCTGTTCAGTCAGAGGTGATGCAGCCGAGTTCTTGGGCAAACATCGAGGCTTGTTGAGCTCTAAGGTGTGTATTAAAGTGTTGTGAAATAGCAGCTCAGCTCCACAAGTGACCTGGGGTGGGGAAAGGCAACTTAAGGCTTGTTTCCTAGTGTGTTGCCTAGTGCTGTGTTCTTTTTTTTCCTTCTTAGAGTATCAAACGGTGCAAACTCAATTTGAACGTTAAAAAGTAAAGCTGTTAAACTTAAAAGTGTTACTTATGGTAACAAAGCCTGGGAGACTACTTTTCCCTGTGTTCTGTTCGGTAGGTAGACTAGTTAAAACTTCTGGCAAAACTCAATTACACTTGGTTAGTTATAATTGAAAATACGAAAAATGCTACATACCAGAAGCAAATGTGAAAGCACGGAAGATCAGTAAGTTGTACTCTTGTTAAATACTGATGGACAGTTGGCCTACTCAGATTTGTTAGTGTCAAAGACTTTTCAAAAGCTGCTCTGTTTTTTAAACAAACAAAATACCCCCCCTCCTTGGGTAACAGTTTTCCTGAATGGACTGACAGAGGATATTTTGAGCTGTTTCTAGTGTGAATAGAATGGACAGGAAAATGTGTTTTGTCTCTTGAAGGTAAACACTGGAGGAAGGGATTTTCTTGACTTTGTTTGAAGTGTTGTCATATGCTGGAAGATGTCAGAGGACGTGTGTTTCTCGTCTGTTTTGTCCTCAGAAATATAATTAAGACTGAGTGGATAGAGACACATTCTCTCTCTATAAAGAAGCAACATACAGCCATGTTTACTTTAAACTGAGTAGCAGAATCCAAGTCTGGCTTAGTACTGGTGGGAAGCTTTGATTTGTTGCTACAGAGTTTACTTGATAAGCTTAAGATTTTCCTTCGCATTGACCTGTTTTATTTTTAACAAGTTGGTGATATTGCTACACTAGCTGACCTGGCTAAGTCCAGGCTTTTATTAAAACTTGGTTAATTAAGCCATACTTTCACTGCATAAATATAAGGGTACTAAAGGAAGCTGCACTTACTTAACCTCATAACTATGGTTGTAATGCACTGCTGAATGCCTGTGTATGCTCTGTGCGACTTTGCTTGGCAGTCTCTGATCCTTCTGGTTTGCACTGTTTCTGATTTAACACTTGTTCATTGAACTGCTGTAAAATTTTAACTGGGCAAAAGATAGTAAACGCTCAGAACGCTTCAAACTTTACTTTCTTGGGAAGATTTTGGGTTCTTGTCAAGGTAATTGACTACAGACTTCCTTAAGCAAACCAGTTGCAGTACCTTTCTAAACAAGCTGCCTATGTCTCTTTCTGGGGCCCTATATGAGAAAAAATTGTGGGGTTTCATTTGTAAATAACCTAAACTCAGCCTGGCATCATATGTACACTTTACAGTGTTTTCCTATTTCAGTATTTTTCATTTTGCAGTTGCTTGATTTGTATTATCTCAGAGCTGTAGCAGGATAACTTTATCCGTGCTGCTGAGGAGCCCTGAGCTGGATCAGTTAATAGTGTCAGCTTTAACTTCAGTTGAGCACTTTAAAGCCCTTTAATTCCTGTGTTATATTGCAGGACTCTGTTTGCATGCATATGTTCTGCTTGTTAGCTGCACAGGAATTTTGGATGTTATGAGTCGGTTTCTCCATTGTACTGTTCTCTGGAATCTGAATGCTCCGTGGTTCTGTCTGTATGCACACTTGTCCGCTCCCTTTCTGATTCCTTCTTCTGTACTAGAGAAGTGAGAGGATGCCTATCATTAGAATTATGGGGTTTGGAATATTAATTTGGTATTCTCTAACTAAAGGTATTTTTATGGCATCTAATAGGCCATGATACCGAGACAGAAATTCTCTTAAGTTCCAGGAAAAACCCAACTTTTCTTCAAATGCAACAATCGCATGTGATAATGACATAGTAAGATGTATCTTGGCATCAGTGTGTTAAAGAGCTTTCTTGTCCCATTGTCCTCAAATCTGGGAAAGCCATTCATGGTGTTGATGAGTGAAGATTTGGAAGTGCCTGTGTTCCTGTCTGTGGTTCTTAAGTCACACCTGCAGTTTAGGAATTTGCAGCCCTAGGTACCTCCCTGACTGGATTGTTTCAAAGGTGATTGCAAAACACTGCATTTGAAGAACAAGTCCAAGATCTTAGGCTACTCTACAAGCATCTTCTTTCCACAGTCTCCTTTTCTTTCCCTTCAGGCTTTACAGTTCCTGCATAATCTTTGAAGAAGCTTGCTCAATAAATGTAGTTGGCTGCTGGGCCTTGAAGCTAGAGGCTGGTTAAAAATTCCAGATGAGTTCCTTGCTCTGGCTCCAGCCTTCTCTCTGGGTTATTTGTAGAATTCTTGCATAGAGGGCCATACATGAACTTCAGTTACATGTAATAAGGAAGGGGAATGTTTTTCTCTTATCTGTTTTTTCTTGGAAAGGAGGGGAGTTCATCCCATAGTGGTGAATTGAATATACCCCTGCATGCTTTTGTGCTGCAGCAGTTTCAGCATGGCTACCCTTACTGTCAGCATACCTTCTGAAGACTAACCTTGGGCTGCCTTGTTGCACTAGTTTTGTAGGAAATATGCCCTTGTCTAATACCTAAGGTACAGGAAATTCTTCTGCTTTGTGGCAGACTTGAAACTACTTTAGGCTGACCTTTTACACTTAGATTAATATACATCTAATACCAGCTATTCGTTATATTTTCTTGTCTTTTTTTTTTTTTAGGAGAATTCACATGCTCATATTTATTTGGAAAATAGTTTGTAGATCCCAGCAGATGTAAAGAATTATACAGCTGCTCTATGTTGGCTCTGAAGTTCATCTTAGTAAATTAAATTTGACGTAATGGTAATGAGCAGAATTCTCTGTAGTGAACTTGATTACAGGGCTGTCAAAATCTTACTCTGCTGGCCAGTTGTTCTTCCTTGGTTTGTCACAAGTTATTGGTCAGGGTCACAACTGTGTACTCGTGTGTGTGCGTCAGTGTTTTTGTCTCTCTGACTGTACTAGGTACAACTTGTGTTGTTCTAGAGGTTTACATCCAGTTAGAAAAGTTAATCAATCTTATCCTCACAAGGATGCTGGGCAAATCTGGAAACGCCATTTGCCATGACCACTACATTGGAATATTGTCAAAATATGTGTTATCTGTTTTGGCCAGTGGACTGTCTGCTCCCCAACAGGGATTCTATCAAAGACAGGGAAACCTCCATTTGTGTTGGCACTCGATGACAGCAGTCCCCAAGTAGCCCTTGAAAAGTGAAATTCTCAAGCGTGCTTCCTGGCAAAGGCTTTGGGTCACCTGCTCTGAGATGTTTGGCTTCCAGACTCCTATTGAATATCACCTGTGGAGGCAAAAGAGCACCCACATTTTGTCAAGTTCACCTAATGGGGCAATTTCTCTTTTAGTAAAGAAAAGGGCACAGTTCTGATTTTTGATGTGCATACAATTCTGGGTTTTGGGGTGTTTTGAGTAGGTGTGCTTTTTTTTTCCTTCTCTTTCTTCTTAAAGCAGGCTTACAGGTTTCTTAACACTTGCCCAGCATAGAAAAAAACCCAAACCACACACCTGAAAAAGCTCTTAGGTATTATTTCTACTGTTTACAATTCTTTATTATTATGATATCTTGGCTTACAAATCATACAGCCAAGTACCAACTGTAAACACATCTTTCCAAAACCGCAGTTTTTGGTTTGTTTTCACAACTTGGTAGAAATAAACTGTGTAGAGACATGTGGCCTATTAAAAACAAGATGGGGAGAGGCAGAGGAAGTCTGAGATGTTGACAGTGTGTTCTTTTCTACTCTTCTACACCCACCCTCAGTTTGGGAAGAGCCTGCAGTGGAAGTACCTTTCTTGAAGAGACTGAGGAGTTTGTTTGATTTGTGTGCAGGAACTATAGCCCCAGGCCCTAAGCTGACACTAGCCTAAAGCCTAATGATGTATGCTATATAATAGTAGTTATTTATTGGTATTTATATGTATTGGTTGAACACAGTAATGTTTATTTTTCTACCACCTCTGAAAGAAATGATCATTATGGAACTGTCCAGCAAAATTTTAACTGTACTCTATGTAATAAAACAGGAAGTTGAAGAAATTGTGTGTGTTGAGGAGCCATGTCTTGCAAAAGTGTCACCATGAAGTATGTCAGAGTAGTGGTGCAGGGAGAGAATCTGATGTGCTCTGGAAAACCTCTTTTTGCAAGACAGTCTTGATAAGCTTGGTTTCTGAATAGCATTTTTCATATGTGTTTCTCCTAAGTAACTTTTGTATTAAGACAGGAAAAGTGAACTAAAGGAGAAGTATTCTCAACATCCATTGCTGCAGTCATCTGGCTGCCTTAGATTTAATGTTTTTTTCCTAAATTCACAATGTAGGAAATGTTGCAGGACACATTGAAAATGCTTTTAACCCATGTGTGGCAGTGTTGATTTTGATGGTGAGTTCTCCCTGCCCTAGGATTCTAGCTATAAGTTCATACTTTTGTCCTTTCAAAAAGGAGTGATTTCACTGAACACCATGTTTGTGTTTCATGTGGCTTAGTAGTCTGTGTGTTTTAATGCCAGAAATATCGACATGGATATATGTCACAGTTGGGGGTTCTAGAAGCAACAGAATGGTGCACTATTCTTGTCCTTTGAACTTGGGACAAAGAATAGCTTACTTCTGTTCACTTAGAACTTGCTTTAGGTAAATGAAGGCTTCCTTAGTGAGGGGAGGAGGTGGTTGTCTTTGCCCTGAGGTGGACAATAGTCTTGTATGTGTGATTAGTTGGGTTTGGGTATTTTTTTATGTGTTTGACAAAGGCTTCTCCATGGTAGAATGCGGGCAGTTACACATTCTTATTCTACCAGACTCTGCACATTATGGGATATTTCCTCTTGTGTACTAAGGAATATGCATTAAAGCCGCATCAAATTAATTTTGGCTCTGAAAACTGGAGTCAAAATGACATTTTCATAATTTGTCGGCTGCCTCTTTATTATCTTTTATATTGTTTAGAAAACTATTTTCAAATGAAGAAGCAGATAAAGAAAACACTGATTTTTTCAAAGGCAAGCACAGTTTGGCTTTTTGCAGTGCATTTAATGCCTCGTGTCACTTCATTTTTCAAGTCCAACACTCTTCTGCTCAGCTTTTGTGGTAGTTTTGTTTTCCTTTTTCAGCCTGCATCACTGCTAAGGAGTAGGATGGAGAAATAGTGAACTGCTGTAATAAGATCACTTCCTTCAACTGTCTTTGCTCTGCAGTGCTATTTTAAAAGTTTGCAAAAGTGCTGTGTTAATGTTTTGTCAATGTTTTTAATGATTTTCCATTTTAAGTAAAACTAATGAAAATCTCTATTTCCAAATGAAAATTTTGTTTTAAAATAGTAAAGGGAAGTGTAAAAAGTAGTTAGGCCTTTTTTTTTTTGTTCAAAACGCTGAAGCAACCAGGAAAATAGAACATGATTCGAATTAGATCTGTAGTTTCATCAAACAGTTTTAAATTTAAATCTCAATTAAAAAAACCTTAAACAACCCAAAACTTAAACCATACCCTCCCTACAAAACCTTGCCATATGATTTCCAAGAGGAAAAGAACAGCCTGGAAAAAAAACCACTTCAAAATGGCCAAGGGAGGGGATAGATCTACAACTAGAAAATGTAAGGGTTCAAACACTCCATTTTGTAGGTGCTGACTTGTTAAAAACTGAAAAATTTGGAAAAGTTGGCAGGAGCGTATATCAAAAGAAGTAACTGTTGGTTCATCTGGTCAGTCTTCACTTTGTGCTTCCTTGTGGGGTGGTTCACAGAATCATAGAATATCCTGAGTTGTAAGGGACCCACAAGGATCATTGAAGTCTCACTCCTGGCCCTGCACAGGACTGCCCCAAGAATCACACCATGTGCCTGAGAAGGCACCTGAAGCACATAGGAAATGTGTTTGCTGCTGGATGTTGACTTGTGGCAACATTCCAAGGAAGACTAAATCATTCCAACAGCTTTGCTGCCTTCTACATTGAGAAGCTGTTCTTGCTTATCCCACTTCTGACATATGCTTCAGTTGCCCTGTTGTTGGTGCCTGTCGTATTTCTGAGAGCCTGTTGTGCTAAAACTGAATTACAGGTAGGTTTTTTATGAGCTTAGGGAGCTTGAGCTGACTGGATGAATGTTGAAGTTGTTGTGCAGAAGAGGTGGGACTGCCCAGCTGGCAGTAGTAGGCAATGAAGTGCCATTTTTCAGTAGCAGTGAGCTGTTAAATGAGCTTATCTGTAAAACTCTCCTTAGAGGTTAGCTTGTTGATAAGAAAAAAGGGAGGGAACAGTATAAATAAAGTATTTTACTCTCCAATATAAATCAACGTAAATGTTGTCAAAAGTTGAGTAATAAGAGTTTGTTCTTGAAAAACTATGCCAAAGCCAAAAGAGTGGCTCAGATTTTCAAATTTTTCAACAGGAAGGGGCAACAGACTTTCAGTAACATTGGTGATATGGTCATGCTGATAAATCCTAGACTTTCTGACACTGAAATTTCAAAGAAAAATCACTGAAGCACATGCTTGAGTGTAGCATAAAAGCTGTATGTTTCTTACAGTGTAATTTTGTCTCCACTTGGCAATTTAGAGAGAACTGAAGCCCTTCAGATTTGCCTTAGACATCTCTAAATCTGCCTCTTAAATTTTCCACTTTAACACAGAATTGGGTGCCGAATATATGTCTAAAGGCAAAGCAACACTGGTCGATTTGTGAGGGATGCTACAAAATACAAAGGAGATGTGAAAAATGAGGTCTTTGCTGTCTGTTCAGACAGTGAAGGTAGGTGAGGGAAGGAAGAAGGACAGCTTGCAGGACTATATCCCAAACTTGTGATATATAGGAGTTGTGCATGTCTGTAGATAATAATTGTGATTGAATAGTGATTTAAAATCTCAGAGTACATGGTGGAAGTTAGGTGTCTGCAACTGACTTCAGCTTGATAAATGAATAGTTTATGGTAGCTAATGCATTCTGCAAAATCTGAAATGTATGTATTAGTTACCTGGTTAGCTGTACACTCTTACAAATCAAATTTCTAGGTATTTTGGCTTAGCATGGAATCTTATCAATTAGAGTTTCAGTGCAATAATTGCAGTAGCTTAATTTTAATGAAAGTAGGCAGTATATTTTGTTCTTTGTTTCAATTATGTCAGTTCTTGTGAATGACGTATAATAGTAGAGAGGCTATTAATATTCTCCATGCTTTTCTAGCTAAAACCTTTGGAGACCTTCCAGAAAAACAGTGGGAAAGGTTATGTAACACCCTTTTAAAGGGTTAAGAAAGAAAAAAAAAGTATGCTGTTGCCCAGTTAGTATGGGATGAAATCCTAGTCCATATCAATGTAAGTTGCTTTGTCAGTTGCTTTCAGCTATGAAGTGTTGGAAGTAGACTACCCTAGTTCCTGTACAGTGGCTCTTGCAGTGTGGGGAGGTCTTTGGCCCTAACGTTAACCAGTAAAGAGCTAATTATTCCATGGTGCCACTGAAATTAAACTTCTTGCACCAGTCAGCTGACTACATAGTTCTTTTTATGGGGCTTCGGAAATGTTACTGTTTGATCTCTGAAACAGGGTGACTGGTTTATTTTAAAGTAAGCTATTTCTCTCTATTCAATAGAGATAAGAAATACTTGGGTCATTTGCTAAGCTTTTAGAAATGAGAACTGAGGATTTATTTTAACTTAGAACACAAAAAATTAATAAATACCTAAACCCTGCAGTGTTCAGCTACACGCATGGCTAAAAGCAGTGCAGTGTGTTTTGCTTTGTTGGCTGTTAAATATAGGCTTATGCCATTAGCCTCCTACTTTTGGCATGTTTTTAATCAGAAAGTTTAAATTACTGATTATACTGAGTCTCCTGTTTGTAATTGATCATTAAATTTAAAGGCTAAAGAGAAAATCAGCTTGGAACTGGAACATCTGTCATACAAAGATGCTGTATGGCTGATGTTAGGGGGTAGGATAGTATCTTTGTGATGAGTTATCTCTTGCAATTACAGCTGTGCTGTAAAGTGCCTTATGAGTGAATTTATGTTTCAAACCTATGCTGTGCATTTCTGGTAAAAATTTTTGTTTGTTTGTTTGTTTGTGACTTCAGTCTTAACGTCCATGGGTTGTGTTAGTTTTAGACATTTGTCTTGAGTCCACTCTTGGCCATACACATTAAGCAGCTCTGTTCATGCAGAACTAGAGATAAGCGAAAAGTTGGAGTGATCTGCTTAAGTGAGAAAGATTAGTATGAAAAGGGTCTACCTTTGTTCACATGTCTTAGGCGATTTTAAATTACCTTGCATGTGTGATCGTTCCCTCTCAAGTTATCAGGGACCATCCCTAATTGCCTGCTCAATTCAGTACAGTTTAGATTTCCTCTGCGCCAATTGGATACATGGCAGTCATCACACAAACCTGCTTTTCACAGGAACTGGTGCCTCTTCAGCATGAGTCATACAGTGCAGAGTAAAGAGGGGAAGCCTCTTTTAGTGTGTTCTGCCTAGTTACTGTTCTGTGTCTGCCTGTGCATTCTTACTTTTTACAGTGATACTTACTTTTAACAGCAAGTGCTGTTAATAGAAATTCTGTTAAAATTTCATTGGGATTTATGAGTTTGTAAGTTTGAAGGTGTACTTAACTGGTTGCAAATAATATTCAGCAATATTTGTTGAATTTGAGCCAGAAATGTATTTATTTATTTGTTTTAAGAATGCAACTCTGAGTGTTAATTTTTGCAAGTTTTCATACTTCTTTTATTTCACATCTTCTCCTGAGTAGCAGATTTTCACCTCCTGTTGCCTCTTCTGGTTTTTGCTTCCTTCTTTTCAGCATTTTCAAGCTCAAATTCATCATCTCAAGATTCTTAGTTAGAATTCTGAGTTGTGATCTATCTGATGAGCAGAGTTGTAGAAGACAGTTAGAAGCAGCAAACCCAAAATGACCTCTTCTATTTCTTGGTATCTTGTAACCGACATCTTCCTGTCTCCTTGGTTTCTGTAGTTAAATATTTAATAAAATTTTGTGTCATGCATCATTTAAAGGCATCTGTTTTGTGGGCCAACACCACTGAGGAACAGCAGTTTTTGTTGTGCTTCCTAATGGCTTCTTTGGCTTAAGCCCCCTTTTGTCTCTTTGGACTGGAACACAGGAGCTGGCGAGCTGCTCCATGCTGGAATGAGTGCTGCTCTGCTGGCCAGTTCTGTCCTCCTGTGGCCATATAGGTGCCACTGATGACCCTGTTTCATTTCGGTTCTCCCCTTTCAATAGTAGTTCCAGAGTAATTGATCTCGGGTGTAACATCATCTTCCTCCACGGTTTGTGCTCAGCAAAGTATGTAATACCCCCTCACTTTAAAACCACACTGAATGCATATCTAGCCTGCCCTTACACTTTGCACAGACTGTATTTCTCCTACATGCAGAAAAAAACTGTAATTAATTGAAATGTGGGCTTCTTAAGGATTTAGAAGTTGACTTCAGTTCCTCTCTATGGCAGTTATGGGTTTGTGCATGTGTTTACACACACACACAAGTACAACAGAGCTCTATTTTGATGTATGTATACCTATGTGTATCTTTTTCTTAAAGATATGGACATTGGTAGTTGGCTATCTGCTGATGGTTTCATTCAAGTGGAACATAAGCACTGAACGTTACTTAAAAGCAGTCTCTGTTCCTGTCTGGATTATGCTGCTCTTTCACTTAGGTGAGTAACAAGAAGTTATTATTCTGATGTGTTCACGAGGGTTCTGTCAGCAAAACTCCTTGCTTGCTCTTCTGCTACATCTGTATAAATGGACTCTTAGCTGAAATGCACACAGTTTTCTCTGCTCAGTAATTCTGGCTCCATGTGTCCAGCAGGGAGCATTGGCGTAGGGAATGGGAAGGCATCGAGATGGTGAGCAACATGTCTTGCACTCCTCTTGCCTAGTTTGTCCTTCCCATGGTTTTCCCTTATTTGGTTCACAGACCAGGTACTTATTGACAGTGAGGAAGGGCTGAGGTCACATGAGGGTGGCTTTAGACTTTCACGTGTTATGATATTATTATTTTATTGAGAGCCTACCATTAACCAAGGCTTAAGCTGTAAAATGGATTTAATGATGGTAATAGAAGCAAAAAAAAAAAATTAATTCTATTAGTAATCAACAAGCATGACAGGATGATATCAGCAATATAAAATACGTTGGCCGGTAATCTATATAATCTGTTACTGCAAATATAAGATTATAGTAATCTTTCAGATTTATGTTACACATTTAATATAATAGATTATCATCTTATGTTCTCGTATTAGAGTTTATGATGGAAGTATCATGCAAATAACAGAACACTACCATGACAGAAGACTTCACAGCATACTTCATGGTTTACTTTGCTTTAGCAGCAGGTTTCAAGGGTTCTTCTGACTGTGTGGGGATGCTTCCCAGAGGTTTTAAGCTACATGTAGTGGCTTTGCATTTGTTATAAGTTTTGAGTCTTGTATTTACTGAAAGTACAAGCTGAATAGCCAAAATCCAGGAAGGCCCTGCTTTATTCTATTCTGTGGAGATCTAACATAAATACACTTTTCTTGGGGAAACATGACTTGCCTCTGATATCTAAAATGTTTTAATTTTGTGCATATTTTTGTGTGATTTTGCATCTTGTTTTTAAAATTGTTCTCTATATCAGCATAAAATCACTGAGGTAAGAAACATAACAACTTGATTTATTCATTGAGAAACTTGTTCATCTGTGTTTTCTATTCTTCCTTTTCCTTAATGTAGAAAACTTGCTTATGACTTGTTTGTTTTTTGGTTGATGTGCTGCTTTTCTTGGTTTTGCTAAATGTAGAGTTTATTAATGGTGTAATTTTTCTTGTTAAAAAAAAAATCCCAACACTGTATCTTTCAGCTTCTGTGGCAGGTTCCTGGAGAATACCTGTATTTCTGGTTATAGTAGTTCTGATGACTGTAGGCATGTTGCATGAACAGCAGAATGGAAAGGAGTCTTCTGGTAAGGACAAGTCACTGTTTCTTTTGTTGTTGGAGGCAAAAGTTCAGTTAAGTCATGTAAAATAATCTGAACTGTATCGCTGTAAATTCAGTAGCATATGGATTGCAAGGTTTTGTTATAATTTTACTGTGTTTGTTGCAAAGTGGTTTACTCATGCTGAAGTGAATCTTGAATTCTTTACAGAAAACGTTTACAATGGACTAATGTTTCTGTTCCATGGTAAAGTAGTGACTCATTGTTAAGCCAAATTCATTGAGTTTATAGATTTCAATATGTGGTTTCAAGCATAAGCAGGATATTTGAAATCAGAGGCTGATTTTGAAAGAAATGAGCAGTATGAGTTTATTAGCTCCTGTAATACTGGCTATGAGAGAAACTGAGACAACACCATCCAGCACGTTTCTTATATCCAGTCATTCATTTTTAAAATACTGGTGACTTAAAAATATGGTTTGTGTTTAGACTTTAAATAGGTTTTGCTTGTTGCAAGTCAGTTTTGCAAAAAGCAAATGTCAGGTGTTCGTGATGAATGAAACTTTTTTCCTGTCTTGCTGTTTTAGTTGGTTACTAAAATTGATCAGCTGGTATAAAAATTTTTTTAATAATCAGACTGCCAGCAACTCTGAATGTCTTGGTTGGTAGCAGTTCTTTAGCAAGAAAAGCAGTAAGCAAATTACTGATTTTGAGTTTTGGCTCCAGGTGTGTTGTAATACTAAAATTAATAGCACTCATTCCTATTTCATCATATTGATTACATATAGTACATGCTAAAAACTAACAGTGCCTATCCATATAATTTCTGTTGCCTGACAGCTTCAGTGGATATGAAACAGCAAATAAAACATTTTAAGACTTAAGCTTTTTGTTATTTACATACATGTATATATTTTACAGGGACAGAGCTTCCTGGTCAGATGATTTCCATTGCTGCTTCCACAATTGCCATGGCAATTTCAATGACAGAAGATGAGTCCAATAATGAACATTCCTCCCAACCCTCAGGTGACTGAATACTCTGTAAGAAACATTTGAATTTGCTCTAAAGGCATGAAATTGGAGGGAACTAAGAACAAATTTCAAAATAGTCTCTATCCTCTTCATTCTGTCTAAAATAGGACATTTAAACTAACCTTGTGAATGAGGTTTATCTGTTTTAAAAAAAGTTAAGAAGATGCCATCTTGCAAAGGATATTTTATGTGGCTGGCTGTATGTTTCGAAGGCGTGGCTGGAAGGATGTATTGTGGTTTGGGGTTTTTTGTTTTTTTTTAATGAGGGTGTGGGTTTTTTCCCTGTTCTTTATTAATAATTATTCATTTTCCTAGCCTTTAGAATTTTTGGCAGTTACATGCTATAACTGAATTTCTGGACCAGGTGCAGACAGACTGGAGGAATTTTTGTATGCATCACAGTGAGAAAGAAACCCACCTTGTCTATGGCACACACAAAGTCCTTCCTATAGCAAGTTTACTTGACTTCGTAGCTTGAATCACGTGATACTTTCACTTGCAGTAACACAACTGGCTTGAAAGAGTTCGAAGAAAGTGTTTAGACTGCCTTTGAACCTTTACATCATTTTTTTGGGTAGGTCTTTAATAGAATGCGATACTAGAAAATTAAACTATTATTGAGGTCTCTGGAAACTGAGAAGTTTCATCCATTGCCTGCAAGTAGACCAAACAGATCATTCAATTTGACAGAATGTGAACTTCCAAAACTTAATTTTTAAATCTAAAAAGGGTAGCTTTAGACAACTTGCTCTTATCTTTGTTTCTACGTTTTACATGACTATCATCAATACAACTGTAGAAGCCTATGGAAGTGTGTCCTGAAATGTGAGACCAGAGCATCATGATGACAGTTCTCTTATATTTCTGTGTCTAAACTTTAATTTTGGAAATGGGTTTGGGTTTTTTTTTAACTGAATTTTGAAATCTGGAAAAGCGACAGATACCCACAAATGTGCTGTGTAAGTGATAGCGCTCTTTTGTTACCATTTTTTTAACTTACCAGTTTTTATTTTTTCACTTTTTGAAGACGGTTTTCTTTCTGTTTTCAGGAAAAGAAAACTACAGTAGTTTTACAAAGGTGTCTTTTATGGTGAATGTTTTTTTGACTTATCTTCTTGAAACAGTTAACCAGATGGGGTTTTTTTAGTCTTGTGTATTCTGTTGTTTTCCTTCGCAGCAGGAATAGAACTAATATGGAGTTTCCTGTTAACTCCTGACAATAGTGAAAATAATTTTCCAACAATCTAGTGGAAATTAGTATTCTGTGCGATGATATATTAAGCATAAATTTGGCCATCTTTGGTTTGAGTCTTTTGTGAATGATGATGAAACATTATTCTTGTACAGCAAAATGTTTTACCTATAGGCTTAAGAACCTACAAATTTTTTGGTTTTCCTTATACTGTATTAAAATAATTATAGAACAATCAGGCTTAAATATGTTCGTTAAAAGACCATGAGGGGAAATAAGCTTTGTTGATTTTATAGTTCTTTCTGAACACTCATGTTTTTCCATATTTTGTTGTTGAATACTGGTATTTAGTACTAGGGGTGAGGAATTTAATGATACCAGTGCAGGTGGTGTAAGTGGTCCTTCCTGGTCTTCCAAGAGTTTCCAGAGTATGCACCACAGAGGAGGTCTGCAACTTCAAAGCAGATACCACTGCAATACTTTGTAGGCAAGATTCTGTTGTCTTGTTGGCTTTGGGTATGATAGATACTGAAATCCTTAAATGTAGTCATGACTTTTATGCTTCCTTTTGCGCTCTGCTTTTTTGTTTTCTTCAAAAAAAGCATAAGAAGTATTTTTCTCTTGAAATTACGGAAAGATGTGGTTCTTCATGAAGGGGTACCTTCGTCCTGATGTTCGGAACACTTCTTCATTAATAATAAAAAAATCACTGTTTTCCTAATTAATGCTCTGCATAGAGATACAGACACCTGCCTTTCTGTTTATGTTACTGTTTCCTTTTCTTCCCCTTGGGTAGGAGAATAATTCAAAATGCTATGACAGCAAGAAATTGATATGACAGAGAATATATTGTGTAATGAAAAGAACGGGATTTAATAAGACAGCCTGGAAAATTTGCTTTTTTTGTTGTTATTCAAAGAAGTACCACACATTCTGATTTTGCCAGAGTTCTTTACTGAGTATTGTGCTTGCTGTTTATTCTGTCATGCTTTCATTAGTTGAAAGACAGAAAGGTGTTTTTCAGGTTTCATCTCTCAAAATATTATGAAGCACACTAAATGGGATTTTACAGAACCTGAAGTTACTCAAAATCACTATAATGACAGTTCTTTTTTTTTCTATTTGTGTTGACAAGACACTCATGCCTTGGTTTGCAGAGCATGTCTTTCCAGCAGAATGTGACTTCTTTTCATTTGCAATGTTTGGTAGTTTTCTGGGTGGATCGGCTTGGTGAGCTGGCTTACAGTAGTCATGTAAATGGCAGTTCTGATGCAGGCCTGTATGTTTGGGGAGAGCATTGGGTCATTGGTAGCGACAATTTAGTTTCGCCTTCGCTGTGGAACTGCATTCTGAAAAAGCTTCCTAGTCTTGGGGTCCCCTAGGAGTTTTTATGTCTTTCTTTCTTTTTTTTTTTCCTTTCTTTCTTTCCCATCTGTTTTGCATTCTGTGTGCAGTCTGCTTAATAGGGAAACTGTAAGAAATAAGGCTGTTTAGATGGTTCTGCTCTTAACATTACTGTTGCTGTTATTTAATTAAAGCTTTCTTCCTCACAAAAATATGTCAATCAAATTTTTCATTACCAAAAGAAGGAATATTCTTTCTTATTTCATCAAGATGACTCTACTAAGGAGTTTCTGGGCAAAAAATGAATAAATTTAATCTTAGGCATAGACTACAGCTTATTATTCTATTTTGGCTTTTAACACTTCCTTCTCTGATAAATATTTGATTTTCTGCTTGTTAGACTGTAACTTCTTATGTTGATTGTATTAATTTTGGAGCAAAACAGGAAGAAGTCTTGAATAGGTTGAATTGATAGGGGAGAATTCTTAGTTATGGGTATACTGCTTTCAAATTGTGTCTTCCTTTAGTGCATCCATTTGTTTCTATTAGTACTCTTCTGCTTTATTAAAAATAGACTGAGAAATACAGGGGAAATATAAAATACTTTTTTTAGGAAAATTTCTGTTTACAGGTAACTTTCTCGCTCCCCGTATGAAAAATTAACTTTTGTCTTTTTTTCCAAAATGTAGTTTGTATAGTAGGGCTGGCCATCATCCCTTTGAAATACACACTGATTTGCCAAGAACCACTCCACCTGAATCTTCTGCTGTATTTAACTGCTTGCAGAATTTCTTCTTTCAGGTTGCATGCTGTAATTCCTTTGTAATTATCCTGAAGTTCCACCAAATACATAACCACCAACCAGCTGATGTTTGTGTCATCATCCCAGCATTAATCAGTTGGGTGAATCAATTTGGCGTCATCCACCACCTAAAAAGTTAAATAAATATATTGCCATGTTCTGTATATAAGAATTGTAATTTGAACATAATATTTTTGCATGAAAAGACTATTTATTATTTATATATAAGGGTCTTTAACACATCAGTTCACATTTTTGAATTGAATTTCATGTTTGCTAACTTATGAGTGAGAGAATGACAAAATTTGTTATCCACTAATTTATGCTCGATGTTACTAATGTTTGTTACACGAGCAAGGAATTTAGGAGCACAGTGTGAGTGCTGTGGTTGTGTTGTGAGTGTTCCGGAAAAGTAATAGTAAGACATTTGTAACATACAAGCTTTCTCTTCAGTGTATGCTCTATATTTTTTCTTTTGTTTAAATGAGCATTGAGCAAATCTAAGATTCCTTTTAGAGTATTTGAAGTGAAGGGACGTCAAAGATTTAAGACTTCAGATTTCTTTTAGAAGTGAATTATATTTTGTATTTTAATGGTTTTATGGTTCTTTGATAAAATGTATTTGGCTTGTAGTTTACCTGCAGTGAAAGGAGGCCTCTTAGAGGCTGTAACAACTTTTCTCCTCTCCTCTTCCCAGCACTGCTTGGCATGATGTTGCAGGATGTGGGAGAGCTTGCACAGCCCTGTTCTAGCTTTTTAAAATACAGATCAGTGCCAAGACTGTCTCAGTCTTTTAGAGAAATTACCAAAAAAAAACCCCAACCTCGAAACAAACAACAAAAACACAGCTCTCTGCTGCTGTCCCTCCCTTCCCAACCCCCCCAACCCCCCAAAAAAGGTAATTTGGGAATAGGAAACATACTCTATTTTGTGATGAATATTAATGTGATAATTTCCACTTCTTTGTTTGCATGTGTTTGTTTTAGGAGCAACAGAAGGTGATCAGCCTCCACGTGCTTCATCATCTTTCACCTCCTCTTCATCATCTTCTGGGAACAGACAAAGACCTGAGATTGGATCTTTTCTTAGAAAAAAGAAAACTAGTGATATTTACTTTGTTACTCTTGTGTGGGCCATTGTCATTGTTCAGATCTGGCTAAATTTTTGGATTGTTCAGCTATTGCCAGTGCCTTTTGCAGGTAATAATTCAATTAGTAGAAGTGTTTGTTAAATGATGACTTTAGCTAACCTTAGGCATCGTGTTAAATAAAATAGGAGGAACGGCTTGTAGCCTTGTATGAGTTTTAAATGAAAACTTTTTCAAGGCCTTTTAAGACAAGATGAATTGTAGCTTCAAAAAGGAAAATGGATGTGCACTCTCTGTTACCATGTAGTGGACAACTCTGTAAAATTGCTTTGCCTATTGACTATTGTAGTTACCTGAAATAATGTAGTGGCATACCTTGCATAGTAAGAATACTTCTGGTTTAGAGCAGTTAGTTTTTCTTCCTCTTAATGTCAATTCTTTCATAGTTTTGCACCTAAAAACAAAGACTATTTTAGCAGTTATTCAGTAGTGAAGTACAGTTCATGTTAACATTTAATTTCTGTAAAAAATGGGTTGCTGGGCTCTGTGGACAAGTTACAAGATAAATTTGGTTCTAATTCTAGCTCTGCAGCTGATTAGCTTTGTTTCTTCACATCTCCATGTGTCTCTTCTCCTATATATCAAGCAAGAATTGAGGTAGTTATGATAGCTGTTGAAAGATGTTCATTTAAAACTGGATGCCACTTTTTCCAGTACTCTTTTGGCGGAGTGAAAAGGGAGGATGGGAATTCTAGGAGTATGCGTGAGCTACTGTGCATTGGAAGGCATTTCTTCCCATCCCCCTGCTGTAAACAAAGTTTCCTAGTTTGCTTGGATTTTGTCTAAATTTCTGTTAAAATGCTAGGTTTTAGCATTTTAAAATGCATTTAACACTTAAATGTAGGTATTTTCTCTTTTACCAAGTATGTCATGTTGACCCCAGCTAGTGGCCAAGTACCCACAAAACCAGTCACTCTTCCAGTCTTTCAGTGTGGGCTTATCCATGAGTTGCATTCCCTTTAGGAAACTACTGGCTCGGGTTTCTCCTTATCCCTAGGCCACAGTCCCTTCAAGATGTGTACCTGCTCCAGCATGAATCCTCCACAGGCTGTGGTCCCTCTGAGTGGTGTATCTGCTCCCACGTGTATCTGCTTCCCTGGCCTTTTTATTACTTCTGTTCATCCCTGTGTTTCTTCTTCCTGTCTAGTCACTTTTTCTCTTTGTGTTCTTTCCTCTTCTCCGTGCCTAGTGTTTTCTGCCCTTTCTTAAACACATTTTCACAGAAGCACCACACCCGTGCCTGATGGGCCCAGCTTTTGCCTGTGATGGATTTGTTGTGGAGCCACCTGCCCCTGTGTCTGGCACTGGACAATCCCTGGTCTCTCCCCATGGAGACCACCCCAGAGGCCACCCTGCTACTAAAACCTTGAGATTTGCACACAGTGCACAAAGCAACTGTAAACCATCTAGTTATCCATCTGGAAATTGTGACTTGTGGTCATACTTAGAGATTTGAAGGGCTGTGAACTCCGAGGCATGGAGAAAGCAACAGCTGCACCTTTGGCTGTGGCACTGTAGCAGCAGTTAAAGGGTAATGTGATGGCAAGACATAAATAGCTGAATACAGGGTAACAGCAGAGAGGGGTTTGACCTTTGTTTCATTCCAGTGTAGTTACTACAGAAGAAACTTCCCAGTTTTGGTGTCTGGGCATCATGGGAAAAGGCAATCAGAAGTGATAAAGGAATTAGAAAATAAATTTTAGACGACTTAGTAGTAGAGCTTATGTGGCTTAATTCATTAGAAAGTCGAGGAGTGACTTAACCATTGTTCAGAAATGCCTTATTGGGTGGGAGGAAAAAGGGGTGCAACAGTTCTGCAGTTAGACGGCAATAAGTGGTTTTAAGCTTGAGCCACACAAATCTAGATTAAAGTGCACATCTATAAATGAAATGAATGAATACTGCTCCTGACAGTCACTAGGTCTAAAATAACTACCCAAACAATACTCATGCCAAAAAAGAAATTACTTTTGGGAATATTTGTGACCTGTTGCCTTGGGAGTGATACTGGGCCATTAAGTGCTTTTTTGTGGCATATAAGTGAATCATCACAAAAATATTACAAATAGGCAGTATAATGATGAGCAGAGCCAAATTAAGAACGGTGGATTACATTAAATGTCAGAAGGTGAGTAACGATAATCTGGATGACTAAAAGAGAGGTAGTAGTAAAAATGTTCAGAAAACAGGAAGGCTTATAAAGCAAGTTTCCTTGCAACTGCTCAAGTTTAAGGAGACTAATAACTTGAGGCACTTACATACTTCTAGTATGTAGAAAAAATAACTTCCCAAAACCTTAAATAGAAAGGTGTTAATTTCACCAGAGTTCCTTATATTGGTAAAGAGGACTCATACAAAGCAGCATTTAGATTACTAGAAATATCTTGGTACCAGTAACATTTTTCCTTGAATGCGTTTGTACTTCAATTGGAATGAGATGGTCTTTTAAAATTGCTTAGTGTAGAGGGTGGAAAAATGATACCATAATTATACCATAAAATGAAAAGGTGGAAGAACTGCTATGAATTGAAAAGCTAAGCAATGAACCGTGTTGTGGAACACTTGTAGCATTTTGTTCAGTGGTGTGAGCCTGGAAATCCTGGTATTTTCTCTTTCTAGGATTGTTTGTTTCCTTGCTTGTTTTATTGTAGTTGGTTTTTTTTCTTTTTTTTTTTTTTTCCCAATTGTCTTTGGGTCATTTTCTGCTTCCTGGAGATGCTTGGAACTTGTTATTATGCAGCCTTTCTCTTGTTTTGCTCACAACTTTTTAATAACAGTCCTCCTCATCTCTTTTTAACTTAATGTAGTTACAGCTGTTTGATTGACTGTAGCACCTCCTGACACCACCTTTGCGAAGAGTGTACACTTAGTTATTTTAGAAGATATTGTTTAAACACTTACTCTTAAATAGTAGTGGAAGGTTACAATGGTGTTTGCGATATGTTGTTCACCTTGTAAAATGCAAGCTTGCCTGGCTTTGCTGAGCAGCAGTTCATGCATTGACCATGAGTTGTATTTCATCATACAAAATTCAGTGCTGGTAGTTGCACTGTATTTTTTCCTTGTTTGTATGTTTGCTACATGATTTTATTAAAGAAATTATTGGATTATTCTGTTTCTTGAAGAGAATAAATCTCATATTTGCCACATGGTGGTGCCAGAGGGTAAGTGAACCAAAAGTCAGAAATTGTTGCACTGTCTCTCCACGAACAAGAACAAGAAAATAAACTATTACATGCGTGGCTTGCAGATAATAGGCTTTTGTAGAGCTTGGATAAATGCCCTGTGGATAGTAAAAGTTAACCTTTTTGGCTATGTATGTCATTTTACACATCTCCAAGTCGAAACATGATGTGAATTTTTGATGATGTGGTGTACTGCCAACTATTGCGGAGGTGATGTATGGCAGTAAGTCATGGATCTAGTTTGGAGAATAGTCTTTCACAATAAAAAAAGATCTATTAAAAGTAAACTTACATGTAATGACAAGGAGTTCAGTATCCAGTGTTGCCAAGAGAAAATGCTAATCTCAAAAAAGCTTTTTTAATGTTTGAAAGCAAAATCTATCAGTGGTATTTCACTAGAAGATTTAAATGGATGCTTCTTTACTGTAAAATTATACAGGATGTGCTGTCAGTTCTTAAAGATGCACTTTAACAGCATAGAAGACCTAAATTTAGGCAGAATTTAGGCAGAAAATTTTATTTTCTGTGTAATATGCTGTTAAATTCTGATTGTGGTATTCTGTGTGGAGTCATCTGGCATGGTGTATATATGAACATGTGAGAAATCCACTGTACTGGAAACATGAATTGGCGCCTTCTTATCCCAGGTCTTGCTCAAGGCTGTTAGCTGCATTATTGGGTAGCGTGCTGGCACCTTTTTCCTGCTGTTGTCTAAGTTCCATGAGGATAAGCAGAGCTGCAAAGCTAGTGGGAAGATTAGAAAAACACATACAAATTCTGAAAGTGGTTTCTAATGGGAAATAAAATTCAAGAGTCTTTTCCTTTCTTTTTCATTGGTCTGCCAGAATGGAATAGATACATAGTCTTGTGGTGCTCCTCTGAAATCACTAATGCCTAATTTCCTTCTTATGGTTACAGTTTGGGCACTTAAAAAACTCGTGGTTCATTTTGGAGTTTTGAACTTCATGGCAAACCACTGCAAAAGTTGGTGGCAACTTGTTGAAAATTTTGTGAAGGAACGTCGGGAAGCTCTTGCTCCACGGCCCATCAGAGGACTCGGAAGTGTCATGCTAAAGCTTGACAGTAAGGTATTTCTACTTACTTCCTTAAGCAACTTCCAAGTTTCTTTTATTCTCTGTTCGCCATATTCTGAGATGCTTTAATTCTAAAATAAATGTCTGTCACTAATGGATATGCCTTTCATGTAAAACTGTCTGTTTTATGGTGTATTTTAAAGTATGTCTTTCCTATCGCTATTCACACTTAAGTACACATTTAAAGTTTTTAAGTGGTTACATGCAGACCTTGGCAGAAGTCACTTTCAAAATGTTGAGTTAGCTTTACGTTATCTGAGTAAGGCAAACTTCACATGGTTCTGTCACCTTACCTGATTTCAAAGATTTTGAAATTACACTTAATGAGCTTTAGTTTGAAGGATAAGATATTCTTACTTATGTGAAAATTTAATCTGAAAAGCAAACCATTGTGTTCTGTAGGTAGGGCTTGGGCTAGTTCAGGCACGTTTGTTCAAACTGTGTGGAAGTATAGTTGTTGCACACAGTAGTAGGATGGTACGGAAGCGAGTCTTCCGTCTGTAAGGGAAGAAATATGTGGGATAAAGTATTTGGGAAATGCTTTAGAATAAGTCTTCTGTGTTTCCCTCTCTTCTCCTCCACTTAAAATGCCCACATTTGCATTGCAAATTGCAGAGTTGGAAAACTCCGTAAAATTTATAAAGTGTCCTTCATTAAGAATTGCAAGTTTTCACGTAAACTGATAGATTATTTTGTTTGTAATATCTATGCCAGTGTGTAAGAATGTACTTTCTGTAACTGTGTCCTTGAAATTCTCTACTCAAAAAAAAGCCATTATCTTAGGGCTTCTATAGCTGAAGAGCTGAACACTGTAAGTAAATATGTCAGAGGATCTGTACCTTGGCGGGTTGGTCTGCAGTTTATAGCTCTGAATTCCTATGGGAGAGGGAAGAGCTTAAGCCTGGATCTAATGGGTGAATGGATGACAAAAGGTCAACAGAAGCATTAAAATTGCTCTAGGAAAAAAAGTAGTAATTTCACAGGGTTCATTGAGGAAGAATTTGAAAAAGGAAAAGACTTTCAAATTGCAGCTATGAACACGATAAAGTGGTTTTCCAAAGGTAGTGCAAATTAGTCACATGTTGGGATAAAAGCTTACATTATGCAAAGCTTTTCATAAAAGGGTTTTGTTTTGTAAGTTAGAAGACTCTCTAGACACAATATGTGGTATGGTGTTTTATGAGTTGGCAAGTTTGGTACGCTTGTATTGCATAACTGTATGATGCAGTATCCTTCCTAATTCCAGCAAGTCTTTTCTCCTTAAAGAAGGTAGGGCTTTAATGTGCAGCAGAACTTCCCGCTCTTCAGCTTAAATGTTCTTAAGGTCAGTTTATTTATGTGTTGTTCTTGTCTAAACAAAAAGAGCAGTGCTGGCACAACTCATTTCTCCGCCTCCCTTCTCCGCTCCATTTTTTAGATAACAGTTGTATTCATTTTCAGTCTGTGCTCTGTGTATTAAAGGAACTTAAGCTCTCTTGGCCATTACAAGAAGGACACTTGATATTCTGCATGGCTCTGTTGTCCTCATTTATGCCTATTCTAATTCTCTTTCAGCTGGCATTTATCATGGGTGGCTGGGATTACATGTAGTCTTCCAATGCTTATCACACTAATACTTCCATGTCTTTTTAAGTTCTAACTGGCTGTGCTTGTTCTGTGTGATGTGGGATGATGGATGCATGGTACCTTGGAGAATTTGGGAAGCAATGCCACAGAATATTGGCAGTTATGTTTTTTGTAGGGACAGGGAAACAAGAGGAGTGAAAATGACATCCTTGCAAGATTTTTTGAGTTGGATTACCAAATGTTTTGGCTTCAGTAGGCGCTATTGAAGAGGACATAAAAAATATGTGAACACAAAATAGAAATTTGGGGAGTAAGTTACAGCAGAGGATATTGAAGAGGATATAAAAAATATGCGAACACAAAATAGAAATTTGGGGAGTAAGTTACAGCAGTTACCTTTTATGGGTGTGTGTGAAAAACAAGATTGAGGGATCATTTCCTTTGCAATTAGGTGTTTAACTTTTTAATATTTTGCTTGTATTTTCTTTTCATGGGAGCTCAAGCTGCTTAGGCTTTTTTTGTGTTTTGTTTGTTTTATTGGAAATTGAATCTTAGCATCAGGATGTATTGAGGCTCTTAGCTGAGTACAACAAGCCATTGGCAAGGTCTGTTTCACACGGATATTTAGTGGTACCACTTGGGCTGGCAAACACAGTATGCCCCATTAGGAAATAGTTCCAGATTTGAGTGAAATGTAGTGAGGATGAGGAAGACATCTTAGAGTGTCATGTCTTTTTCTCCCAAACAAATTTTAGGAGGCTAGTGTAGATAGTCTGGAAAATAACCCATTGTGATAAATGGGTGCATACTGCTCACACATGCAAATCTGAGCTTTACTGTTTATACCTGCTTTTTAAATAAAAACAGTAAGAAAAGAACTGCTTCTCTTTCCCACTGCTCATCTACCCCTGGTTATCTTAGAAATGCAGAGAAATTTGAAATTAAGAGAAATTCTGATCAAGAGAAAAGAAAGTAGAGCATTTTATTTAATATTTTTTATAAATGGTAGGTCAGTCTTTGTATGTGCAGACCTCCTTTAAATATGGACTATAAAATAGGATGTCGTTACTGTATTCTTCAGTCCCTGACTGTGCATTTGCTCCATGGAGTCAACAGACAGCAGGTCAGATGTGAGAGACTTCCTGGAGGAGAGAGTAGGGAGGTTTCTGTTGTCATCCACTGAATCATCTTAAACTTAATAGATGGGGTATCATGTGTGTTCTCATGAACAGTAAAGAATTAATAATTTGCTTTATTGATAATTTTTATTTTTTAAGAAGACTGTTGTCTTTCAATATGGTGACTGTTTTGATTATATCACAGAATTTGTGAGTGAGTTCAGTAGCACAGGCAGTAGCTCAGCTGCATGTACTAGACTTTTACTAATTCGAATGTGCTAGTATTTTACATGCATGCTTTCTGGTGGACTTGAGTGAATCATGGAGTTGTTATATGCTTTTTGTTTAGGTACAGTGCACTAGAATTTTATATTTGGATTGCTTAGATTGTTTGGACTTCGGATAAAGTCAGTGTTTATTTATCTGGTACCAAGTTTAGCACATAGTTAAGCCAAGCACAGAAAATGAGCAGAATTTCTGCCAGTATATATGTTACAGAAAATACTTTCATAGACATGTAAGATCTTAGATGAATAGTTTTCCAATAAAATACCGGAAAAGCGGCCATCACCTTATTAATTTTTGATGACTTGAAGATTAGAATTAAGCTGTAGCCTATTTTTAAACATAGGTTGATTACATTTGTAGAACTACTTAAATAGTAGTATTGGTAAACTAGTAGACAGGTAGAGCCTCCCAAGTATTGTCTTAAATATTAATAACAAAAATTGTTATTTTTGACATATAATGTTATTTCTTAGTTACTGTATTTATCATCCAGTTCCAGGAGGCTGAAATTATAGAAAAATACCAAACACTTCCTTTCACATTGTGCCAAAATCTTAGACTGATGATAGAGCCCTTTTGTTGTATTTTGTATGGAGTTGCAAAGTGGAGAAATACAGCCATGAGAACAGCATTTTTTTTCCAAAATGAACCTCATGTACAGATAGTGGGTTTTAGTAAGCAGAAGTGAAGTTAAAAGTAAAAGTATGTTGTTGAATCAGAAAAAAACTTTCCCTTTTTTCGCTGATAAATTATTCTATAGGTGAAGAGGTAAAGAAGAAACAAATTCTGCAGTGTCAATTTGAGGCTTTTGAAGCTTTGTCATTGATTTCTGTGACTGTGACTCTTTCCATGAGTAGTAAAAGCTGGAAAAACTTGGGTGCTTTGTGACATATTTTATTTTTGTGTTTCCTAATGTTCGTGTTTCTTTGTAAATCTGCTGCTTGCTTCTGTTCTAACTTAATTAACATTATGAGATGTTTTTAAAATCTGAAATATTCTTACCTTTTGTTTTCATTGGGAGCTAATATGATTTCTGGCAACTGGTGAACATGCTAGATTTACTGAGAGTTCAACGATCTTGTTTTCAGGGCGAAACAAACTTCACTTATGTGATCTTAGTCTCTCACACAGATGAATAACAACATTCAAGCTCTTCACTGTTGTGATTATGCTGCTAATTGATTACTAATGGCTAGAATTAAGAGTATAGTCTTACATTAACTAAGTCCTAAAATGGGTGTACTTGAGCCTGGATATGAGCATCAGTAAAGAAAAATAATTGTAGTGCAAAAGGAGAAATTGACTTTTGAGAAGGACGAGAATTATATGAAATCCATATATTTATATGATCTACAATTTGCTGTTATGTGTAATCAGATTTAATTATGTATTTGATGTGCCATTGAATGTGAATGTTTTAATATGAATGTGGTACCAAGGAAAGTATAAAATTTGTTCAACAGTAATTGACATAATAAATGTTTTGAAAAGCAAAGGAAACTGCCTGAGTGGGCGTAGTAATGCAATAAACAAGTATCTCGTGTTAAGATTTGGTGTTTCACTGAAGTGCCCTTCTCGGAGTACTTTTACAAGTCCTGCTCTGAAATCTGATGGTAGCTCTTAGTGTAATTAAAGTGGAATTGCCCAGATTGTGCTGATAGCTCTATTAATATCATTAAAGTTGTTCGTATTTGTTGTATCCCTCTTTGTTTCAAAAGTGCATGTTAATAGTAAAACCCAGATTCTTGCATTAGAAGTTGTTATGATCTTTCCTTCCTATTGCAATTTACCTTTGTGTCTAGAACAATTTCATTTTCATTCTGTGGATGACTTTGCCTGCCTCTCATTGCTTTTTTTCCCTATTACTGCATTTTTCAATAATTTTCCACTGTGTTGTCTTTTTTTCCCTTTTCTTCCATCTCCCCCCTGCCACTGACAAGCTGTGGCACTGGCTTAATAAGAAGGTAAATAAACAGAAAAATTGTGATTCCAACTAATGGATTCTGTGGTTTTGGGGAGTTTGATTTTTTTATTAGTTTTTTTTTATTTTGCAGCATGAACACTCCTTAACATGCCTTGCTTCATAGATTTCTCTCTCAAATGCCTCTTTTCCAGCTCTTGGTATAAGCTACTGAAGGTCATATAATTCCATCTGATCTCTTGTCTTCTACTCCAATGAATGCAAATAGTTAAATGTTTTGTACGGCAGAGTATTGCATTAGCCTTTCAAGGGGTAGTTTGATTTAGAAGCACTTTCATTTAAGAACACTTGATCTCGACCTGGTCCCCACTCAGTACACCTGACAAAACCAGTTTTCTCCTGAGCTGGAGAGCTGCTCTCTGCTCAGAGAAAGCATCAGTGAACTGAATTAACAGGGGAGTGGCGAGGGTGTGAAGCAGAGTTGTAAACCTGTGAGTGTAAGTGCTTGCAAATAGTGCATGGACTGGTTTCAGTCAGCGCGCTCAGTATTTTACTTTTGAAGTGTCGAACTTGCCTGTGTACACAGGCCTAGTATGTAGTGTACCAGAAGTGAATACACATACTGATATGTAGGGTACCAGGAGTGAAATGAGACTTTGCATGACCTCAGAACTGCTGAATCTTAACAACAGTCTCAAGGGATGTGGGGGCTAGTTAAAAAAAAAAAAAAATTAAAGTAGTTGGTATAGCTAAAATATTTCCTTTGCGTAGCTTTAAAAAGTGTGTGATGTATTTTATAAGAAATGTTATTCCCAGTTCCCATGGTTCATCTTAGCCAACTGGGTTAAACTACTGTTCTTTGAGGAACTGTCATCCCAAGAGAAGTTAAAACTGATTTGGCTTCATGTGTGATTGAAATCTGAACAGGAACTAAAAGCAGAGATACCTCTCTGGGACTTGAGCAGTGGCATTGCTTCAGACAAGCACAGAGCTGGGGAGGGATGCCTATAGCAGGCACCATATAAAAAACATATATTAACAAAAAACCTCAGAGTTTACAGGTGAAAATGTGAAAAAAATATATGTAAAAGGTTCTTGTAAACAATGAAATGGGGCTGCACAGTTGGTATCTGCTGTGGATGGCAGGTGGGGAATAATGCTAATACTGACACATGCAGTGTCTAGGTTGAGCAGCTATAATGACTTTAGAAAGTTTGATCTTCAGTATTTAATGAGTGAACCCAGGGCTGTATATTGAGGGGGATTTTTGTGTTTCTGAATAAGAGGAAAGAGTTGCTTTCTTCATGATTCAGTTCAAATTGTCCACTAATAGGGGAATTTTTGAATGTTCTTTTGCCCTTAACTGTATTTTTCCTGTTTTAAAATTACATTTTTATTTCCCAACTGAAATGTTTATCTTATGTGAGTGACTTGTGGTTGGTAAATATGTGCAACCATAACCGTTCATAAATTTTTTTATTAGATATTTGTTAGCAGAGTTCAAGTGAAGAGCTGATTTTAGTGAGCCACTGGTGAAAGTATAGTCTCAACTACTATTTTTCTGGCTCTGAATTTGTAATTTTCTTTGAAAATTCACATGTGTAGATCTGGTTTTTTTCCTTGATGGTGATAGGTTACAAAACCAATTTAAGTGTAATTGCTTTAAACTAAAATGTCTGGATTTTATTTTTAGTGTAGGGATTTGCATTATTTGGCAAAACCCTGTGGATATAGTTTCTTAACAGAGTGGGTTTTTTGGTTCCTAGGAGTTATTTTTAAAAACTATTGATTTACTTCACAGTTTCAGAGGTAGAAATCCTGAAAGTCCTATAGTGTTACATGCAGTATTGACTTCTATGCATGAACATATAGTAATAATATTATAAACAAGGTGAAAAAAAAACCTGAAAAAATGTGCAACCAGTATCAGGATCTTGTGGGTTCATTTTGCTGTGTGTGGTGTTTTGGGGATTTAAAAAAAACCAAAAAAGTCATATTCTACCAGAGGCAATGAAAGGAGGGGATTTGTAATAGAGAACACTGCATGCAGTTAAAAGGTGATTCCTTTTGTGCCATTCTCCTTTTTACCTGTCTTTGAAGGGAAGTACTTCAGAGAACACCAAGATAAATTTCTGATAATCCAGCAGGAAATTACAAATACATCACATGGATACGACAGATTTTGAAATGATGATTGATTATGACTGCTAGTGATAAAACTCGGCTTTTTGATTCCTGTTTGTAATATATGTGGCCCAAAATATAGAATAGGTTCAGTCAGGCTGGCATAATTAGTTGTTTATAACATTGTCTGTGCCTGGAGTCTTTAGAAAGAATTGCTAAATTCTGCTATTGTTGTTGGACGGACACTGCTGTGAGGAGACTTGAGACCTCATATAGACTGTTCTCTGCCTTTTGTAGCTTAACTGCTTATCTGACTCATTTCAGCATAACCCTGGGATGTGTTCTGGTTACAGACTTCCCCTTATTCTCTGCAGATGCTGTTAATGAGATGATATCCTCAAATATTAACTGAAGTAGAGGGAAATAACAAGTCTAAGAAATGTATTGGAAAAAAGTCCTTGTAAATACTGGAGCTGTTTACAGAAAAAAAATAAAAGTCCTTGTTGCTAATTTTATCTAGATTTAATTGAAAATTAAGTAGATGCCTAGGTGTGCTTCACTGTTTGGGTAATGCAGTAAATCAAACATACTAGAAAAACTATTGCTCTGATGGCTCTGCAGTATGAAACATGAAAATATTAATTCATATATGATGTATCATACTGCATAACATGGAAAACCTGTCTAGATAGTAGGATTTCTGGTTGTTAAGCATAGGCTGTAGTTCTATTACAGCTTAGTGTAGTAGAAGCTACATCACCCAGAAGTTGAAAGAGGGAAGGGAGTACTTGCAAGTTGTTGAGAAGCTTCCTAACAGAATGCAACTCATCTTAAAAAACTCTTTTTTACAGTGAGCTAAATTAAAAAAAAACCAAAATAACTTGATAACGTTTCCCCTCAAAACTGTGACAATTAAGGATAGTATTTTGTGGGCAGTCTATCACAAATCAGTAACATTTCAGTTTGGTTTTACAAGTGTGACCTTCTGTAGCTTAGGAGCCTGGCTTTCCTTTACCTTGGCATAATTTTGGATCTTGTGGCAGCATCGGCTTTCTGCTGTTGACTAACCTTTAGATTAGAAGCTTGGAGACAAATATAAAACCTCATGATCTCTGGCTAATGAGTAGCATTTAGTCAGTACATGTTTGTCTCTGTGTGCATGCCCATGGTTTACAGGAAGGGTGTAAAGGGAAGTCTGGCAGGGTTGGGGTAAGAGTGAGGTCTGGACCTGATTCCATGGTAAGTACAACCACAGAGGGATTTAACAGCGTAGATTCCCTGCAGTAACATAGCATCTATGCATTATTTAGCATGAGAGTGCAAAGGTGAGTGCTTACTAAGCAAGTATTGTGAGTTAATGTAAAGGAAGGAAGGGAGTCTTAACAGCCAAAAGAAAAAAAAAAGGAGAAGGAATAAATATAGCCGTAAGTGAGTGTTGTCCGTCTATTTTTACTTCTATGATACTCAGTCCAATTCAATCTTTTGTGATTTGTCTGTGCGAGTTATATAACTTGGATCTCCTTAAGTCTGTGTTGAGAGATGTAATTGCAGTACCTGTACAGGCTTGCCAAAGCTGGCCTTCATTTTGGGCTACCTGCCTGAGTAAATAAAGACAAGGTGGGCTTGCATGGCTGTGGCTGCTGCCTGTACCAGTGCATCATCAGTGCTGCCATGACTTTACTAACTAGATTAGAGATAATTCAGACTTTATATGTGCTGCAGCTGCACCTTAATGGTAGTCTAGGCATATTTGAACCCACAGAAAAAATGCCTTGTTTGTCATGTGCTGTCTTGGAGAGAGTCCTCATCCTGGTCCTGGAGCTTGACCTTCTAGTAGTTGCTACATGGTGAAACATCTAAAGCATTCAGCCTCAGCTCCACAGAGATTTCATCTATTGGATACCCCTCACACAATCATTGAGGCTAGCATTTTTTGAAATTTCTGTCAGTACTTCCAATTACATGGATTCAGTGAATCTGATTAAGGTGCTATGTGTAAGACTACTGGATTTCTTTTATCCCTGACTGAGAAAGTAAATAGCAATTAGTTTGAACTTTGTCTGAAATGACAAGGGCAGCTTTAATTTTTAATAGCTTCATTTTGAAGTCCATGCTATAAAATTTTCATCCCCTGCCCATGCAGTGGTGTTTTTTTAGTGATATTTATGATTTTTGTCCTTTAAACCAGGGACTTTAGTTTCTTGCTTCTCTTTCACAGTCTTTAGATGTATGTAAGGCTTGGAAGGGCACAGCAAATCCTGTTTCTGTCTTATTTTCAAAGAGGTAACCCCTATATATACCGTATATATATCCCCTATGTAGGGGCTACTAAAAGTTTCTCAGAGAGCTGCAGGCAGGTGACCTCCCTCCAGCACTGGCACGGCGTTTCTGATGGCTGAAACATTTCAGCAATGCTGAAAACTGTTAAAAGTATCTAAACCAAAAATTTTTCACATTCCCTCATGTTCTTCGAGTTCCTTTCTGGAGTTCCTAATATAGTTCGGATTTTGTTACAAAAACTTGCTGGCTCAACACCTTGTTGCTTTTAAAAGGATTTTGCTTTCTTTTAGTTTTTGTCATCATTTTGAACAATAGTTGTAAAACGCTGAATATAATCCTTGTGTTAATTTAAATCAAACGAGGACCTGGTTGTAAAACCTCAAAGTGTAAAAGTAATTGCTTGATGTACATCAACTGCTCAGATGCTGCTGGATGAACACACACACAAGAAAAGCCTTACTCTTTTCAAATAGGAGATCTAACTTCAGTGTTAACTAATTCAATCTTCACACAACAGTCTGTGAAAGTTAGTTGTACCAGGTTAATTTCACGTGTAGGGATAGGGTAAATAATGAAGAAAGAACTAATGTAAACCATCAGCATGTATATTAGTAGTTTTGTAAGATCTCTAATTAAAAAGTTACCAACTTAATCATCAAATACATAACTTGTACTTGAAAGTAGTTTCGCTTACTACACAGTGGCTTTGACCTCAGTTCTCTTAAATCACGAATTTTACAGTTGTACTGTTGCTTTTTCCTGTAGTAATGCCAAATGGAGTAGAAATCAACCTGTTGTTTGAACCATAGGAGCTAGAAAAATGTGTTTGGTCATACTTGCATGTGCTTTCATAGCTTTTTATGTAAACAGTCAATTTGTGTGTGAGATGAAGCTCAGCTTGCACTGTTCCAGAGCACTCTGCAAAGTCGTGTGACTGAGCAGTTTTATTGTTTTGAATGACATTATCAGAATTTCTCTACTCAGATGTGATATCACCATTTGCTTATGGACATGTATAGGATCGGCCTTTTTGTAAACTGATGGAACAACAAATGTTCCTGTTTCCTGTTATGTGTTGGCTTAGCTGATGCATGCTTAATACTGAGCAGCATGAGATGGGAAGTGATACAAATAGTTGGTGGTGAATAATTGGCGTGATATTCAATAATGTAAAAACCCCCCTGTCCCATTTCAGTTCAGAAGGTGATGAGGCAGCTTTAAAAATTTTATTACTTGTAAAAATACCTAATTTTTCATTTAGATGGCTCTTAGCTATTCAAATCTGAAAGTTCTGGTTGTGCTTTACAGTATACTTTGATAGCTTTGAAGTCCTGTGCAGGCAGTATCTGTAAGTTTCCAAGTTGCTGAAGGGCAAGAAACAAAGACAAATTTCTAGGTTCTAGCTGACATGAATGTCTTCTTTAGGTACTTCTCTAGGTCTAGTAAGTAACTGTTGAATTTTTGCTTGCTTTGCAGAGAGCTTGCCGTATTGTGTGGTAATGTGTACATGTTTTTGCAAAATCACGTCATATCATGACCTTAATCATGCTAACATCGCTTGTTAATTGTTCATTTCCAAGCTTGGGCATAAATGCTGTTTGATTAGAGCCTGATTTTGTACTGTGATTGTAAATAAAAATAACAATACTATCACATAGCATATAGCATTGCTTTCATTAAAGATTTGATTTATGTGCTATAATTTGTTTTTTCTTTTCTTTCTGCACAGATTATCGTGTGGTTGGAGAAAATGCTAGATAAAATAATCAGCATTTTCATAATATTTTTGCTAGTGATAGGAACCCTTCTGCTAGCCCTGCTCCTTACTGCAAAGGTACAGTGTGCTAACAAATATAATCATAGAGCTCATTTTCATTGCTGCTGATGATATTTATACTAAGTTGTACAGCTTAAAGAATTTTTCTAAATGTTTAGGAACTGATTGCTCTGTAGTTAAACTTGTTTTTTGAATTCCAAGACTATAAAACATACAAAAATATGCCAAAATCTCAATATTTATATTTGTTTGTATTTCTGTGTTTATTTACGTATATGACAGCGCTAATATATAGACATTTGGAAATACAAAATTTATTCCAGTAAAATAATTACTAGCTTCTTACGGGAACAGGTTTGTTTTGCATCCTCTTAACACTTTCCTTGTCAACAGGAGAGTTACTTAGAATTTTTTGGTTTTAATTTAGCATGCATCAGAAACATATTTGCAAAACGCTTAAGGTGTGTTTGTCAATTTTTTGGTGTAATTGCCTGTAATAACCTCATGGTATCCTTTTCTGAGTTAAAAGTACTGAGATTCATGATCAGATGTTCTCTGAAAATGATTTTTTGCTTCTGCTTCAGTTTACTTTTTCCTTACCAGAAGAGGTCACTCATGTACTTTTTTTCCCTTTCTTTTCTCTTAGCGAAGCTGTGTTCATACTTGAAACAATCAATGGAGATTGAATGTTTGACTTGAATACAGTTACAGAACAAAGATCAGTGTTTTCTGATGTCAATCTCCTTTTTCCAAAATGCAGGCTTATATAATGTTGAGTACTTAAAATTGAAAACTTTAGAAGTTGTGCAAACATTCTTGCCTGAATCTTCCTTATATTCACAAAATGACTTTTAAAATATTTATAAAAGGTGTTTTTTATCATTCTTACTGAAGAATTTATTTGGTGAGGCACTTCATAGCATGGCTGGTCATGTTAGACCTAAGTATTCATTAATTTTTATGCTTCTTTGATCCATGGCTTAAAAAGGTTCATCTGACACTGTGCTTTGTATTTTAGTACTTCACTCGACAGCACTGCTGTATTGTTAAATTTTTTTCCACTGATGTGATAAGGTTTAAATTTCCATTTGCTATTACTAGTGACCCAAATTGTCAAAAGAGACTGATGATTATTGTATTGTATGGGTTCTTCTTGGATTAATGGTACTTCGTTCTTCACAGTGTGTTGTTTGCACTGGAAGAATTATTCTTGAAATGTACAAACTGGTAACTACCCCCCTTTGCCCCCCTTCCTCCCCACCCCAAGAAAAAATAAAGTAAAAAAACCAAAGTCTTTCTGAATGTAGGAAGAATTCTAGTTTGCATTACATAACATTTCTCCTCTCTATATTTAATTTAGGTACATCAAGAGAGTGTTCACATGATTCAAGTCACAAGCAGCTTGATCAATGAGACAGTAGCCAGTCACCCAGAATGGGCAAAGTAAGAATGCTGAAGTTAAGCGAATAGTATAGGGTGGATGAACAAGCTTCCAGGTGCTCTTATGCATAGTTATTAATTAAAAAAATCCCCTAGGTGAACAGGAATGTGGGTGTCTCTGGCAGGCAGATGTAAAAGCTAAACTCTGAGACAGCAGGGATGTTTATGCATTACTCTGGAGGACTGTCAGTGTGGTATCTCATTTGAGGACTGGTTGGATTTTGGTGGTGAAGGACAGCTGTATGAATTTCTCTAGCTACAGTTGTGGAGAAGAAACTTGTGTAGTCTCTTGTGCTGAGAGTAAAGAGGTCAATATTTTCCCCTTTTCCATATGAAAAAGAAAAGTGCTGGCAAAGAATTCTCTCTCTAGAAGGTTGCAAGATGAGAGCTGAATTATTTTTTCAATGTGGAGAGATGGATGCAGAATGCCTTTGAGGCAGTAGGCATTGAAGACATTGGTTTTGGAGTGAACTGAAGGAAAGTTCAAGGGTGGAAAGAATGGTGGATGGGGAGAGTTTGGTATGAATCAGTTGGGAAAGGCCATTCCTATTAAGAGTAGATGTGTATAGTGTGTGCAGTGCGAAGTTTGTAAGATCTAGTCTATGTAATGATTAAAGTAAACACCAAGTCAAGTATTAACGATGAGAGAAGATTTGAGAGAAATGCATCTGGAGAAAAACAAGGGCAGACTGGTGAGCAAAGGACTGATTGCATTAACATCAGACAGGGAATAGATGAGACTGAAGAGTGTGATTTTAAGGGGGGGTATGTGCCAGATGGCTTTCATTCTGCTTCAGCTAAACAGACATTGGGTAAAGGTGAGATACCAATTTAATGCTAGGAGAAAAAATTCTCTCCAGAGTAAGAGTGATTGACATTTTCAAGGGGACATTCTAAACAAAAGTGATGGTGGTTTAACAAGACTGAAAGAAATGCTGTTATTATAAGAGCAAAACAATTTTTCAAAAACAGAACGGAAAGGATATAGTTAATAACCACGGTAGTAATGTGTGCTTTAGCACTACTGAAGTAATCACAATCAAGAGAACCAAAAGCAATTAAAATTATTTTATTCCTTCATGGCATCTCGTGTGTTGTTTGGCCTTTTCATTTTGCCGTAAGATGGAAATAAGTGGGACTAATGAAAATGGAAATTTGTCTGTCAGAGGCTTATTCACATAATGAAACTACTGGAGTACTAGTTGAGTAGTTAGCAGAATTGTAGAATTAACTTTTTACTTCCGGTGTTTGCATCCAAATTTGAAGCATCCATAACACTATGTTTTAATTCATTAAGTATAAGAATACCTCTTGCCAAATCATTGAAGCTTTACTGGTTTTCAGAGCTTGATGCTCATATTATGTTTAGAGGTGAGTGACTGAAATGTCTTGAAATTTCAATGCAGAACATTTCTGAAGGGTTGGACAGACAAAAGAGCTTCCATGTTGACCTGCAGTCAGGTGAACAAATACAGCAGTTTTATTTCCTGAATGCTTTCATTTTTTTTGGAAGGGCTCCACAAGTGCCATGGAATCAGGATGTAAAAAGAAAGTCAAAGCAGAGATTGTGTGCTCTGTGTTCACAAGTGTTGAAATGCAGGGAACTCAGTAGGGTCCATTGCTTGAAAGTGATGTTGAATCGCTGAAGAAATTCACAAGCAGGTAGTTTGGTGATGACTTAGAAATTACTGGTGTCCAAACCTTTTTTCAGCTGGTTGCTTTTTCATGGAAACTATGTTAACAATTTACATTCAGCTTAATTCAGAAGGTTATGTTTGCAGCTAGATGAGGGGGTATTTTCAGAAAACTAGACTCTAGGAAAAAAATTAAAGAATGTACTGTGAATAGCACACATACAGATTGAAGAGCAGATCTCTTTTGAAAAAGTTGAGACACCGATTTAATTAAGATTTCAGGAACCTTGGAGAATTTTAAGTGCGATGAAATGCCCTAGATTTAATTGTGCTTTGCTTATGGGAAAATCTGTTCCTTGGTATGTAGAAGGAAACATTCTAGTGGTAATAAGTTTATTTGTATTTAACCATAATGATTTGTTGTTGTTTCAAAATCTTAATTTGCAATGTGTGTCGGGTGTAACAAAATGGGTATAATGTATAGCAGTTGACTTTGTTTTCCTTCTTTAAAAACACCCCCAGCTGGCTCCCAGAAGCCCAGGTCATTCAGAAGGCACTCAATTCAGCAGCGAATAATGTGTACCAGTATGGCCGAGAATGGATCACACATAAGGTAACAAGGGGCTCTCAAAAAATGTTAAATTTTTGTTTGATTATTTCTTGTATTTCTTCAAAGTAAAAAGAAATAAAAATATATTTGCCAGTAGTTCTTTTCTATGTGGTTAACCATTTTGGTGACAGATCTATTCTTTCCACTCTGGTTTGTGAGTTGAAGGAAGAGTGGGAGTGATTTCAGTAGTCTTTTCTACTCAGATGATTATTTATTTTTGAGAGCTGGAGAATCTGTCATCATTTTAATGATTCCCAGTGAAAATGCATCAAATAAAATTGAGTAATTTGTTTTTTAACTGGCTTTAGCTGTCCTGTTATAGACAATGTAGACTTTTATTGCTGCCACCACTCCTCCCTCTCCCTTGTATTCTAATGTCTGTGTGGGCTCAGTGTGGTACACTGGACATTTTTTTAAATCATAATTTATATATTTAAGCTAACTTTCTTCAGGTGAATTTGCCAATATTCTTACTTAGATATTTTGATATCTAACACACATCTCAAGTTATTTGAAATATTTACTCTAAAGATATGATCTAGGATTTTTGATTCAGCATTTTAGAGTCAGCATTGGTTTTTCAGGGAAGAAAGAAGTCCTCAACTTAGTGCAGCAGAATGTTTTTTTAACAAAGTCTTTGTATTGTGAACCATCTTGTCTGAAGTGCGTATTTCAGTGATAGTCATTTTTTCTAATAATTTGGGTTTGAGATACGCCTTTACTGAATCACTCTTATGTGATTCATCGAGTTTGAAGTTTATCAGTAGATGCCTGCTTTATTCTGTCCTGTATAATAAAAGATTTTTATGTGTTTTAGCTCCATAAGATTTTAGGAGAGAAAGTAAATAACACCGCTGTGATTGAAAAACAAGTGCTAGAGCTCTGGGACAGGCTTTATCACTCTTGGTTTGTGAAGGTGGGTAACTTATTTAAATGGTATTCATGTAAACTATCACTTAGTACTCTGAGATAATTGTGCTGAGTATGCATTTCTGAGGAAGGGATTAGCAGAAAGTTGGAACACTGAGTAAAGGTCATAATAATAAAATGTCAGTAAAAATACCGAGTATGTAAGATAGATCATTCTAGGCACAGTCTGAGTACAGCCAGAACTATGTCCTACACTTAAGTATTTAAGTGTGGTTTTGTGTATGCCATTTAATTTACGCTTTTCTCACTTCTTATAATTAGTATTTCATAGTTCAGAGCTTTCTGTTGAATTTGTGTGTTGTTGAGGTGTTAGGAAAAGGAAACTGGTCTTCTGCATGACTTGTGTAACTTTTATGAATTTGAAATTGTGAGAAAGTAATTGTCCTTTCATTAAGTTTCTGACAGTGCTTTTTCCTAGCCTTCTTATAATGGGTTCTGTATACTGAATCTTGAAAACTTTGTAAGAATTAAGTCATGTTTATGCTGACAATACTGATTGCCTTTTAAAAGAAAAAGCAATTCATTAGCCATTGTGCAATGGAAATACCAAATCCAAAAGCCTGAAATATTTCTGTAAATTTAAATAATTGCAATTGTATTAAGACTTTTCTTCATACAGTCATTTTTCAAATACCTCTAAAGTTCCAAGAAGATCTCTGCATTAAAGAAGTAACAGTTTCAGAATATAACTAGATGAACAGATAGTAGCTCTTCATACAGTTTACAAACACAGAAGGCCTATTGGAGGGAGATTTTTGACTACTCATATATTTCTGCTCTAAATAAATAGCCAGCTCAGAAAAAAGATCTCTTTGTTGCAATGGATTGTTAAAGAATGTTGCTAATTGTGCATCATGAAGTGTAACAGTGCATCTAGAGAGAATTGATAATAAACAGAAAATGTAATGCTCATAGATAAATCAGTGCAGGGACCTCACTTGGAATGTTACTTGCCATGTATAGCAGAAAAGGTACTGTCATTTTTAATGCAGGCTGGTAAGGCTAAAAGTGTTTGGAAAATTTTAGCACAAGTAGTGCGATACTTATTATAAAAATCAGAGTTAAGAACTTGAGAAATCTCCTTCTATTAAAGACCAGGATGTTGTAGTCAGCGAGTTTGCTAAACTTGCTTACAGAGAATTTTGACAACCGTGTCTGAAACAGTTGTCACAGTCCCAGACTGAGTCAAATAGCCTCATTCTAGATGGTCATTAGATGTCATTCATTGGAAAATAGGCAACTTCATAATTAGTGTGAAGCCATTTAAGGAATTAGCTGTTGTGTTTATGGCCATGTCCTGTTGTCATGTTGTGTTGCAGTTACAAAGGTGTGTAGTCAGAAGAAATCCTCCATGCAGCCAGCTTAGCTTTTAGGTTTTGTGTGACTGAACATTACCTGTGAAGAGATAGAAACTAGTAGTGAGAAAACTACTTGCTTTGACTTCTGCTTGCATTTTTCTTCTTGGGCTATATTGGGAAAACTTGTATGTTGCAAACAGTTAATTATATAGGCAATAACTGAAATCATTACCTCTCTCTTCTGTGCTTTCATTACCAACAAAATAGATATCATTGTATTTGTCAAGCAGTAAAGTTAACTTTTAACTGAGGTGTGAATCAGTGCAATATACAGAAATGTAATTTAATGGGATAATTAACTACAGTTTTCTGTCAGATTTTAGTTTTTCCAGTGTACAGAGAACTTCCAGGTATTTTTGAGGATGCCAGTTAAAGCAATTCTAAGTATTTAGATGCATGTTGAATCTGTTCTTCGTTAAGAAAACACTAGTCTAAATCATTAGCTTTTTCTAATATCTGTAAATTTTATTGGAATATCTCTTTTCTTTGTCTCTTTTTTTAAGAACGTAACACATTCTGGAAGGCACAAAGGACACAAGTGGCACATAAACCGTCAAAACAGCTGGCTTGGAGATATTCTGGACTGGCAAGATGTTGCATCTTTTGTTCATGATAACATTGAAACATTTCTCTCCGTACGTGTTCTTTGCACTCATGAAATTGGTCTAATTTTTAACTGATAGCAGTTTCTCCTTGGAGTACCACTAAGGTTATGGATTTCAAGTACATGGAAAATTAGGGAAACACTGTTAGTGTTACTTAAAATTACCTAAGCAATTTTTGTAAGCCTATTTAAGATATAACTATAAAACAAACAGAAATATTTATGATAAAGAAGCTCTTGTGATTTCAGTATCTTCATTGATACCAGCTTCCCAGACATCTTCCTGAGACTGATTGTTACCTGTGTCACCTGCAAGCTCATTTTCAATGCTTTGTATTATGTAATCTTTTCTTTTTAAAAAAGAAACCAGTTGGTTTAGGTTATAATTGAAGAAACTATTGACTAAGAGGTTGTGGAAACAAAACCAAGCAATAAAAGGGGTGGTTTTTTCGTCTTACTTTTTTTTGCCTCAAATTATTCATTGGGTTGAAAGCAGCTTATTTCTCTCTTCTTTTATGAAAGTTCTGTGGAGAATGAAATTAATATTTTACACAGTGTGGATTCCTGAATAATGCACTGGACCTTTCACCTTATGAGAAGAAAAAGAAAAAGCATTGAAAGCAGTCCAAACTGAAGCATTTCACTAAAAAATTATGTTAAATCCAAAATTCTTAATATACAGAGTCTATCCCTGATATAGTTAATCTTTGACTTGAGCTGTTATCATAACTAGAAGTATCTTCAATTTTGGAAGACTATTATTTATACCTAACTGGCACTGTACCAGCCCTGTGGATGCAATTAAAGCTAGTATTTGCCTCCAGGCAGTTCTTGGTTTAGACTGATGGGCATTTGTGCTTTTTCTGTCCTCCCCCAACTGCTGCTTAAATTGTTAGTTTCTACCGTAGAAGAAGATGTGAGACAAGAAAAAACTGAGGGAAACTTTATTGCAGTAAACCTTTTTTCAGTTAATAATGAAACTTGCTTAATACTTTCTCAGAGTTGGCCATGCCTGCTTGAGGCAGAGTTATGGAAATGCACAGCACATCATGATTTAAAATCAATGTGGAGTTTCCTTCTAGGCGAGAGGAACAGAAGGAGAAAACTACATGATAAGAGGGTGTCATTTGCAGCATTGCTGCAGAGTGCTCAGAAAACCATGATGAAAAGTGTGCTTCAGTAATCTAAGTAGGCTAGAGAAATGCAAAAAAAAATGTAAAGGGAATAAATATTTAAGAATGAAAAACATTAATATTAAAATTTTCATCTAGCTAACATGCTTGCTTTACTTCTGAAATCTGGTTTAGAAGTTCAGGAAAAAAGTGACAGCAATTGACTTGCTTTCCTGTTTATTTCCAGGAACTCATTACTCATCAGTTGTGGGGAAACACCTGTCTTTTTTCTCCATATACTGATGTCCTTAATGACAGACTGTAAACAGTCAGTTTAGTATAAAGCTCTGAATCCTAATTTCACATCCTTACTGGGCAGCATTTCCTTTCCTGGCTTGCTCATCTACAGGGCGTTGCGTAAATATTACACTAATGTTTCAAATTAAAATTGATGAAAATGCAATTTCTGTGCTTGTATAGGTCATTAAAATTTGCAGAGTATGAAAATAAGAATAGTTTTCACTAAAGTCTGGTATTTCTAAGCAAGTTTCTTACCCAGCCTAAGATACAAAGTAACCTTACTGTATTCGGGATTTATGTTCTTATCAGATGATCTTTAAGGTCCCTTCCAACCCAAACTGTTGTATCTTTCTTTTTTTGGTTGAGTGTGTTGTTTATGAGGAGAGTTTGCTCCCCATAAATCTTGGAAACTTGAAATCAATGCTAACTTGCAACTCCTAAGAATATAGCAAGACACAGTACAGTTCCAAAAGCTGCTTTTACAGTTTTTTTAGCATACAGATAATTTAAAGACAATGAGACATCTGTGAAGAAGTGTGTAAAGAACCAGATATGCACCTATAGTGAGATTTCCTCCACTTTTGGAAAAGAATAAATGCGTATGATTACACTGCTTGCATGTAATAAATACTTACGCATAGATTGAGTTTACCAAAATAAAACTGTCTTGCTAGTCCCTTGGCTTTCTGAAGTATTTCAGGATAGTACAGATGACAGTATTCTCTGAAAATACAGCCATTCGACAGGGTCATATTACAACCACAGCAGATAAGCTCTTTTCCGTTGATGGAAATCATAGGAAGCGTTCTTCCTCCTTAATAAGAGAAGGAACATTTGCTGTAAGAAAAACGTTAAAAGAAGACAGATGCTGGTGTTTCACTTCAGGCTTTTCCCGTAGTGGAAGAAATTTTCATTTTAGAGTTGAAAGCATGTAATTAAATCACTGATGTAGGTGTGCTGGGGAATTACTGGTGTTCATTTAATTTGTAACAACATGCATTGATTCAGAACTTTAACTATGACTATCAGATGAAGCTTGGAAGACTTCTGTACCCCCTTCAAAATGTTCATTATAGCAGTTGTGCTTAGCTCTAGTTTGATGTAGACAGACCTTAATTATTTTAAAGTAATTTACTATATAAACATGTAAATTGCCTGAAGATTTAATGTGAAGATAAGCTTTTCCAAATCATCAGTTTGCTTTTTTTCTAAAAGCTTTGGTGTTAGCAGTGTTTTTCCAGTATTACTAGAAGCAGTTGTGTTAAAAACCAGTGTATTCAGTGATGTGTTTCTGAAGTGGGGTTTATTTCATCTTCTTCTTTGCAGAAAGAGCAAGAGTGGATCCTCATTTATGCCTTGTATTTTGCACCCCATGCTCTGCTCTAGGGTAGTTTATCAGATGGATAAAATATGTAGTACAGAGCTGGAGTATTACAATTTAATTTCTGAAAAATAAAAATTACTCATTCTTTTTCCACTCATCTGCTTTTCCATTCATGCCATTTTTCTCCATTTGTTGAATGCTTGTAGCATTGAAAAACTAAATAGCTGCTGGCTAAATCTGAATGATGACTCAGAGCTCCCTTGATGGTATATGAGACATTGCTAATATCTTCTTAATTTGATCTTTTGGCTCCTTGCACAAGAATACTCATCATTCCACCAGCAGGCGGTATCTCATTGAGCGATCTCCCAGACAGGAAGACAGATGAGCTTCCGTAGAGATGTACACAGGGAGCTTCAGTTTAGTTAGGTTTCTCTTTCTGTGCCTTTAGCATGACTAATCTGCGTGTTCTAAATCAAGTCAGCTTCTCAAATATTTCACTAAGTTACAACATATCCTAATATTTTCTCTGGCTCCAGTAATTTCTTCAAGTAATCTCATAAGTTTATAGCTAATTCAGTCCATTTTTCAGTAATATGTCAACTAGCATGGGGGGTTTCTTTTACATCTTTGCGTCCAGTTTTATTCTCTTTATACATCTGTTGATCTCTATAATCAAGTTAGGTACGTAGATGTATCTGGCTTCCAGAAGTTTGTTGACTTGAAGTTCTCAGCAAATTACTTTTTTGATCAAGTGCCTTTTAAACCTAGTTTTCAGATGTTGACCAGTGTAAAAGTGGCCAATAGGACACCCTAGATGCCTGAGAACATTGAGTGTAATTTTGCTTTCTTGCCTGTTACATATCGGAAAGGCACAGTAACTGATGCTATTGGGTGACATAGGACAGTGTGATGCATAAGGGTGTCCTGAATTCTGTACAGCTTTGTAGCTCTTTTAAACACTGATCCCACAAGGCAATTTACAGAGCAATGTGTTGGGGAAAGAGGTGTGGTTTTCAGTTATTTAATAAAGGTAGTATTAAAAGTATCATTATTGCATAAATATTCACACTTATTTGTGTTTTGAAGAACTCGTCTCAGCTGGCAAGGTGTTAATACTTCTTTATGTATAGTAGGTGAGCTCATTAACTCAGCTGCAGTAGGCTCTGGGAATCAAACAGCATTAGGAGCTCTTAGGTGCAGCTGCACATAATTTGATTTTATGAGTGTTAGTGAAGTATTTGAGCATTCTGATATTGTGTTCAGTAATGATTAATGTCTGCTATGTCTGTCTTCTCACCCTAGCTGTGAAAAGCTTGTATCTTGAAATTTTCATGATGCATATGCATAAAGAGGAATTATTCTGTAGTTGGAGACAAGTCCTAAAAGATGCAGTTGCTTTCATGAGACATAGCAAAGCTGTAGAAGGGTACTGTCTACACTTACTCTAAAGCAGATGCTTGTGATAACTAGCTAAACAGTTCTGAGCAATGACTCCACCAAACAAGGATGTTCATGTAGGAGAACCATTCCTGATGTTAATTGAACAACTTGGTAACAACATTCTAACTACCTGCAGTTGTATACTCTTGGTTATCAGCTCCTCAGGCTAAAGCTTCTAGGGAAAGTGTTAAATAAATCCTGCTCATACTGGAGGAACATCCTATTTTGAAGAAAACTTTCCCAGTCCCACCAAGTGTGCGCTCTCTTCTCACAGATGGAACAAGCCCCTCTCCTTGTGAACTCTCACCATTATCAGCTCAGCTTATGTGTTGCAAGTGAGGGTCTTAACAATTGCTGTGGTTAGTATTTAGAAGACTGTTAAATCAGGCTAGTTTTACTCTTTGAAACAAAACTTTACTAGACCAATTTTCATTAATAACAAACTTCATGCTAATGGTTTGCTTTACAGTCTCCTAACTGTTATCATTAGATGTTCCAGGTGTTCAGTCCTTAACAGTCATGTCCTACATGAACTGTGAGGGTAAAATACCATTTTGATGGTGCTGTGTAGTTGGCACCAACAGAAGCTGTCCTTAATGGTCTGAGTCACAGAAGTCAAAATGAGCTGGCTCAAGAGCTCTAAGGTGTGGAAAGCTGGAACTTAATGGACATAATCTCCCCTCAAATTAAGGAGCTTGTTGTTTCATAAGGTTCTGGACAATTCCCATTCCTTGACCACTGTCCTGGACCATTTGCTGTGATACTTGGGAGAGGTATTACTTTTTCAGGTCATGACAGGTACCTTGTCCTGTCGCTTGCCTGTTTGAATTTTTTTCCCCTTTCTTAGTTCCTATCTCATTTTCTTAGAGTGAAGGCAATCTTCCTAGCTCTTAAGGTTGTGCATCTTTAGTGCCTTTTTCCTCGATGAACTGCTTGTGTTTCAGGGGTCTTTGTTCTCAACCTGTGTTCCTATTTTCAAGGCCTTTGCTGCCTTGAAACAGAAGAACCTGCTTTCTTCTGTGATGAAACTCCACACCGTATCAGAAGACTTGTGGCACCAAGCCCCAAGTTCTAGTAACAGGCATAAACATCTGGGAGAGGAGCCTTGCATACAGCTTAAGGCCTGCTATTAGCAATGGTAGTACTATTTTTACTGAATACCAACTGGAAGGCGTCTGCTTTAGCTACAAACCATTCCCTCAAAATTCAGTGTACTCTGTGTTACAGTCCTCATAGCATAATGTGCATATAATAATGTTACCTGGGGGCTGCATGAACATACACCACTGCTGCACCCCCAGAATGAATTTGTAATCCATAGAAGAAGCAAAGGGACGGGTACCAGAGGGAGAACATTCCTCAGCAGCATCCTCTTCACTTCTAACCTCACTTGAATTCTCAAGAGAATATATAATAAAATCTATATAAAATATGAGCTTTAACATTCATAATTCCCATTAAATAGTAGGAAGCATGAACTAAGTAGATCTTTCTGTGTTGTCGTTTCCCCCATAACTTATTCCCTCTCAAGTTCGTGCTTAATAAATTATCTTTGATATGATTCACTCAGTTCTAAAGGAGAGGTGATCACATGGCTCACACTCCTTTGTGTGCTGTACAAATGCTAGCTACTGGGGAGAGGTTTTTTTGGTTTTAGGGGTTTTTTGTTTGTTTGTTTTTGTTTTAATTCAGTCTAGTTGCTATTCATTAAACCAAGACTGCTGCTAGTATTGAAGTCTTCACTTACAGCTTTGAACCTGGAGAAGGGCTTTTGTGTCACAGCTTTTACAGTTTTTGCAGTTATATTAATTAATCTGAAAGAAGATACGGCTTTTGTGACCTTGCTTCTTTTATATGTTTAAATCCCTTTGGATAATACATTCTTACTGTATTCCTTCTGGATGAAATACTTGTTTGAAACTACTGTGCGTTGCATTTAGGATGCCTCTATGTGCTTTCTTTTTATGCATCAAAACTAGTCTTTACTATCTGTAGCTGATAAGCAGTCAGTTCCCCAAGCCAGTACAAGATTTAATAGATTATCTAATATTGTTTATTTTTCATAATTACTTGATTAACTTATGCATCCTTACTCAAAATCACAACTTGTGCATTTGTCTGCAGATATTAAAAAATATGCATTTCATTACCATTAAAACTTTTAAAAACAAATTTATTAAAGTAATAATTTTATTATTTGATTTGATATTTATTTCTGCCTTGTGATGTTATTCTTTGTTCTTTGTGTTTTAGTATTTCTGCTTTTGAAAAGATGAATTTTTTCTCCCCAAACAAGATCCGCTTGACAGCAATGTTAATCACAATAAACAAGTGTCTCCACATCTCGTTTTTTTGCAATTTTGCATGACGAAACAATTTTGAATATTGGGAGAAAAATTCTAAAACCTTGTAATCAACTATATAAAAACCTGCATTTGGTAAAGTAGACATTTTCACTTGATAGAACCTGCTGTAGCGTAGGAGAGAGGGAGATGGAGATTAATCACTCTGTAAGCAATTCTTTGTCCTTGCTAATACCATCCAATGACTGATTTTGTCTTTGCTTCTCCCTCTTTTTCCAGATCCTGGAGTCTCTGTGGATAGTGATGAGTCGCAATGTGAGCCTGTTGTTTACTACAGTTACAACATTAGTGACAATTGTCTTCCACAGTGGGACAGCTCTTCTCAATTTTGTGCTTTCAGTGGTAAGTAGTGTGTCACTGGTTTACATGGTCCATTTTACTGGAAAAACCTAATTGCACATGTTGTAACAATGAAAAATCAAAACTAAGTCATTGAAACATCTTCTAAACTTACCTAATACCAAAATTCTTTAAGGTTTTGCAAATTCCCTATCTGTTCGGGGGCATTCTAGACAGCGGCCAAGATTTGTGTAACTTTTACATTGAGAAGTAGTAAGTCTTTCTGTCTTTCTATTAGTGGAAAACTCTTGTTTCAGGCCTTGAATGTACTAAGCTGTAACATGTGATATCCTACATAACTACTGAAGTCTTATGGCATGTCCTCATAAGCATGTCTTTATAAAGCCATTGCTTTCAGAAGATGGAAAAAATGGTTACAGGAAGTCAGCAATTTGTTCTCTAGTTGTCTTTCAATTAAGTAAAGATTGCATGATAATTTGTTCCTTAGTCTACAACTTCATCCAAGGTAACACATTGAAAACAGTGTTTGAGAAGTTAGCATACAAAAATTACAAGTTTGCATACTAATTGCTGATTATTTCAAGGCACTCAGGCTCAGATACAAAATTTATCTCTAGATGCCTAATGACTTATATCAAGTTCATGGCATGCTGTTGCTGTGAAGCATGATCCTGACTTTTTGCCTCTTGCTGGGGCACTGTGCAGTCAGCTGGTTTAGCAGACCTTGTTGGGATCTTGCTGTGTTGGAATTCTTTTAAAGATTAAATGTTTGAACTGTACTCTTTATTTTTTCATTTTTCAGAATTCTGACTTGCTACAGACAAGTTTTGACTAGTTCAGAGTGGCAAAAACTAACTTAAATTTTCCAACGTAATTAATTTTATTTCAATAAATGTTTTAAAAATTTATGCTTTAAAACATAGAAATAATGGACTCTTTTTTCAGAACCTCCATTTTGAAAAATACGTCTTCCATCGAAACATTCAGTAGGAAATGTCAATCTGTGTGGCATATCCACCTGTGATTCAGTAAGACTGTATTCAGATCCTCAACAGACTTTTGAAAACTGATCATTAGTTACAGAAGTGTCACTTGTATTCAGAAGTGAAGTACAAGTTCCTATCTGTATCCGTATGCACTTTGTGTGGATGTATAAATATGCACACATGTATACTCACACATGCATGTGCATGCACACACCCCCAGCACTCTGCTCGTACTCTGTTACAAAGATCCGAAGATAAAAGCTCCCTTTGGCTGGTGGGCATCTACAGTCCTGCAGGGAATGTGCAGATTTTGGATGCTATAAAACACACAACAAAACAAACAAGCAGGAAACCCAAAACAAGCAAAAAACTCCCAACAAACAAAAACCCGAAGCTTTTCAGCAGAAAATGGAGTATGAAGAGCAGATACAAAAATATTTACTGAGTCAGTGGACCTGATGCACAAGCAATTAGGTCATGTGTTTCTTGATATCTGTGGAAATGCTGAATTATCATTTTGGCATTTACCCAGAGTGTTTACCCAGAGCTTTCTACTTGAATTCAGTCTATCCCTCCTCAAATTAGAGTATTTAATGTTTTTGGCTACAGAACAAATTCTGCAGCATGAAATAGTAATCCATCAATTGTTTAACTATGGAAAGTTCTTACTGTTTTATCTTTGGTAAATTCTTCCTCATAGTCATTGGCAGGATCTTGAATTGTTGCTTAGGAAACAATTTAGGTGTCTCAGATATCCTGTGAAAGAGGTCTGAAAACTTCCAGCCTCCAATTGCTATAAGATAGTACATGTCTTTTTGCTGCTGAATGTACTATTGAGGGTATTCTACTTGTTGGAAGAGTCAGCAAGCCATTTGATACTAAATTATATTCTGTGGCTATGGCTTCTTTTTGCATTTCTGCACCTCTTGTGCTAAAGGAAATACATTAATTTCTTAAAATGCAGATATTCCAAAATTCAGTTAATTTTGTGTGATGCTGTGGTTTACGTCCATCTTCTTTTAGCAGAAATTGGGTTGGGTTTGTATCTTTTCATAGCTTGTAGTTCAGTTTAACACCATTTTATTCCACTGCTGTTCATTCCTAGCCATTACTTTATTTATTTTTTTGTGTAATCTCGAAATAATTGTTAACAGCATGCTGTTTAAATCTGCTAATATAATGACTTGTTTTATTAGCTAGATTGGTTTTTCACCCAAGGTAGAAGCTAAACACCTGAGAAGATGGAATACAGCCTAAACCAATATATGACATTTTGGAAGGAGGTCATGGTAGATGAACAATTGAGTGTGACTTTCAAAACAAAGTCTGAAAGTGTAGAGTAGAGGGGAAGCAGTAGTAACATTTCACTTTGTATAAAGAAATTAGGAACAGACAGATGGATGTCATTCTTGAGATTGGTAATGAAATACTGCATGTTGTGCTGTCTGCATTTTGTTTTCTAAGCATCTTGAGAGAGAATCAAGGAAAAGAGCATGAGGTGTCTGCAAAATTGATAAAATGCTTGAAAGTAAGAGACTTATGGAGGTCAGGCTGTTTAGCTCATAAAAAAATTAAGATGTGGTTTATTCTAGCATACAAGTAGGTTGGAAGCAAGGAGAGTGAAAGAATTATTTCTAATCTTGGGAAGAAAGAAAAAATATCTGAGAGTTGTAGATAGAGCAAATATAAGCCATAGTTTATATTTGGAGCAATACAGAATGGATTTTTCTTGTTTGAGGTATTCTGTTTCAAGATGGACGCAGTTCTGTGATTTATGCTTACCCCAAGAAGTTGCTGAGCCCACTAACAGGAAAATAAGAGAAAAATAGTTGACTGCAACATACAGGAAGCTAATCCAATCTGATTGTAATTTTTTTGTCTCTAAACTGAAACAATGGAACTGCCATGACTTCTGCTGAGACTCATCATCAAACTCACAGAACAAATATTCACTTAGGATTGCCAGCTTAACATAAAATTTATGGTTGTGAATTTTTGTGTAATTCATATCTGATACCCAGCTGCATAATGACTCTTGAGACAGCCCAAATTTGTTTGGCAGTTTTGTTTGTTTGTTTTGAGAATAGATGTAACTATTCAGCAGTTTTGTTATCTGTTAAACATGCTGATAAAGAACCAAAGAGCCCCACAACTAGAATATTGCTCAAGATTCTAGTTGTTAGATCTAGATGTGACTTTGGGAAGAGGCTGAACAGAAAAGAAGTTTTATAATGTCTAGTTGTTAAGTCCTTTGTGGAGCAGAGGAGAGGATTATTTTTTCAGCTCTGTGAATAAATCTCTTTCTCTAAAAATCTCTCTTCTCTAAATCCAGGCTTCTGGAAGAGTATCTTGTTCCTTTCCAGTAAAATTTAATATCTGAAGCATATCTGCATACTGTAATTCTGTAAAGTATTTATTGTCTTTTAATTTAAAACTTCAATTTGTTTTACAGGTGATTTTTCTGACCACACTGTTCTACCTGTTGAGCTCCAGTGATGAGTATTACAAGCCAGTAAAATGGGTGATAAGCTTGACACCTTTGTCTCAGCCAGGTGCCTCCTCAAATATAGTTGGCCAATCTGTGGAGGAAGCAATAAGGTATATTGCTGATTTCTTGCCCTTTTTTGAAAATTCTTTTTTAAATTTGATGTTCAACTGCAAATAATTAACAATTGCAACAGCTGGTGTTTCAAAGAGAGTTGCAAATCTCAAAACATTTTCAAGAACCTAGCACTGATGACTTTTTCCCCTGTGATTGTTAACAGACCAATTTGGTAAGACTTGCCTAAAAAATTTGCAGATGTTTGTGCTGTCATGAACACTAGTGTTTTATAAAACTGATATACCCATGACATCCCTAACTCATCAGGAAGCAGTGTTTGCAGTTGTGTTGGCAGTAACAGCTAGTGCAGCTCAGCAGGAGCAGAAGCAGATTCATACAGCAAAACAGTAGAAATGGAGGACCTGACATCTGTGCTGTACACATTTCGGCATTATTTAGTTTGAACTATTTTTAGTGTAATCTTGGAGAATAAGTACCTATTTGTACCTGGAATGTATTAGATATGCTTCTGGAGTGTATTTTCCAGTTCGGTTTCTTCTGAAAGAAATCTAGTTCGTGGTCTCCATAAACCAGATTACATCAAAAGGGACAACAGGGGAGCTCTCTCCTCATCGCACTTAAAACACTGCTTACTGTGCTGCACCTACGGAGTGCATCCACAGTGTTTCATGTTTAGTTGCCATTACTTTAGTGATTGAAGGAGGATTTTTTTGGTTTTTTAAATATAGTTCATAAAGATTTCACAATAAAGCAATTTTTGGGGTGGTGCAGTAATGTTCATTCATAACAGATGAATGAAATCATCAGCTTTCACCTGTTAGCAGCTTGAAACACTAACGTGTTGGTAATGTAATAAAGTGATTTTAAATAAGGTGTTTAAGACAGAGCTTACTTTTTCAAAAAAAGTTGTTGGTCTGGACAAAGTGAACAGACTCCATGCTAAATCCTGTATTGCCATTGCCTCTTACACCACTGCTTTTTGTGTCATCTTCCACATATGTACAAAACATGAGTAGACTAAACTGGGGAGATGTTAAAGTTGCTTTCCAAACTCATTGCCAAATGTTTGCCACTTTAACAATGGGAAGGTTATATTATGTTGTGTAAGATCTTACAGTGCTAACTGCTGTAGTAGTTTGAAATGAAGGGGCAATTCAGGTAGAAAGCAACAGATTTGGAATTCTGCCAAAGAGTTAATAGCCCTTCTCTTGAGTGCTATTGAGTTTTCATTGATCACATGGTTAGTATCTCAGTTCTATCTTTTGAGTAGTGTGAGCAGATTTAGAAACTGAAACTTGTCTCATGAATCGTTCTCTTTAGCCCATGGTAGAGGGGAACAGTGTTAAAAAGTAGGATATGGTTTGTCTGGGCATGGATACTCTGCAAGAAGGATCGTATTAAATGCATTTATAAGTTTATAGGTATATGACACAGGTGGTCCAAGGTGTTTCTCAGAGTTATAATGGAGAAAAGACAGAAAATAATGTTAGAGAATCCACAGGAAAATGAGTAGGAAGGAGGCAGCATGCATCAGTAACTACATATATGGTAAGAAAAAGCCAGTGTCTGGAGAATATGGAATTGTGAAGTTGCTTGTCATACACAAGGGACCTCAGTCTGTACGTTCATTAAGGTCGCCTGAATCAGTCATTCGTATTTGTTTGGAGTAGCCTGTATTTGGTGCCTTATTTGAATTCTTTGCAATGATTCTTCTGAGATTTTCAGAAGTTCCTCTCTGCTCAGTTGTACCTAAGGATTTATTATAATGCTTCTAGGTCAGCTTGCATTCCACTCAAGACTTACTGTGATGTTCAGTATGTAAATATGGAGAGTATAGTAACAATTTCTCATGAGGTTAGGCATGCCCAATTTGTTGCCGTATAAAAACAAATTGCTACTGCCAGCCCTTTCTTTTGCCACAAAGTAACAACTATTCTTTCTTTTTGGAGATAAGTTGTTGCTACAGGGGTAGGAACCTAAAAATGGCTTGTTCACCTCCTGTGTAAATGGCATGCAAAATGGATGTTAATGCTTGGTGGTAGGATGGGAGGAAAAGGCTGCATTTGTTTTTTGAATTGTCAAATAATGAAACATCTGTAGTCGCTTTAATCATTAGACTATGACAGCATTACACAAAATGAACTCGCCCTCAAAATACTCATGCTTTCAAGTAGGCCAAAAGCAAAGAAAGATTAAGTTAATAAATATTAAAAGTCATCAGCTGTGTTCCAGCTCCCACCACTTTTCAGCAGGACATAGCATGTACACAAAGCTAAGACTGTATCTGACTAGTCCTGTCTGGCGGGCAGGGATCCTCCTGGCAAGCAATACACCTAATCTCTTTGTTGCTCATAAACCAAATGACGTACAAATAATTATCTTCCATGTTGTCAGTCACTTCTGTTGCTCTTTTTACTTAAAATGTGTTTGTGAAAAGCACTAGGGAGCTTGGATGTAATCAAGGAAGTCTGTTCCCTTGTGTGCTTTGCCATTTATTTCAGAGGAAAAGAGCAAGGAGGAAAGGAGGGCAATCAGCAAATGGTTTCTGTAGCTCAAGAAATCCCTTAACTTAAAGATGTTACCCAGCAAGCATTTAATCAAACCAAGACCTTTTCCTGTTGCAGTTTCTCTCATTGGAGCTGTGCCCTGTTTTTTATTTTATGAACTATAAGTAGCTATGAATTTTATAAATATTTTTCTAACTCCCTTGATTGTGAGTTTGCAAAGACAGTGACAATTCTCTCTTCATGCAAATAGATTTATGAGCTATATGGGGGTCAGAGCAGCTTTCCAGCCTGCTTTGAGCCAACTGTTGAATCTGACTGTTTCTGTCAAAATACTTTGGATTATAAATTTGAACTTGAGTAGTGGGAAAAAATAGATGCAGCTGTGGTGACACTATAGGAGTTTTGAAGAAGCTGAGTGGAATCCAAGAACTGCTTGCTGCAAACCATGGGATGAAATGCCTTCCCAGCCTTTGATAGGAAATTCATCCATTCAGGATGACAGGGAGGCAAAATGCCAGCAGCATGTATCAGGTGGTGGGATCAAGCAGGGATTTGACAACAGCATCATGCTGTGCCTAAACCAAGAGCTTGTTTGGCAAACCTGGTGGTACAAGGGCAGAGCAGTGAAAAACAGAAGATGTCTTTGAGGGATCAGCCAGCACAAGTTCACCAAGGACCAGTTGTGCTGGGAACAACATGAGCCTTGCTTTGAGGAGGGGACTATCCTAGTGGGACCAGGGGAGAGCAGTGACTGCCACTTGCTCTGACTTCAGCAAGGCTCGTGGCAGCCTCCCACAGCAACCAGCTGGGTGAGCACGGGCAGAAGGGCATGGCTGTAGGAACACTGCCGTGTGCTCAGCAGGACAATTTCCAACTGTGGGGATGCTGCTGGTGGTGGTGTGACTCAGGGCACTGGTGGGGCTGGTGCTGGTGTGGAGTAAGGGCTTGGGTGGTGGTTGGACAGGTCACCTTTTGCAAGGTTATGGGTGTCCCTTCCATCTGGGGAAGGCAGGACAGCTGATGGGAATGTCCCTTGCCATGTGGGGAAGGCAGCAGCTTGATGGAAGGCAGGCCCTCTCCTCTCCAGTCTCTCAGGCCTCAGTGCTGAAGAGAGGACACCTCTTCACATGGGGTGGTGGCAAAGAAGGAGCCACACAACTCTTGACAGTCAACAAAAGAATTGTTTTCGAGGTCTCTCTTGGGACAGGGAGGCAAAGGGCAACCCAAGGGATGGCCTGCTGCTAGTTTGGTCTTTCCCATGTTGTGAATGTGATTGTTTGTAAGCTGGGAATTTGCCTTTGCCCCTGCCTTTGCGTTTTCCCAGTTCTCACAGGCCTGTCTGCCTCCAAGCAGCCCTGTGGATGGGAACCAGCAGTTTTTGGACTATAGAACGAAAACAGCTTTGCAAACTGGTTATAAATCAGATTTCCCAATTTTGAGTAACTTTCATCATGGAAATGCTCCTATGATTTTAGAGTAAACACTTGTGTATGCTTTGTTGTCATATACTGGGTTTGCTCCTCATTGGTTGCATCTTTTGGAAAGAGCATTTAATCTACAGGGAAGAGGAAAGGTCGGTAGTTGTGTGACGATTCCCTAAAATACAGTGAAAAACCTGGGAGGAAGATCACTACCAATGGCATATGTGACAACAGGGATTTCTGACTGATGCATGAAGTACTGGTTCTCTTTCAAATCAACCAACATCAAAATTCAATGCGGGAATTTCATGTGCCATTGCCTGTAAATGAGGTGGGAAATAAAAATTTAGGAAAGTTGTAGTAATCCTAAATACTGCTAATGCTTCAGCAGTAAAAGAGCTTTTGTTCTCTAGTAGTTTTGGTCTTTCATGCCCAATTGGTGTATCTGTTTCTCTTTTTCTTTGGTTTGCAATCTCAGACCTTCCTCACTCCAGTTTTAACTTTCTTGGTGTGGCCACATTTCATTACTCTTTCTTGATAAATTCTTCATTTGCCCTTTGTGTTTCATCCCTCCACAGTTCTGTCTTCTTTTTTTTTTTTTTTTAATTTTGTTCCTGTTTTCTATATTATATAAGTGGGTATCAGGACAAAAATGTGATGAATTACAAAGGTAATATTGCATCTTTGTCCTGTGCAAGAATCTCCCTTGACCGACAGTGGTGGTTAGTTGCCTGTGAGTATAGTAAATACAGGATTTGCTTTCACTAAAACTACTTAAAGTCAGCCGTGGGAACATGTGAAGAAAGGAGAACAGGCAGGGGACTGGCAACTGTGGCAGAAGGGTTATGCCAGGGTAGGCTGAGCTGCAGGAATTCTTTTGGCAGCACTCTGTCGGGTTTAGGAAGATGACTTGCTTTAGAAACATGAGAACCACTTGGACCAGTTTACTGTACTTAGATAATTTTAGTTCTCAATAGTAGTTAGTGAAATTTTTCATTGTAATTATAATTAATAAGGTAGTATTTTGGAGGTTGAGAGGAATCATTATCTGCCTGTAACGGTGTGAGATTTGCTTTGTTCAGAAAGGTTCTGCAAGAATCAAGTTTGTTCATGAGTCACCTACTTCACTGTATAAGTAAGAAAATTATATTCTTTACAGGTGAAATAGGGAGGTGGGGACTTGTCTGGATTTTTGTTGTTTTTTTTTTTTTTTTTTTTTTTTGTTTGGGTTTTTTTTTTTGTCCTGAATGGATGAAGCAATAATTCTCTAACTCACAGGTTTCCAAAGTAGTAGCATGCACACCTTTGCCTGAACCATTTTCCTTTCCCTGAGCAGCATGTCGTTCTCTTCCTGAATGCACCATACCCTTCTTCCCTGAAGCTCCCATTCTGCTTGCTCTGGTGGAGATATTGCACATTACTAAGTTGCATGTTCTCACGGCCTCAGTGCAATTTAGTGTGTGCGATACTTTCACATGAGTGCATGCACACGGGTATGGCTGTGGCTTAAAGTTACTGCAGCTTTCAGTTTTGGTGGGGCCTAATCACATTGTGAAACGGTCTTAAACCCAGATCAGTATTTCGAGTGATGCCTTGATACATGTTAGTGGAAGTTTGTTCTGTAATGCCAGGAAGATGAGTACTGTTGTCAGTATTTGTTTTCGGTTTGAGAAGGGTTATCATTAGTTGCTTCATTTTCTTCATTTGCCATGCACACCTCAAATTTGATGAGATTTTTCATTGGTTATAGAAAAGTTACTTAAAATGTCATGTTAATTATGTAAATTATGTTATGAAATAGTTATCCTTATGAAATTGGCTGGAAAGTCAAAAGAAAGATCTGATGTGAAAGAAACCTATAGTATCTTGATGGATGAAATAGGTTCTTAATGAAATTTCAACTTTTATTTATTAACATCTAAAGAGATCTGAAATGAGCTAGCATGCAAATAAACAAACAAACAAAAAATCTTGGCTGTTTAAACATCTAATTTGTTTGCTGTGGCATCCTGGCAGTAATTATGGAGAAAATGAGACAGTGATACAATTCCCACAGAAAACAATAATCTTCCAGCATGTTAAGCTAATGCTTAGAAAAAGCAAAATGTGTGATCTTCTTTGTTTTACTGCAACTTCAATAATTTCTTTCTGATTAATTTTTCAAAGATAACTGTTAACTGATTATGTTTTGACTGAATTTTTGCATGCAGTGAATGTTCTTTAGTAGCAGGAGTTATCTCTTGCTGAAATCTCTTTTGTCACAGGAATGCATTTAATAGGACCTTACTGAAATTTTTTAAGCCTTACTTAAGGTATATGTTACGGGATGGGAATAGAATTGAAAAATATTCTGTCTTAATGATTCTGTCTTAATCATGAAGCCACTGGCATCCTGGCTTGTATCAGAAATAGTGTGGCCAGCAGGACCAGGGCAGTGATTGTGCCCCGTACGCGGTGCTGGTGAGGCCACACCTCGAGTCCTGTGTCCAGTTCTGGGCCCCACATGACATCAAAGACATTGAGGTGCAGGAGTGTGTCCAGAGAAGGGCAATGAAGCTGTTGAAGAGTCTGGAGTGCATGTCCTATGAGGAGCAGCTGAGGGAGCTGGGGGTGTTTAGCCTGGGAGGAGGGAAGCTCAGGGGGGACTTTATTGCTCTCTACAATCACCTGAAAGGAGGATGCAGCCAGGTGAGGGTCGGTCTGTTCACTGAGGCAACCAGCAACAGGATGAGAGGAAATGGCCTCAAGCTGTGCCAGGGGAGGTTTAAGTTGGACATTAGGAAGAATTTCTTCACAGAAAGGTTTGTCAAGCATTGGAATGGATTGTCCGTGGAGGTGGTGGAATCACCATCCCTAGATGAAATGTTCAGGAAACAACCAGATGTGCCATTTAGTGCTATGGTTTAGTTCACAAGGTGGTGATCAGTCGAAGGTTGGACTTGATGATCTTGGAGGTCTTTTCCAACCTAAATTCTAAGGCATCAATTCTGTAATGAAATAATTGCCCAGTCTAAAACTGGGGAAAACAGACACTTATAGTTTGATTTTAATTACAAGGAAGAAAGGAAAGCTTGGATTGAGTTATTGGGAAAAAAAGTACAATGTGGTCTGTAAATCTGTAAGAGATGTCACATTGTTTCAATGCGTCTGTAGAACCAAACTGACGGTAACCATAACCTGATTATCCTACTGGGGTAGATAGTAGTATTTTTAAGCTGCTTGTTTTATTAGCTATGAACACATGACTTGCTCATATCACTTTTTTAGTCTTAGCTATTGTCTTATGTGCAAATTAATACCTCAGGATTTTTCTTTACCTTTTTGTGTTTCCTTTTTCTTTCATACAGCAGATACTTGTTCTTAAACACAGCTGTCTGTGTATTGCTTTATGTACACGTGATTTCAGTCAGTTATTCAAAGAATAATTCAAAGAAAAACAGATCTTCAAAGTAAATTTCAGAAAATAATTTATTTGCTCATGCATAATCTTTATTCCAAAATTTACCTAAAACTATGAAAAAATGTTCATTATTATACACATTTAATTTGGGTGATGCATGTCACAGTCTGTAAATTTAATCTGAATTTTACACTTTACTACCCCTAATTCACAAGATTATCTAAATGCATAATCTGAAACAGACAGTTCTGTCCTCTCTGCCCAGTAGAATGGTATCGAATACATTGAGAGGCTACTAAGGTCTCTTTGCTTTATGTGAGATATTTTGTGTCGATATTTTGCCATTGGCTTCTTTCATATTCCAGATGGTGTGTTCTGTATGTTCTAACTGCAGTTTCTCCTAGTGCATGGTTCTAGTTTGTAATTCTGTGGCTGTTCAGTTCTTTGTAAGACTGAAAGTATCTGTAAACATGTAGGTTAGTGTGTGTGTGCGTGTGGGAGCACATTTAAACACATAAGCAGATTTCCCTGCAATCTTTAAGAATAATGTAACTACATTGCAGCTTAGACCCTTAATTATGTGTTGCACTTAGACCTTTAGATATATACACTGCTTTTCTTTTACTACAGCACCCACTTCTTAAAAGTTATTTGTATGTCAGAACCTATTTGAATGAAAGTTTACTTGGCAATGACATAAACTGTATTAGTAAAGAGAGTGATGCTTAATTTGCATCTGGAATTTAGCTCAGCCCGTTAGTTTTTCTCTTTGCTTCTAAAGCAGGCCCAGTAGCTAACTGGAAGGTGTGGAAAGACAAGGGTTGCTGAAAGACTTATTAAATATATAGGGAAAAGACCTTTTATCAGGTATTTCTAAGAATGAAGTATATATTAGAATTATTTTTAGTATAACATGTTGCAGGATTCTATGCTTGCATATCTAATAATTCTTTATGTGTGTATTTAAAGTTGCAATATATGTTATTATAACCTTGGTTAGATTTCTGCTATCTAGAATACAGATTTATTATAATGTAAGAAAACAGCATGAAGTCTGATACAAAACTTCAGGATTTCCTGATATTTCAAAGATTTAACATCACAGCTTTAGCTTTTTGCTTTTTTTCAAGTTACAAGGTCAATCCATTATTTATTCTCTCCACCAACATAAGCATTGAAAATACCCCTTTCTTTATGCTTGTGTTTCATAATTTTATAATAGTAATAATCTGAACAGCCTGGGAGTTTCTTAATATAAGACTGCAGTGGATCTCAAGTAGTATTGGCTCCAGCTAGTTGTTGCTCTCATTCATTAACTTTTCAAGCTAAAATGGGGAATCCAAAAGAATTTACATCCTTTTTACAAGCGGTGGAGAATAGTAAATGTTCGATGTACAGTGCCAGTGCATCCTAACAGCTAAGTAAGGCGGAAGGGAAGAGAGAGCGCATATCTGAACAGCAAAATATTAAAGGCCAAGGAAATGGGAAAATATCCTTTAAAATCCGAAGTTTTTGCTAAATAAACAAAAGGATCATAAAGCTCAGCAGACAGAAATAGGCCTAAAGCTTGAGGGCGATGATGGTGCTGGTGAGTTTGATTCATTTACTCAAAGCTCCATGCTCCAAAATGCTATTAAGCCTAAGTATAATTTTTCATATGTAGCAGAAGCAACAAGCAGTCAGAGGGCTGAAGGATGACAAGGAGTACTTAGCAACCACAAGGCTGCTGCAGGCTGTTGCAGAGGGGAGGTAAATTGGTGCTGTTTTATTTGTTGCTGTGAAGGTAAGTGGAGGGAGTTGCATTGTAAGACTCTTCTTATGGGTGAGCTAAAGCAAAATCTCTCAGAAATTAGTGACTGTAGAAGAGCTTGTAGAAAAGATGAAATGAGCAGTAGCAAATTGTTGGGAGTGATTGATGATAACTCACTGTAGGAATCTAAAGGGCAAAAGAATTGTTGCAGGGAACCCAGGAAGTACAGACTTGTAAGCTGGATATCTGGATCTTGGTACCATATAGCTTAGTAGGAACTTAAGGACATATCAGCACCTGGTGAATATGATTTAGTTGCAAAGAATCAGTGGAGTTTTCACAGACAGAGGTTCTGCCTTACTCCTCATGGTTTTTTTCAAGTGTGGGCAAGCAAAACCATTGATAAATTTATCTGTCTGCTATGTTCTACCAAAATTTAATAAAGCATCTCTTTCCAGAGACTTTCAAGGACAAGTAGTATTGCCTTTAAACAGAAAGAGGGTAGATATTAGGAAGAAATTCTTTACTGTGAGAGTGGTGAGACACTGGAACAGGTTGCCCAGAGAAGTCGTGGATGGAGCAGGATTGCAGACAAACTCAGTTACGAGGCAGCAGTGTCTGGGAAATAAAATGACCGATGAAATGTAGTGTAGATGAAAGTGATGCATGTGGGAGAGAACCAGTCCTAACTGCACACATAAACTGATTACCGCTGTGCTGGCTCTTACCACTTGGGAGCTGTTTTTTCTGGTACATAGGCTAGCTCAGTGCTTGGTAATACTTAAAAACATCTGTGAGGCATATCAAACATTAAGATTTGTTGCAACAGACTCAGACAACAGAAATACAGAATATTACTCCCATTGTATGAATCTATGATTTGCCTATACCCTGAGGTACTGTGTGCCATTCTGGTTCCTGCGTCTCAAAAAGCTAGGAGGACAAGAAGACTGATTGAAGGAATGAAGGCATGCATAAGTTTCTCTGGGAGGAATGACTGAGCTGGTTAGGACTCTTCAGCCTGGAAAAAAGGATGTTACACAACTGAGGATTGTAACATCAGAACTAGTGTGAAAAGGATGGCTGAATTGGACTGCTTAGGGTCTCTTTGAGGATAAAATCTTGGCATCACCGAAAAGCAAGGAGGCAGTTTCAAAAAATAAGTTTCAAAAAAATGTGTTGGTTCATGCAGTAGGCAGAAGACGTGGGTAAGATCTTGCAAAAGAATGTTGGAGTTGCAGTAACTTGCAGGATTGAACTGGAGGACTAAGAAGAGATATTGATTGAAGATTAATTAATAGAAAGCCTGCATGAGGTTTGTAATACCCCCTGAGGTGGAAGTAGGGGCTGGAAGAACGTTCAGATTGTTAAATAGCTTTGTCCTATTTCTTTTGTTCCCTTAACATCTGCTTCTAGACTCTACTGAAGGTGGAATGCTGGCTAGACAGACCTTTGGTCTGAACAAGTTTGGCTTTTTATATGTTGTGTTCCAAGATCGATTTTAAGAGTAGTTAGGTGTTGCACTTAGTAAACATCATATACTCATGATAAAAATCTGGAAATGTTAGAAATAGGTGGTTCAGAAATAACTAGTCCTTTCAAATGTGCTTCTCAGAAGAATAATTGTAAGCTTACTACGTGACTAAAACAGGCCAAAGTATTAATTAAAAAAATTAATACAAATACAAAAGTATTTTAGAGAAATAATCAGATGTAGAATTTCTTACAGGTTGGACTACATGTTAATAGTTCTTTCTCGCAGAATGTAGACATTTCTCTGTTGGACGAGAAAGTCTGTGCTACTGTGTCCTTCAGACTGGTTGCCACTCTTTAACAATGTTTTGACAAAGTCATTGAAGCCTTGTCCTGCCCTGGGAAGTGAATGCAATATTTGCATCAGTTATACCATCTGGAGAACCTATGCGTTGGTATAAGACTGTATCACTTTATCTGATTAGTGTCATTACTAGCCTGCATATGTTTGAGCTGTTTTGTTCAGCTGTATCATTCATGAGGAAAAATGAATTTCAGCAACAAAACTGTTGAAATCTTGTCATGGAGTCATCTCTGAAAGTCATTTACATATTTATATTGCTCTTGAGATGATCCTACTCTGTCAAGAAACTTTTCCTGCCACTTCTGCTTTATTCATAGCTGGAATCTATCTTAGTGCATTTTGTTTACTTTCGTGTATAATTTGAAACTGAAAGAGCTTCTTTTTTTATCCCTAAAAGAACAGAATACTTAAAGTGAGTCAAAGAACAGTTTAAGAAGTTTTTTTGCAGAAAGACTTCGAGTCATTTCATTCTTCGGTGTTCTCTTGGTGATCACTTGAAATTTGGGGGATCGTTGTAGAAGAAGACCTCCATCTTTTTAAAAATAATAGCTGTCACTGGCAGCTTGTCTTTTGCAACAGATCCTGGTGGCATCTGAGGAAAGAAGATGAGTTATTTGATTTTGAAATTATGGTGACAGTGAGTGTTAGACAGTTTCAGCTGGAACAAGATAGCACTGTTGTGCAAAGAAGGGTTCTTGCTCTCCAGCCACGAGTGTGCCTGCTTCTTTCCTGGTGGGCATGCAGCTGTTTAAGCCACTACTTATGAGTTGGATGGGGAGTAGATACCTGAGCTATTCAGTTAAAACTAACTCAGCAAAAAATCATTACTAGCTGAATTCATTGTAAAAAGTGTCATGGCACATCATGGAGACTGTGCTGGTAGGTAGACAGAGGAAGGGTCATCTGGGACAGAAGTGAATGGTTGAGAACAGGGAAATGGGAAGTCGGAGTGCTCCTTTCCTGGGACACTTCTGAGTTAACCTAATCTGAAATAAATTGTGAAACTGTGCTGTGAAGTTTGAAATGCATTTCAGTTATACCTTCAACTCTCTACTGTTAAAATGTGAAGGTTGTATTCTCAAAAGAAGCTGAATAGCTGAAGTTTCTTAAGGCATCATTTTGAATTAGTCAGATCTGTATACAGAAACAAAGATACAGTACAATCCTTTTAATGTGTGCTTAGAGAATATGGGGAAATGCCAAGCATCAGTGGTGTGAAGATGACAAGAGAGTGAAATTGCCTTTTTCTAACAGTATTTTTGGCTGAGGGTCTGTTAATGAACTTGAATTTTAATTGGATCGTAAACTGTTGTATGGCTTGTAAAGTGTTTTGTAAGGAATTTAGGGAAATGCTATTTCTTGCAAACTTTTCCAAAGACAAATACCACTTTTGTCTAATTTTTACTCTTATGCCCATTCACAAGCCAGGGTTAATATGCCTTTATTATAAATTTAGTATAATAACCAGAAAATCGCTCTTCTAAACTTGTAATGTGCTTACTCTAATCTTTCTGGTAACTCAAATTCTCATTATTTCAGCCCATATGCTCTTCTTTCCTCCAGTGCTCTGGGAACAGAGAGATCTAGAAAATCAAATTAACTCCAAGGTCAAAAAATCCGTGATCTGAACTGAAGAACTCTTTTTGGCTGGAGTTGTTGCATCATTAGGTTGAAATTTTTTAAATTTCAGTCTGTCACTAACAGTGAACAGACCTTACCTGCGGTCTCTGTGAAGTGAGCCTGAGCTCAGGTGGACATACATTTGATGTAAACTACAGTAGAAACAAAAAGGGAGCTCTAGACTTTCTATGGCCAACCAGTAAAAGGAAAAAAAATCCACTAAATCCCACAAAGCCCATAAAATGAAAAGGTGGCCCTTTCCCTTGTGGAGTCTACAAGCAAATTCCCTAGCTTAGGGAAAGAACTTAGTAGAAAGAACTTTTACAAAAAGAAAGAAAGTAGGCCAGCTGTGCAGAAGCATTTGACAGAAGTATCTTCATTTTTAATCTGAATAATGTGAAGCATGACCCATGTCCTCTGATTTTTATTTTTTTTTTAGTTTTACATACTTTTCAAAGCTCAGTAAAATGGAATATGTATGTCTAAGTATGCCTTACGCCAAATTGGCATGAAGTGCTCATAAATTACACATTTGCAGATGACAGCTCTTGCAGGTAAAGTGGTTCATCCAGATACAGTGCCAAAGTGAGACGTGAGCAGCAATTGGATTTTCTGATTTTTGAAGCATACAATTACTCTTGTATATGAAAGGAAGCTGTATGTGTGCCAATAATGTATTAAGAGATGAAACTTACTGTCATAATTACACCAGGAGGGTCTGCATTTTACGGATGGTAATAAATTCATGCAGTGTTGGCACTAGCACACCACATAATCTTTAAGGTTTGGTATCTCAGGTGCAGAGTAGCTGAAGCAAACTGCTGGTCAGATTCTGGTTAGTGTTTTCAGAATTGTTTTTTTGCTGCCTTAACCATGAAGCGAAATAGATAAGAATTTCTAGAGGCTTTAAGAGATAATTTTTAATTTTTGTTACAGAAGTTACAAAACAAACATGAGTTTTCAGACACCTTAAAATTCTCCTGGGCTACACCTGTCACAAAGTCTCACCTCCTGTATACTGAAATGTAGTTCTGGGACATACATATAGAAGTTCTTAAGACCTTGTTAATTTTACTACAGTACAGAAAACATCTTTATTGGAAAAAATAAGGAGATACTCAAGGACAATTACAAAATATTTTTGACAACTGTGATGTGTTTGTGCCACAGTTCCTGTTTGATAAGAAAAAGATTTACTTGAAGATTACTGCACAGGTTCTTCGTAGAAAGATATTATGCTCCTATGATATCCTCAGAAACAGTAGATATAAGTTAAATGTCACAAAAAATGCAGAAAATCAAGACTTTTGAGTAACTAAAGTATGAAAGTATCTTGAGTTTTTAGTGCAAACTCAAATTTAGCATTCTTACTGCTACCTTGGATTTTGGAATCTTGTCCTTGCAAAATTTTTTTTTAATGTCAGAATCTTATCATTTCTTATAATTAAAATACAAGTGAGCATGTCACTCTTCAAAATCTGTAGATTTTATATATTATGGTCTGACTTTCCATTTTAATACTACAGAAGTTTCTCTAAACTGAGAAGTATTGAGGCTTTTTTTTACTGAGGCAAGCACATATTTGTAAATATTCCCTCCCTTTATGCACCACATAATACTTGTCTGTCAAAGGTTAGAGTTGTTATTACAGGTCATTCTTTAAAGCTTGTGCTTTTTTCTGTATTTCCCCTTTCCCTCTTCTGGGGGGAAAAATGGCTGACAGCAGTTGTTCTTATTTAGTCTGTTAAGAGAATCTCACATCTTGAACAGTAGTGTTGATGTGTGGGGTTTATTATGCACTCATAACTTACAGGGAATTAATTTTAAATAAGATAATTTTGATTCAGAAATCGTTTAGGAATCTAAAAGTGAGGCCTTAGGAAGGAAAAGAGGGCAAAAATATTCACACTGCCTACAAAAATGAGGATAGTGGCCAAAGAAGCAAAAACTGGGAGTCTTGAAATTCTTGCTGGTAGTTCAGAAAAGATTCTACCTAGTAGTTTAATATCAGAGAAGGTTTCTTTCCTAGAAAGCTTTATGGGCTCAGAGGAGGAAGGAAGGAAACTGTGCTCTTAGAGACTTCAGATCAAAAAGGGCTGGTTTTTTGTGCAGACTGTGTTCCCCTTGTGCAGTGAAAATCTTCCCACTCATCATCTGGCTCTGTGATTTCTGTTGTATGTCTTCCTGTCCTCTTTGCCCTCCTGCCAGAGTTCCCAAAACTGCAAAGACACATTCAGCATGAATTATAAATGGGAACTTAACATCAGGAAACTTCACATATATCTTTGTTAAGAGGGTGTATGTGCCAATCACTTCTGCAATGATGTAACTTTCAGAACTGTTCTGAGGTGAGGAACTCAGGGGTAGTTTGGTTACTTGGATTCAAGCTAAAAACAGTGATTTTGGGAAACTTCATGTCTTTCTCAAATAAGGGGGAAAAACTGACATAATACAATGGTGAGATTTACCAGTTTGAGATTATGATTTCTGTGCCTGTAGTCCTAAGGCGTGGGTTTTCAGTTCAGTTATGGGACACTCCACATGTGTACGTGCCCTAGTGCAGTAAAAATGTCACAGCACTTAGTGTTCTGTTTGCTGTCTCATGAAGCTGTGGTCACACGAGAGGAGAACTCTGAATGTAGATTTAGCAGGGTTGAATTAGATTACCAGATTTACTATTTGGTTTCTAGTAATGAAACCTAGTAAGCAACCTAAAAGTTAGGAATATTGAGGTATTGACATTAAAATCCAGTAGAGAGTATGAGATGCTCAATTATTTTTATCCAAAAGAACATGTAAGTATGGAGGAAAATTAAGGGTTTAAACAGGCTATTTTACTTCACATCAGTGGTTTTAATCCAATGAGAATGGCAGATATAGAAATATAAGCAGCTAAAGAAAATTAATGCACTCATAGCAGTGGAAAAAGGCAAGGAAAAAGTAGTTTGTACATAGAATGGTACTGCTTCTCATAGACGAAAGGTTATTTTTGATAAAGAATGTGGTCTGACACTTGAGCAGTTTCTTTCAAGGAATTTATCCTTGAACCCATTGTACAGTAAAGAACAGTATGAGGGTTTTTGTGTCTAAATGCCTCGAATGACAAGTGTTGTGGATGTTTATTCTTTTTAGAGGGAACAGATGCATAAAGTGTTATATTTTGAGATGTGTTTTTTGTGGCACTGATGGCTTTTCAGTTTTTCAAAGCAGCTTGTGTGCATATCTTCATAGTTCCCGGAATCCTATTGCCAATAAAAATTAACAGAGTTTCTTTGATCATTTTAGAGGTGTGTTTGATGCATCCCTCAAAATGGCTGGGTTCTATGGACTCTACACTTGGCTGACTCACACTATATTTGGGATTAACATAGTCTTCATACCATCTGGTAAGAACTTGAACAATTATAATGGATTTATAAATAATATGATATAAATATTTGTTGTACAAAATAAGAATGATTAAATGCTGCTGACAAGCTCAGTCTAGTCTTGGAGAATATGGCTGTGGGTAGGTTGGAGAGAAGGCCCTGATTGCTCTCTTGCCTCTGAGCCTTGCCTTTTTCTGTTTTCACAACACATTTCCTGCCAGCTATTTTACTGCTTCTTTCTGTTTCTTTTGCTGGATGTAATTCCTTCTCCCTTGTATTCAGTCCAAGTCTTTTCAGGTTTTAACTTCATTCTGCCTGTCTTGGCTTCTGTTTTTTTCACAGTTGACAGGTGCTGATTTTTCTAAGATGCCTAAATGCAGGAAGATGTGCTATCATGAAAATGCATGATAGAGGCATGCTTCTCATTCTCAGTACTGTTGCCTGACTGTATTACCAGCCTCTGTTTTTCTTTTATTCTTTAATCTTAGTTTTGGAAATGGCTGGACTGAAAAATCTCCCCCCTCGTTCCTCTTTTGCCCCTCTTCCTCTAAAAAGAATAATAGTAATTTTAAAATGTCTGTGTACAAGGAAACATAAGAGGAAGCTATAAAGCAACAAACCCCAATATAACAGGAAATGGATGTATTATAAAGTGCAACTGCCTTAAAGGCATTGTTTGTCATTAGACCTACTTAGAAGGTAATGGGGGGTGGTTTTTTCAACTACCTGCAAAATCTTAAAAATAATGGTTGTTAATTTGAAGTTATGTAAAAATTTGAAATGTACGTGATTGGTATAACTTCAAATTCTTCTGAATTGATGCTTCTTTTGGAAGTAACTCCTTATGACTGTCAGTTGGTGAAGCTCTTCTGTGTGGGGAATAGTGTAATTTTCTTTTTCCTAAACCACAGCTATAAAACACCCAAGAGCCTCATGTGACACTTCTTCAGTGTCTTATTTACAGCAGTTGATAGAAATGGGATTTACTGGTGTGGCAAAAGTGTCAGAATGTAACTGTAAATATATTTCTGAAATATGTTTCTCTGGTCTGTTTTTCACTTCTGCTTCCGTGTGCTCTAGCATTAGCAGCGATCCTTGGAGCAGTGCCATTTCTGGGGACATACTGGGCAGCGGTCCCTGCAGTCCTAGATTTGTGGCTTGTGCAAGGACGGGGATGCAAAGCCCTTTTGCTCTTGGTTTTCCACCTCTTGCCAACCTATTTTGTAGATACAGCAATTTATTCAGATATATCAGGGTAAGTAAATTGTACACTTTTTTGAATTAGCATTGTAAAAATGATTGACAATTACTGACGCCTTTAATTAAACTCATTTTCCTGAAGCATGCAAAACAGTATCTTCAAGCCCGGGAATAACCTCATAGTAAGAAGTCTTACTGACCTAAGTGCTTTCATTTTCCCAGGCCTCTTTTCTGTGAACTTTGACACTTCAGAGGTCTTGAACTCAACATCAGCAAAATGTTGGGATTGTTAGAATTAGTTTGTTTTCTGTTTATCTGATTATTGACTAAAGGTGTGTAGCATTTTCCTTTATATTGCCTAATGCCAGATGATGTTGCAGAGCAGACAAAGCCATGAGCTAGTTAGGGACCTAAAAAAAACACTTTAAATTTTCAGAATGGATTGTGAGAATTTTGAGGATTATTTTGTTGTATCACCATACTCCTGTGCAAAAATCTATTGAAATTGCAAAACTGGAGGTAGACTTCTGCTGAGACAGTAGCCCATGCTGTTTTCTTGTTGTGGGAGATAGGCACAGATTTCTTGAGAAAACTTGGTAGGTGTTTGGCTGCCTCTTTTGACTTGAAGTGTCTCCTGGTTTCACCTCTGAGTTTGTACTCCAAACAGTGGAGAGTAACCAACTCCAAATGGTGGAGACAAAGTCAATGTTTGCAGTTGTATGTGGGGTGCGACTGAAGTGTTCACTGACATTTTGTGCAGCTGAAATATCTCATGGCTCTCTTTATGCAGCTAGAAGATAGAGCAGCACAGTTAAACAGATCTGGCCAAAGACATGAACTGTCAAGTTTCATATGTACAAGATCTGATCACAACCATGTGCAATGTAGATATCAGGGTGTACTTCTCTAGTTACTGCTTCAGTCCTGATAATCAGGAGCAATCCTAGTAAACTGTCTGAATCGAGGATTTCATGGTCCAGTCTTAGTTACGTGCTTGTACTAGTCCCTCATTTGTGCTGATTTTTAATACAGAAGAGTTAATGTAGAGAAAGGACATAAAGTGGTTCAGTTCTGTGTTGTTAGAAATTAATATTTTTGTTCACTAAATATAATTACACTGAACAGAGAGTACCTAATGATAATATGCCTAATATTAATACTAATTTTCATAGACTGTGGCTCTAGTTATTTCGCCTGAATTAAAGCTAACAAGTGAAGTATAACCAAATTACATTTTTTTCCAACTATAAATCATGGATAAATTCAAGCCTAGTAGCTATTTAAACAGCCAATAATTCTTCTACTTACTAGAATATATTTTTTGTGATTGTAGAGGATGCAGGCTCTGTTTACTGTCCAGAAAATATAAGGGGCAGGAATAGATTTTCTGACAGTGGAGGAAAATTGTGTTCTTCCCAATAAATAGAACAGTAAGCATCATGCTGTCTTGCAGATTAGATTAAACCTATTTGAAATAGCTATAATTAGGTCATGTAGGGTTTTCTAAATGGATTACCTTTGTACTGTAGTCCTGTTTCATTGGGTGATCTGTTGTTTAATTTAGAAAACTAGTCCAAAGAATGTTTCAGCTGATGCAAATGCTTTAGGAATGAATCATATCTATTGCTGGAGAAACGTAGAACTTTAGGGTCAAGTTTGTCCCCACAGAAAAGCAATCTGGCCCTGCCAGTATGTTAAGTTTGATCTAGGTGAGACACGATTGGGGTGTGCATGATTTAATAGGTCATGTTTCATGGCCTCATTTTGCACACAGTTGTGATGAAGGCAAAGGTTTAAAATGTGGGTGTTGAGTAGAAACCAGGACCATAGTAGAAACCTCAGATACTGCTGGAGCTCTGAACTGACTAGCTGGTATTTTCTATGCATTACACTCAGAATTTAGAGGAACTTCCTGAAAATTGCGTGCTAAGTATCACCTGCAGTTTTTCTTACGCAATTTCATATTGCCATCATTCTTTTAGGTAGAAAGAATGAAGAATGATAAGCAGATTTTGTTTAAATGCTGTTGGTAGGATTCACATTTTTCACCTGAACTGAGACACAGAAAATAAAAATAGCATAGTTTACTTGCAGCCATAAGAGCTCTTATCAGAAACTCTGCTGGCCCTAGTTTTCCAGTAAATATTAATATGTTCGTTAAAATCCAGTTTTGTTTTTCTGAAAACATTAAAAGCTAATGATAACAAACACTCAATCTGAGAGGCCTTTTTATAACAAAATGAGAAGTTGTGGCTATTTATTTAAAGACTGTATGCTGACTACTCTTTTCAAAGATGCAGTGCAAGTTGCTATTGTTGTGTAAATAAATGTCTTTGCTTAGGGGTGCTCATAGTGCATGTTGCTAATTATGTTAAAATTTAACAGTTCTTGACCATAAAGTGTGAACAGTCTCTGTAACCAACCATCTTTCCATTCTCAAAATGGAAATGTTTTTGCCATTAAGTCCTCCAGACATTCTTCAGCAGATGTCTACATACTACTCCATTGAGGATATTACCAGCATTCCATGCTACAATAGTGTTTGATCTGTTGTGCAAATACAGCGTGGAATACAGCTTAGAACCTTTCTTTAATCATTCAAACATCAGTTTGTAGTGTAAATATGAGTAGCTATAGCTAGTTGTGTCATTTGCTAAGCTTAATAAAACTTTATTATTAATTCATATTTCATAATTGATAAAACTGTGTTCTTAATTTAATCTTATTGTTCTTGTGGCAGAGGTGGTCACCCTTACCTGACAGGCCTTGCTGTAGCTGGTGGAGCATACTACCTGGGACTGGAAGGGGCCATCATAGGACCAATTCTACTTTGTATACTTGTGGTTGCTTCCAACATATATAGTGCCATGTTGGTGAGTCCAACAAACTCAGTGCCCACTCCGTCACAAGCAACGTGGCCATTACAGATTTACCGGTGAGCTGTGAATGGCTTACTTGTATGAATTACGTTTTCACACACGTGAGTGTATGTATGCACAGGTATAGAGAATGAGTGTGTGAGGTTTTTGTAAGAGTGTGCATTCACATCTACAGGAGTATTGGAGTATTTGAAGAAGATTCAGCTGTCCCCATATTCTAGAAATAAAAATTATGGTAAAGTGAAACGCTCACTGGAACTTGTGTACTTGAAGTGTTTGTTTAATGTTTCTCAGCCTCTTAGAGAAGGCTTGTTAAGAAAATTCGCTGATAATACCATTGTGTCCTGTAATTTATATGTTGCTGTTGGGCTAGGAGATGATTGAACATCATTTTTAAACTATTATTCATGGATATCTAATAGAGTTCATTGCCCTTAATAAGGGGCCTGCCTGAAATTACTTTATTTTTATGTCCTGTTGTACAATACTGCAAAATATAAATAAACATACCTAGATTTTAAATAATGTGATAACATTATATTCCATTATTCCATTATAAACATGGTTCTGAGTAATGTCATTATTGACATTAGCAAATGTGGAACATAGAAATGTATCTTTAAACATTAGAGTTAGGAATGGGATGAATAAACTCCTAATTGAATAACTAATTAGAATTGGAAATCACGTGACAGTATTAATGACAGTAGGCATTTTCATGTCTCTACTGTCTTGTTAAATTATATAGGTTAGCTCATTATACGTATATCTTAAAAAGGATTATCTGCTTGTCAGAAATAATCCTTTGCTTTATTCACATGAATAGTGTTGTCATCTTTTATCTGGGTAATTTAGGAGAAAAACCACTAATTGGACCTGTCTGTAGTCTCTGGCTTCTAAAAGTTACATTCCAGTTACCCTGTATGACGTAGATAGAACTTCCCACAGTACACACAAAAATCTTCATGTGTGTTTGTTTCCCCTTTACTTTATAGGAAACAAGTTATTTGGAATCACTGAACAGATCTGCCTCTTACTTTTCACTTTTCTTTTCCTCCCCCCGCCCCCCAGGTCACCTCGAGAGAGTCCTGAGGAGATCAAAATGTCTGCAGAGTGATGGAGGTGCTGTGCTGCACCTCTACAACATGAGGGAATCGCTGTTTTCAGTCTTGGGTTCACAACAGCCATGGCCTTCTGTCCCTTTCCAGCTGTGCCTGGGGGCAGCTCACAGGGAAGCATGGCTTGGGTTTTAGGAGAAAGCACTTCCAGAATGTCTGCTGGCCTCACATTATTGTGCACTTCGCCTCTTCAAGAGAGAATGTCTACTTCCCATGGCTTTGTATACCAACACACAGTCAGCTGCCTTGTTGAAGACTTTGAAGACCTTCTGTCTTATAAAAAGAATAGTTAAGAGGACAGGTACATCCACTGGAGTCATTATCTTATCTGCTGAAATTACTAACTTGGCTTTTATTTATTGGATTATTTGTCTTATTAAATTGTAGTAGCTTTAAAGAAAGCTGTAATTCCAAAATATTTATTTTTAGTTAATCTGGTGGCAAAAGAAGTATAAACCACTCATTATGAAATGAAAGTATAATATCATAATCTGCTGCTCCTCAAAGTATTTCTTTATAGGCTTAAACCATTATCTGTAACTCATAATAACACTTAAATATTATTCTCTTACATGCACTGAAAGGTAATGTTGTTGGAGACTGGTATTTCTAACACTTTCCTGAAATTTATAGAAATGCAAACTGGTAAATGTGGGTTTTCCTCTTGTTGAAATAGGAGGGCTTGTTTAAATACTATAAATCTTGTCCCCATTTGCAGTGAAATCTGATAATATTTTGCTTTTTGCCCACCCTCCCAGTGAAGTCATCTTGTCAACTAAATTTAATCAAAGGCCTTAAGTGTTTTCGAACAGTAGTAATGTAGGATGGTCACATCTCCTTCCAGTAAAAGGAGGAAGTTTAATGGGGATTGTTTAATGTTGGATTCCAAATGCTGTGGCTGAGTTCAATTAACTTTTTAAACAAATTTTATTTTCAGACAGAAAGGGGAGAGAGCATGGATTTTGGTTTAGTTTAGTTTGGGGCTTTTTAACCCTTTAAGCCTCTGGCCAAATATCTTATGGAGATATATCTTAATATATTAAGGTATATCTTATTAATAAACAAAGATCTTAAATTTCTGAAATTATGTATTGCCTAGGTCACAGCATCAAATCCTCTAGTGTTTTTCTTCCATATGTAATATTGCTTAAATTGCAGTTTTGGTGACATTTAAGGCCTTTTGTATTGATTGTTGAAACATTTGGACACAATGGATCTTTATAAATGGATCCTTTTTGTAAATGGGAAGTGTGGGGTTTTGGTAAATATTTCATACTTGCACAGCTTTTCCACAAATCCAGTGAGGCCCTGGGTACAAAGTAGCAGATGCACTGGCTTAACCAAAGAACCACCCTTCAGTTTCCAATAACTTGAATTGATTTCAGAGTTTGATTGATAATGAGATGTACAAAGCATGTACAAGCATGCCTTGTATTTATTGTTGACAGTAATGCAATGATTGAAATGAAAATCTGTTCTTATCCAGGGATAAGAATATCTAAGATGTGTGCACAAACAGCTCACAGTAACTTAAGATGTTTGTTTTACTTGAGTTGCAGGAGTGCTGTTAGATTTGGAAGGTTCTTATTTTCATGACACTGTATGTATTTTTACATTGTTTCTAAAAATACATTGCCATGGAAAGTGATTGGAAAGTACTCTGATACTGAGTAAGGAAGAAAGTCCAGCTATAGGTTTGCAATAAACAGGCTGCCTAGTAAAACACAAATAGCCTGCTCCTCAGATTCTCAAAATTAGCTGCTGCAATTTTACTGATGGAATTTTATGTTTCAAGGGAGGGGGGTTGAGTATGCTGTTTGTGCACGCTTGCGGGTATGAGTTTGAAGAACAGACTTGGGCTTAATTTGGTAGGTTGACTCAGGTGGTTCATCAAAATATGGAAACATCCCATAAATACTTTAAATTCTGAAAGATCCACACATCAGTTCTAACTAACTGAATGAGAAGAATGTATTGCTTGAATCAAGTATCTGTTTTATCTCCTTGGATTTGTGGCTCATGAAAAATCTTAAATGAAACATATTTTTATAATAGTTCCTGGTTAGGGTGGAGGATGTGGAAAAACCTGAGGCTGTCGTGAAGTACTCCTGCAATATTCTAACCAGCTTGAAAGAGACCACTATGATAATTAGGGAACTTTTTTATTATATTACTGAGTTTTTTTAGTTCATAGTTTTGCACTGAATTTTTGTGTTCTTGTAGCTTCTTGTAAACAGCATTTAAAGCACCTCTGCTCACTGGTCAAGACATCTCTATTCACATTTGCTATCCCATTTTCTGAGACAATCTTTCATGCTCCTGTGGTACTCAACATAGTCATTTCAAAAAGTTGTTATAAAGCATTATTTTGTTTGGTTTTAAGTTTTCTTCTTCAACCGATTGCCTTAGATCAAAGAAGGGTCTCTGCTATGAAGATTAAAACCATGATTCAGACACAGTTAACTTCAGTAATGGCAAATGAGTAAAATCGCCTGAGAAGATACATTGCTATTTTTAAATGTCCTTTTCCCAATGTGAAGTCATTTTGTATAGAGACTTCATACCTGATGGAGTGTTGTTAGTTTGTCCTCCTTTGAAATGAGGCTTCGTATTGATGCTTTCTGTTCCAGATTCAGCTCAGACTTGCTATGAAGAAACATCCATAGTACATTCTTACTCAGTAAATGTAGCTTAAGGAGCTCACGCCATGTGCTGTGCCTGATGAGAAACCAACTGTATGGTTCAGTAGTGGTGCAGTAACAGTATACTGCCAAAAAGAAAAAAAAAAATAAGGAACTAAACCTCCACTAACACTGTCTTAGAATAGGAAATACTCACTGCTTTTCACCATGTTTAGAAAAAAACCGCACAAAACGCCACCTTATGAAAGGACATACTTTGATTATTTGGGTTTTGTGTTTAGCAAGTGTCTAATTACCAGCAGAAAGAGAAGACCTTGTCCGTGCATATTTAGCAATCTGTATTATTTTCTGAGCAGACTCAGCCTCTGTAAGAACAGTTTACCTTAGATCAGTTTCACATTAATGTGAAAATAATCAAACTGGTCATTTTGACTTCTGATCATTGTAAAGTGCCAGGTCGTGGTTATATTGCCTCATCTGCAAAAACAACCAGCAGTTCGGTCATTTTTAGTAAATGGCTTGTGGGTTTCCAAAAAAAAAAAAAAATTAGAATGTTCCCCCTCCCAACCCCCAAACAACATCAACAACAAACAAATCCTCTACCCTTCTCTACAGTGCAGTTTTCTTAGGAGAGACCGTTTTTTCCATAGTGCTTATAGGCAAGATGGCCTTTATCTTTACTGAAAACAGTCATTCCAGGAGCAGGTATTTACTAAATGTATTTAGTACATTTAGTGTTCAATAATTTAGAGTTCAGAAGGGAGTGCTCGTAGTAATCCAAGACAATGTGGTCTCATGGTATTGTGAAATTCAACTGTACTGGTTTTTATCATTCTCTTCTGGGAAATCAGGCTTGTTGCAATTAAGTGTAGTGCCAAAGGGCTCGTGCAGTTTCTGGCACTTGTGTCTGAGTGAGCCTTTTCTTCCTGTGCCTTGGCTGAACGTTGCTGTGCTGTAGCAGAGCTGACAGAGGTGACTGTGTGCCAGTTCACAGCCCAGCATGTTAACTTCAGGTCACTGTAAATACTGGCTTAAGTGGATCTATGGAGCAACAAACTGCAATGGGCGAGAATCTGGCGCACATTCATTGTGCCAGCCTTGCTACAATGCAGTGGCTTTCAGCACAGGGACACCGTGACCAGCTGGGAGCAGAAATGATTTGCTTTGAAAGGCTGCTAAAAAAAAAGTGTAACATAGTAATACATACGATGCACATTTTTCAGATATTAGGTTGATACCCATGTATCTAATAATGGAGACAGCAGTCACGTATTTCCATGCACAGTGCTGTGTATGTGCAGGTTGTCTAGGGTACACTTAGGCTTGTCTGAATTCAAGGACTGTGGCTTCTCTTAAAGAGTTTGGGCAGGAGGCTATACTGGATGTGTATTTTATCAGTGATTATTGGAATAGGAAATCCATAATCTGTTTAATTAAACAAAATAAGAAAAAAGCATTGTTTGGGGAAGATTGGATGCTGTCTCCAGTATTAAACGTTGTGGGTATCAGCATAACTTTTGAAATAGGTGTATGGCTGCAGTGTTAAACATTATTTTTCAGAAAGCCTGAAAAGGCAAAACTGTATGAAATTGTTCTCCAGTAAAAGCAGCGTCTGAATTGCTATGGAACTGATACACTAAGGATGTGAAAATATCATTATGCTATTGAGACTCCGTAGCTTTGCATCATTGGTAGTAGATGTTTCCATGGCTGCCTTTATTCAAACATTGTGTTTATATTATATTGACTTAAATTTGTCACTGCAGATAGTGCCACCTTAATGGATACTACCTCTGGAAACAGCTACAGTTTCCTTTGAAGGTACTGAAAGGTGTTGGGATTGGAGTTAGCATTTATTATATTTAATAATTGAGGTAGCATTCTTCTAGAGATGCAGTTGCTTGTCTTGAAGTTTGCAATTTTACAAGAGAAAATTGATTTCCCAGATAATCTTTATTGAGTGACAGCTGACATCTCTTAAATCCATGGATGCATCATCTTTATAAACTCTATACTGACTTGTATTTCAAAGGGTTTCTTAGTATTATTCCTACACTTTTTGCTGAAGCAAACTTTGACAATTCCCTTATTATTTCTATTTCTCCAAAACTAGAATCACCTAGAACTCTTAACAAATGTTAGAGAGGCTTGATCTTTAACTTGGTACTGTTTCTCTGTCACTTTTACTAAAATATCTTAATGCTTTATTCCCAAATTGCTTTCAAGTGATAAAATTGGAAATAAGAAAAAAACCAATGTGGAAAATGAATTTGGTGTTTTGAAACCAGAAACAATGCCAGAAGTCCATGAGCATGTTCAGGGGTTCTGCATTGGGTTTGTAAATGTATATATTGATATGCAGTGTTATATAAATATTAGCAGTCTCTGTCCTATTCAGACTTTAACTGAAATGTTGTCCTATCTTTTTTTTTTTTCTAAAGATACCTGAGAACAATAGTGCCTGTATATAATGAAAACAAGCAACATTTTCTGCAACTCATGTTTACTTGATACAGATTGAGGAAGAGCCAAGCAAATACTGGTAGTGTGACTACCACCGTTTTATTGTAGTTCATATGAAGTAGGGAAAAGCTGCTGGTAATGCATTACTGAGAGATTACTGTTCCTGGAAGTATTTGCACACATCCTCTAAAGAGCTGCCAAAATTCACAGGTCATGAAATTCATCTTCAGTTCCCCAGACTCTTAACCTCTTCCACACCTCTTCTCATATCTTGTTTGGAATATGGTTTAGTACGTGACAGTATTGCTTCATCCCCTTTTCAGAATTGATTCCAGGGCCTAAAGGGCATGCTTTGAATGTCCTATATGCTCTAGCATGCATATATGTGTGTGTATATATATATATATATAAAAAAGGAATTTTTAGCGTGATGGTTTTAAAGCAAAAAGTTGATTTCTTCTCCTAGCCTCACGTTTTACCCATGGGAGTGTTGTATACAGTGATCCAATGAGGACCTAAAGTCAAAGAAACTTTTCATGGTATTGGTGTAGATTAAGTGTAAGAGACATCACAAAGCCAAAAAGTAGCCACAGAACAAAAGTTTATTAGGCTTAAGAACTGACATCCAGGCCATGAGGTTGGAAAAACAAAATCCAAATATTTGGCACTCTTTCTGCCAGTCTCAGCCTAAATCTGAATCTTTTTCAAGTATCAATAAAAACTGCTTTTGTGTTGTTCATAACTTACTGGCTGTGTAGATCAATGTTTTCAGTTCCTGTCATCTGTCATCACCGGTATATTCTGCAAGCATACAATTTGTTCAGATTGTTGCCTTTAAAAACAGATTTTCTATGCTTCAGTGATGGTTGGAAACCAACTTTTTATATCAGTAGTTAGGTGATTACCCCTATATATATATATATATATATGCTAACTAGTGTTGGATGTGTTGGTCAGAAGACTGGGGAAGGTTGGGGTTTTTTCCCTTTGGGAAATTTCACCAAACCAAATCCAAAGAAACTTTTGACATTGGATCCTAAGGCTGGCTACACCCTACTCAAACCTAACAGCAGATGTTTTGCATTACAGAGCACGGATGGTTCTAAAGTGTGTGTTCCTACCCAGGCCATGTGGGGATTTGGAGCAATAACTTCTGTTGTCTGTTGACACAAATTTTGTCTGTACATGTGATACATACTCAGAATGGAACTGTGTTCAAAACTGACATTATCATAATTGGGTTTGGTACAGTACCTGGTTTTGCATGTATAATATTGACAATATAACCCCTAGGTCCGTCTGTGGCAGAATAAAATGTGTAAGGTAAGATCGAGAAGTACTTGTGTAGACTACAGAGGTATTTAAACTGAATAATTTTGATTGTATGCACCAGTCCTTATCCTAATAAAAATGGTTTTGTAGCAGGTTTAAGAAGCTTTTAACTTAATATTGTATTCACACTGCAGTCCTTTGTAAGCACAGAATGGTTAATATATTTTGAAATAAAATGCCATTAATGTAAAGAAAACTGAGTTTGACTTGAATGATGGGTTCTTTGGGGTCAGCCACAAAGGCAGCAGTTGATCCGGTGAAATAACACGTTTGCTGGAGACGAAGTTGGATCTGCAGTCCCTGTGTATAACTTATGTCACTGAGAGAACCATACTTCTCTTTTTTCTTCATGTTTCCTGTGGGGTAAGGAAGGACTTGTGCCTCAAGGGGAACTGTGGTTCAGCTGACACCTGGCAATTTGCTGCACTGCCCACAGTACCACAACCATGCATCTGGACCCTACAAAAGCTTACGTTGGGCAGCTGTAGGTAATTCAGATTACCTCCGTGATGGCTTACTCTCTGAACTGGAAATAGTTGTTCAGTGTCCAAGCAGAGTTTTAGATCATTCTATTGACTATAAAGCAAAAGTGATCAAATCCTCCCTGCATGACTGCTCATCTTTTAAAGTGGGATATGGCTGATGTTCCAGTTTTCATCCCTCTCACTGTTCTGTGAGCAGTCGCCTTAAAGTATTTCCTACAGGAGAGTCAGTTTTAGCTGGTACCTCGTGAGTTCTCTGAAGGGATTAAACCTTCTTTAGTGCATATATGGTGGGGGGATTTTAGCAATTGATGCTAGCAATATGATTTTTTTTTTTAATTGGGGCAATTTTTCCAAGATACTTGGAATTCCTTTTAAATTAGAACCAAGCCAAATGCATCTGTAATCAGGCAGCCCAATGCACATGTACTTTTGTGAGAACTCTTTAGCTCTTGTATGGGTTTTTTAGTAATTTCATTGTGCAGATAATAGTGTTTTTATTAAGAGAAAAAAAGGAGTTCTGTTCAACACCCATCTCAGATAAAGCTTTATAATGATGTAACACCAACCTATGTGCTCAGTCTCAACTGTCTCTTCAAAATGGTTCAAGAGTTACATGTCCAGTATTGTTCATTAATATTTTGAGAGTGGGTGAGTAAAGAATATGAAGGAATTATCAGGCAGATACGTAAGCAAAAAATGTGCTTTTCAGCTTGACCAGAGATACAGCTTAAAAGATTACAGTCTTTTGGCTTTACCTCTTACAAAAATAGCAATTGGCATTTTGAGAAAAAATACACGCTAGGCATTAAAATACATCTAGATGACATAAATCCAAACACATGATGAATGATAACAAAGAAAATTGAATGCTGTTCAGAAAGGCACCAAGGTGGTATCTCATGCTGTGTATATAATTTCATGCTGCAACTGAATTACAGTATGTAATCATACCAAATGCAAAAAGAATTCAGCTTCTGTGCTTTTGACTGAAGGATGTCTATATCAGTTGATGTAGCTTTGTATCAAACAATCAGTAGCTTTCTTCTATTTCCCAAACCAGAAATTGCTCTCTGCTAACTACTTTTCACTAGGAAGTTCATGTTTCACGTCATTGGAAGTAAAAAAATTTCCTTTTGTTAATTTTAGATGAGGTAATCTTTGAAGTTATTATTATTTGAAGTTAGTTATAATGCTGCCGTTACCTGTGCTGTGATGGGCCCACCACTGACAACTTCTTTGAGGATCTGGTTCCCTGAAGTCCTGAGCATTCACCCTTGCAAGCATTTTGAACAAGTTGGCAGAAGAAGGATGGTTTAAGGAAAAGGCAAATTAGACACACTAGACTCCTCCACTGTTTCTATACCATTCTTTGTGTTGTAGTAATAGCTATAGAATTCTCCATTTGTTCCCTCAGCTAGTTCCTCCTCTCTGCAGTGTAACTTGGTTTTAAACACTGAGGGTACTTGCAATACATGCAGGTGAAAGCAGGTGTCCGAGTATGTACCAACAGCTGTGTGGGCTGGTTTTTGTGTGTTTTGTTTCTTTTTTTCCTGGTAGACCTAAGGCTGTGCACACACTTGCATTCTGGATTCTCAGATGGAATCAAATCCTTATGCCCTAGATAACTAAAACAGGCTCTTTGCTTTGATTTTGCCCTTCTTACCAGAATCTGATTTTTTTATTAATAAAAAATAAAACCAAGATTATCTTGGGCAAACACCTGCTTTGCTTTGCTTTAGAAGACAAACAGAGAGAAGACCATTGTGATAAAACTTTGAGAACTTTTGGTGCTTTCATAATTTGTTGATAAGTATCTTTCAGCTGGAGTTGTCTGACAAGTTTTAAGGAAAATCACACATAATCTTCGCTGGCCTAAGTCCTTCTTTTTTTATGGGAGAGAAAAAGTTTAATTTAGAAGCTTTGCATGATTTAACTGAGCATATCCTTTTTAAAGCACAGCTGTTTCCGACTACACACTTGGATTGCTCAGAGAACTGGAGAGAAGTGAGGTTGAAAGCTTTGCACCTTGTGTTTCTTAGTTTTCCCAAGAAAAAAAATTCTCTTCATTCTCAGGGCCAAGATTGTAGTGGGGTTTGTTTAGAAAAGGTATACTTTGATAATTTTGGGTTGTTTGAATTTACCATAGAATGGTAGAATACACAGAGTTGGGAGGGACCCATTGGGATCATTGAGTCCAACTCCTGGCCCTGCACAGCGCCATTCCCAAGAGTCACACTATGTGCCTGAGAGTGTTGTCCAAACACTTCTTGACCTCTGTCAGGCTTGGTGCTGTGACCACTTCCCTGGGGAGCGTGTTCCAGTGCCCAATGGGTGAAGAATTTTTTCCTGATATCCACCCTAAACCTTCCCTGACTCAGCTCCAGGCCATTCCCTCAGGTCCTGTCACTGGTCACTACAGAGAAGAGATCAGTGTCTGCTCCTCCTCTTCCCTCACAAGGAAGTTGTAACTGCAATGAGGTCTCCCTTCAGTCTCCTCTTCTCCAGACTGAACAGACCAAGTGACCTCAGCCGCCCCTTGTATGGCTTCTCCTCCAGACCCTTCACCAGTTTCCTGGGACATTCACTCTCATGCTGGTGAGTTAAACTTTCTGCCCCCCATCTGGGATTATGGATTGAAAGGCTGAGAGCATTTGGTATGGAGATTTAGAAATTGATCAGTAACTAATGGTACAAACAGGTTAACGATCAGCAGCTTAACAAGAAGCATTGTAGCAAAGAAGCATTTCCATATAATTCTCTTCTACCTCTGTTTTACCAACAGAAGTAACTGCCCTGTCACAGTTTAAATAATTAAACTTTGCTAAGATACTGCTGTCAATGAGTTGTAATAGTGAATATAATTACTATTTAAGAGAGTATATCTGGGTAGGTTTATCAAACTAGAGGGATTTTCAAGAAAATACCTACCCTTCGTAGCTTTAGAACTGAAATTAATGATGGCAAACTTAGGAAATGGCAGTACCTCCATCCAGAACTATCCCAGGGATTTTGGCATTGGACTGGTGATTTGGAGGCATTATGTGCTAAATAACACATGTCCAGTAAGTGTCCACATACAGCTTACAAGCCAATGGGTGTCCAAAAATAGAACAAAACAGTTGAATAATATTGATTGACAGTTAAAGGTTAGCTTCATTATTTTATGTTTGCTGGTTGGAAGGGGCTGCAGGGTTTTTTGTGACAATGGGGATATCAGTCTTGGAGTGAGAACAATGTGAGTCTCCAAGAGGACTATGTGGTGTTTACTTTTGTTATAAGATTTTTCTTAAATTTGATGCATTTCAAAAAGAACCAGACAGTCTGTACATTTCAGAAAGGGAAATGTGATTTTTATCAAAGCAAATAGTTGCTTAGATCCCTGTCAAAGAAAGGTCCTAAAAAAGTCATCTTTCCCTGAGACGTTCCAGAACTTTTTCTTGCTCAAGGCAGCTCAGTTGTACTGATTTCAATTCAACCAGGTAAAAGTCACAGCACCGTGTTCAGTTGTCTGATGGAAAGCCTAGAACCAGATTAAATCCCCTTCAGGAGGCAGCACTGTCAGGTTTTCTTTAGTTGTTTTTTTTTTAAGTTAATCTTCTAGAGAATTTTTCAAACAAGTTCTGTTCTGTGAAGAGCAAAGGCTACTGGCTTTTGTCAAATGCTGGTTTTGCTGGAGTCTTTCAAGAACTGAGTCAGTGACAGGGGAATTTGGAAGCTTACACATGGGGAATGCCAAACATTTTCCTGTGCTTCTCAGTGGTCTGTAACTGACATGTAATAAGTTATTTCTTTGCTTTATGAAACACAGTTAGTAGGTAGGTGTAGCCAGACTGTCATTGATGTGCTATTGCAATGGTGGTTATTCTACTCCCATTTTTTCATGCACCCTGACAAACATAAGCTGCCTGTACACCGTAAAGCCAATTTCTTCATGGAGATTTAAACTAATTTTTTTTTCTGTCTTAAAGATGAAATAAATTTGATTTTCTCTTTGAAGTGTTACCAATTCCTGCAAATTGATAGAGTTCTATATGTTTTCCTAGTTGTATTTATCTGGGAAAGTGTCAGCTAATTTGAACTCTCAGCTTACCATCGCCACTGGTTTACAAGCATTGAAAAGTTTGCCTTCAATGCACTTTGCTCTTTTATGAGAGCAAATGAATGTCCTGTGGTGACAAAAGCTTCCAATATATTAAATTTTGCAGAATGAACTAGCTTGCACTGGTTGCTACTAAGTAGCTAAACACAAATTTCTCAGTATCTCTACAAGAACATCAGAATTGCCTGTGCATTTTCAAATGTCGCTATTTTCTTTATCTCTTGGGAATAAACATTTGAAGAAAATGATTCTGAGGTTTAGTTCTCCCAGGTGGAAGAAATTCACCATCGTCATAGAGAAACGACACCAGTTTCTTCCTAGACAGAGCAGCTTGTTTTCCACAGTTATGTCCTGTCTTTCAAAGCAGAAGTGGTCTGAATGTTCATATGAATGAAATAAAATGCGAAAAACAACTCTTTGACTAAATTTCAATGATAAAGGGGATTCCTGTCTTCTGGGCAGTCATTCACCTGGCAAATCTTGCCAAAGGGAAGGCTTCCATTTTGATTGACCATGAAGAATTTTGCTGACCTTGTAGACTCCTGTGAGACCTGACAAGCACCATGTCAAAATAAGATCAAGATTAAAAAATTGACACATGAAAACTAAATGGATTGTAAAATAGTCAAGTGACTGTAGAAATAATAAATGAGAATACTTGTTATAGAAAGCATTGTGGTATAGGAAGCAACATTGTAACTACTTGAAGGTTAAATGTAATAACTCTCAGGATTTGCAATGACAGGTAAAAATTCTTTCTGAGAAATCTTGGTTACTTGTCAAATGGATCTCATTAATAGAGCCAGATGTGAGGTGATGCATTCAGAATTGTACATCTGTTATGAGGATTGTATTTTGGAAGCCCATCCCTCTTAAAGCATTTAGGGTTCAGTTTAGGTATTTAACAGGGTGAAAATTAGTGGTGTTGGATGATGATTAAAATAAATCATCCTATATTAAAACAAATCATTCTATAGCGGCTTGCTGATGTTTCACAATCACTGTCACTGTTGTACCCAATCACGACATAAGCACGATCCAAGAGTTGGTGAGAAGTGGAATTATTTATTAATATAAAAAGCTATTTTATACCTTTATGTGCTTGAATGTCATAAGGTCATTGGTCCTTTGGCCATCCACCTCTCAGGGTGATTGGCTAAGTTACTACAACGCCTTATAGAAAATATTGTGTATTCAGTACAATAACAAGTCCACAGGTGCACGATAAGGAGAAGGCTCGTTAGAGAAACATCTTCGTTGTTTACATAGCTTCTATGAGAAAGAACAGCTTCTCACAGAATGCAAGAAGCTGGAGAATTCCTCTGCTGAAAGCTTTTCAGTATCCACAAATCACCAGCCTTTGTTCTTGTGGGAGACTTTGAACCTGCTGGATGTCTGCTGTAAGCTCAACACAGCAGAGGGGAGGCAGCCTAGCAGGTTCCTGGAGTGTATGGAAGATAAATTCCTCACACAGCTGGTAAATGAGCCTCCAGGGCTGATGCCCCACTAGACCTGTGATTTACAGACAGGGAAGGGTTGGTGGGAGATGTGATGATCAGAGACCATCTTGGGCACAGTGACCATGGAGTGACAGAGTTTTCAATACTTGGAGAAGTAAGGAGGGAGGTCAACAAACCTCTACCCTGCATTGCTGGAGGGTGGACTTTGGCCTATTGAGGACACTGATTCAGAAAGTCCCTTGGGAAGCAGCTCTCAAAAACAAAGGGGCCCAGGAAGGCTGGATGTACTTCAAGAAAGACATCTTGAAGACACAGGAGTAGGCTGTCCCTATGTGCCGAAAGATGAGCCAGCAGGGAAGACGACCAACCTGGCTGAGTAGCGAGATTTTGCAGGAACTCAGGGAAAAATAGAGGGTGTATCACCTTAGGAAAATGGGCAGGCAACTCTGGAAGTGTTTAAGGATGTCATGCAGAAAGAAAAGTAAGGAGGCAAAAGCTCAGTTAGAACTTAACCTGGCCACTTCTGTAAAGGATAATAAAAAGTTGTTTTATAAATACATTAACAACAGAAGGAGACCCAAAGAAAACCTCCATTCTTTATTGGGCATGGGGGGCAGTATAGTTACCAAAGATGAGGAAAAGGCTGAGGTACTTAACACCTTCTTTGCCTCCGTCTTCGAAAGTAAGACTGGTTGTCCTCAAGACAACTGGTCTCCTGAGCTGGTAGAAACAGATGGGGAGCAGAATGGACCTCCTGTAATCCAGGAGGAAGTAATTAGTGACCTGCTGAGCCACTTAGATGCTCACAAGTCCATGGGACCAGCTGGGATTCATCCATGGGTACTGAAGGAGCTGGCAGAAGAGCTCACCAAGCTGCTCTCCATCGTTTATCATCAATCTTGGCTCACCGGGGAGGTCCTGGATGACTGGAGTTTGGACAGAGTGATGCCCATCCACAAGAAGGGCTGGAAGGAGGATCCAGGGAACTACAGGCCTGTCAGCCTGACCTCCGTGCCTGTCAGGGTTATGGAACAGATCACCTTGAGTTCAGCCACACAGCACGCATAGGACAACCAAAGGATCAGACCCAGCCAGCAGATGCTGAGGAAAGGCAGCTCTTGCCTGATCAACCTCTGATCTCTTTTTATGACCACATGAACCACTTGGTGGGTGAGGGGAAGGCTCTGGATGTGTCTACCTGGACGTCAGCAAAGCCTTTGACACCATCTCCCATGGCATTCTCCTGGAGACGCCAGCAGCCCACAGCTTGGGCAGGTGCACCTTTGCTGGGTTAGGAACTGGCTGGACAGTGGTGGTGAATGGTGCTGCATCCAGCTGGAGCCAGTCACCAGTGGTGTCCCAGGGATCAGTGTTGGGCCCAGATCTGTTTAATATCTTTATTGATGATCTGGATGAGAGGTTGAGTCCACCATCAGCAAATTTGCAGATGACACGAAGCTGGGTGCTAGTGTCTTATCTGTTGGAGGGTAGGAGGGCTCTGCAGAGGGACCTGGACAGGCTGGATAGATGGGCTAAATACAACAATATGAGGTTCAACGAGTCCAAGTGCTGGGTGCTGCACTTTGGCCACAACAACCCCAGGCAGAGCTACAGGCTGGGGACAGAGGGGCTGGAAAGCTGCCCATCAGAAAAGGACCTGGGGGTGCTGATCAATGGCAGACTGAATATGAGCCAGTGTGCGCCCACACAGCCAGGAAGGCCAATGGCATCCTGGCCTATATCAGGATTAGTATGGCCAGCAGGACCAGGGAAGTGATTGTTGCCCTGTACTCAGCACTGGTGAGGTCACACCTTGAGTGCTGTGTCCAGTTCTGGGCCCCCCAATTCAGGAAGCACATTGAGGTGCTGGAGTGAGTCCAGAGAAGGGCAATGAAGCAGGTGAAGGGGCTGGAGCACAAGTCCTGTGAAGAGCAGCTGAGGGAGCTGGAGATGTTTGGCCTGGAGAAGAGGAGGCTCAGGGGAGACCTTGTCACTCTCTACAACTGCCGGGAGGGAGGTTGTAGCCAGGTGAAAGTCTGTCCCTTCTCACAGGTAACAAGAGATAGAATGGGAGAACAAAGTCTTAAGCTGCACCAAGGAAGGTTTAAGTCGGACATTAGGAAGAATTGCTTCACAGAAAAGTCGATTAGATATTGGAATAGGCTGCCCAGGAAGGTGGTGGCCACCATTCCTGGAGGTGTTTGAGGAAAGACTGCATGTGGCACTCAGTGCCATGGTCTAGTTGATATGGCGGTGTTGGATCATAGGTTGGACTCAATGGTCTCAGAGGTTTTGTCCAACCTGGCTGATTCTGTGAAATATGATCCTTGGAAGGGAAAAAAAGGTAGCACCCTGTATGTCTATAGCAATAATAGAACTGAGAAAATAATCAGGCTACTCCTGAGGCTCATGCATTGAAAAGGATGTTGGATAGTAAAAAAAGTTCTGAAATGAGAAAACGCTGATTCAGTCCTGACAAATTTTCCTTCTAATGTAAGTTTAAAAAAACTTCATTTTGGAGTTTAGCCAAGAAAGAGGTCATTGACATTGGATTGATCAAAGTCTAAGGAAAAACAAATTGAAAAATCAAAGGGGTCTCCTTTCAAGCAGGAAAAAATGTCAGTATCAGATGGCTGGAAGTTGATTCCAAACAAATTTGGACCAGAGTTAAGGTACAGGTTTTAACACTAATTAGCCAATGGAAAAATCTCACTGATGAAGGTATTAATCATCCTTGAGGATTTAAAATCATTCATTACACTGTCTAGGACAAGGGAGTTTCTGAATTAACAAAATCCTATGGCCTCTGTTTTGTAGGCTGGAAAATAAGGCCTAGAAGAATCACTTTATCACAAAATTCTGTGAATGCTTAGAATAGGGAATGTTTCATTCAGTTAAATTGGCTCTTGTATTTAAAGTAGCCATAGTTATCTGAAGAGATAGGCAAGGCCTGCTGTCTTGGCAGCTGCGAGATCAGCATCTGAAATTTCAAGATAGTTCCTTGCATGCTACTGAACTCTGTCCTTTAATGTATATTTTTATTATAACACAAAAATGGTGGCTGCACAAGGGCATTTTTGCTGGAGATTTAGGAATGGAAATGGTTTCATGAGTCATTCTGAAGCCAGATAAATTTTTCAGCTCTATATGGTTTTACTTTGATGTTAGCTTGTTGACTTTCATGTTTTCCAAATAAATACCTCTGATGTCAAATGAAAAAACATTCTGTATTTTCTGTCTTGTTTTCAAAAAAATGATGCCTTACCTTGATCTCTCTTAACAGTAACATTTGCTGCTTGAGGTGCTGGAAAATGCTGTCAAGTTTTCTGATGTGCTTAGGTACTGCTTCATTTTCTTCCAGAGCCAGTAGGTTTTCTGGTAGGTACTATCTATCCTCCACGTATTAATTGCTCTTTAGTGAAGGAGCTGTCTAATCCATAGTGCTCTAAGGTACACAGGAATGACCTTGTAGCTTTGCTGACTTGGTAAAAGTGTAGGAAAGTCCCACTGCATTGACTGGTTTTTTGCGTAGGCTTTGTTTTTTAATCCTTATGAGATCCAGTTCAGAAGATGAACTGTGTAAACTGTAGCTGGCAGCAGCCTCTTTATCAGAGTTAAGTGATGCTGAGGCATTGGTGCTTTTGTAAAGAGACAGACCCTTTTCATGTGCTGTTTGCTCATGACTAGTTTTTATCTTTAAAATCATTTTTCCCCTCATAATCAAAAAAAACCCCAAAGCAAAAAACTAGTGGAACATTTTTTGCTGATACACGGAGTCCTTTGTGGAAAAAGATGGATATTCCTATGGTCAGATAGTTGTTTTTCCTTTTACTTCTTTCCAGATTAGGATCTTTGAGTAACTTGTTAACAGCAGATCTCAGCCTACTGAGAAGCAGGAGACTGTTGTTAAGTGTTTATTATTCACAGATAAAATGAGGTAGTGGGAAATTCTTGGTGGGATAAACAATGTTGATGTCACTGCTTTGATTACAAACAGCAGGAGTTTCATCCAATACTTCAGAGGCATCAGAGTCAAGCCCATGTACTAAGTGACTTCGAAAAATCCCACTCTGCAGAGTTCCCTTTGAAGGTGGAGGAAGCCAGTGGCGCAGCAGTAGAAGGGATCAGGATTTTGTTTTCCTGTGTGTCCTGCCTGTATACAGAATACATCCTGTGTCTGCTACCACCAAAGCTGCTTTATCGGAAGGCTAAAAAGCAATCATGGCTCTGCTGATGGTTGTGGAAGTGTTGCTGTGTCAGGATTTCCTCAGGCTCTGTCACAGTTAAAGTCTTGGGCTCTCATTCTGACCCCTGAGAGTGTTAATTATCTTTTGGGTTTCATTCTTCTTTTTCTTCCCAGGCAACCCTTTGCTTCTGTGTGCCAACTAGTATAAAATATAGTCAAGCAAGGGAAGCTGTTGTTTGTGTGTTGCTATACATCCTCTCATAGACACAGAGTGAGGGAAAGGGAATTGGGATTTATATGCCCAATATCACAATTGCTATGATGAACCATTGAGTTCATTTTAATCCTCAAGGAAACTAAAGTTTGTAGGATTACTGGTTTTATTATTGTGTTTCCCAAAAGCTGATTTTGGATGAGCCTAGAAGACCATCAGCTTGGCAGAGCTGAGCAGCTTAGTCACACAGCTGAGGTCTCCCAAACCTGTAACTAGATGTTGTTCCCCTGCTTCTGGTAGCTGAACAAGCCCTCAGTAGACCTATTCTGCATGTTTGAAGTCAGGCTCTTGGCACAATGGAGAAGTGCCTGATGCTGTATTGTAAAGCCGGGCCAATATAAGCATTATATATGGGATATTTTTCCCCTTTTAAGTTAGCCTGGTGGCTTAAATACTAATTAGGGACGCAAGATCAGCTTCTTCTTCTTCCTGAAAGCATCCTGCGTGGAATAGGATCCTAATTCCTTGCTGCTGCTCCAGTAGCAACTTCATGTGAAGCAAGTGAATTTACTTTTATACGTAGGCTACAGGCTGCTGCTCACTCCAATTTAATAGGATTTTAAATATTCAGTGTGCAACAGATCAACTTTAGCTGCCAAAGAAACAACCTTCCCAGCTCAACATGGGGAAAGCAGTTAGGAGGGAAGACAAACGTTTTGTTTTTTGGGCAGAAAACCAGAGAGAATTGAAAACTGAGAATTGAACACTCTCAGGCAGATTTTCAAACACGTGACATTTGGGTAACAACAGGCTGGAAGCAACCCTCTTTGTTTAGGATGCTTGTTTAGAAAATAATTATACCCAGCTTGTGTCCATCAAAACCATGCTTTTAGGAGGAGAAGGTCCCAAGCTTTTAGTCCTAAGCCTAAGAGTGTTGCCCCGACAGTGCCAACACAGGCACCAGTGAATATGAATATAAAACACATCTTTGCCATAAATGTCCAGTAAGTAGTGCTCAGAGTATGGCTGGCTGTGTTGGAAGAGAATGGAAGAAAAGAAAGCCCCGAGGGTATGATTCTGAATTCTGTAGGACTCGTCCATTTAACTTGCCATTTCCAGAACATCTTCTTAGTAGGTTCCTGAATGGGATAGAACTTCATGAAATGCAGACACTGCTCTTCAAACTGAAACCATTTCTCCAAAAACTGAAGGCATCATAGCATTGGCTGTGTAGTACACCCCATTTTCATGGAGAAGTAAACCATCCTACGGTGGAATGAGACTGCACAGTTAAAAATGAAGATCTACTTGGGAGCTTATGTTATAGAGACTTGTCAAGACCTTTATGTTTAGCAGGTTCTGATGTTGCTGTTTGCAGCTGTCCTGATGACCATGTTCTTTCTAGGAGCCACAGCTCTTTAGAAAAATTATCATCTTGCAAAGAATTCTGATGCTTCAGAATTAAGTTTTAATTAAAACAGGAAGTGAAACCATAGAAAAATAGCACAAAATGAAAATGCAAGCATTCTCCACCTGAAATGGCAAATGAAAAACGTGGTTTTCCTGAAAAACAAATTTAGAATTTCTTTCATCTGTCATTGACCTAGTTTCAAATTATTTTTTTCCCAAGTTGAATATTGAGGAGCATTAGCATTGAATCCATAAATTTCAGTTGAATATTCCTCAAGAGTTATCTGAAATGTTTGCTGGGAATTATCGTGTTCCTGTAGGGGGAAAAAATCCATTAACAAACTTCTAAGAGGAGGATTACTTATGGAAAATTTTTGGTTGTCTCAGGTCAGAGGATATAGGAGAATAACCAAAGAAGTCCAGCAGAGCAAAATTTACTGCTGGCATGTTGTGGGACACACCAGATTAAAATATAAATTTCATTTTATCTTCAACAGCCAAAAGATGTGGAAGAATGTTTCTCAGCAGGCTTCTTTTTTCACATTTCATGAAGCAGAAAGTCAAAATTCTCATTGATTCTGCTCTGAAAGTCCTTTCTGATAAGGAAGATCCTAGGGATTATGCTGGGTCTGTTGACCTTCAGGGTAGTTTGTGTGTTCTTATGATGACTCCATTAGTGGAATGCTCCTGTAAACCCAAGGCCGGCCCCAGGCTTCACTGCAAATTGCTGCAGTGGCTGGTGGCCCTGGGAGAGACACTGTGCAGGCAGCTTCGTACTGAAATGACAGTCTAAAGCAGACCCTGGAGAAAGAAGAAAGTTTCAAGGCTGTGTGCTTGCTTTACCTCACCTTGATAAATTTAACATGGACTAAGACTGTGTGGTCAAGTAAAGAGAGAGTTAAAATATGCTGGTGTGGAATGTGGTGAGCAGCAGGGAGGAACACTCCACCGATTATGAACCCACAAATTCATTCAAGACTACCTTTCTTTTCAGACAAGCCTGGAACAGTAGCTTAAATAAGTATTTAGGCAAACTGTTAAAAACAATAATTAGAAATTAAATATGAATACTTATATGCGTTAGTTTTAAGCAAAATTGTAGACACAGCACATGATGAGGGCAAAGGTTGATAGGAAAGATTGTGATATGATTGGTTATAGAAAAGTGTATTTGAGAAATAGGCACAGACTTAACTGAATAAAAACAGATACAAGTGATGTCATAAGGTTTCTCTTAAGACTTGTGTTTAACATGCACAGTCATTGCTGCCAGTCAGTATTATCACTTTCTTAGCAAATGCTACCTTAGTTTGCAGCTGTGGTATATTTTCCTTCTTAAAAGTATAGTGCTGCTGGGAAGACCAACATCATCTTGAAAGGGAAAAGATACTAGATCAGCAAAGCAACAAATAGGCTTTAAACTTTGTCAGTGGAAGTGTTTTTGCATAAAGACATTGCTACTGATCCTACCCTTAGTTTAGAAATAGATTATTTGAAAAAGAAATTGATTAGAATACAGTGCTTGTTGTAGCAGTTTACCAAGCTAGAAATTTCCAAGTCTACTGTATATTTGATATACTTCTCTAAACCTAAAGCTTTTGTAAAACAGGGACTCAGCAGTGACCTTAGAAAATAAACGTAATTCCTTTGGTTCAGGAGAAGTGTGGTTTGCAAACCTGGTCTGTCGTTAAAACAAACAGTGACTCCCAGGGAAAAGATCCTGATTTGCAGTGAATTTATCTAATTACTCACTATGGTGTGATAAATTGTATTATCTTTCTAATGTGTACTGTAAATACCTTGGGAGAGATGTGTTGTATTTGCATATATTACAGTTTTATCTCATTGACATTTGATAAATAATAATAATCTCATGATCTTCAGAGTCAGCAAATAGTTTCATCCTGGGAACAGCTTAGTATCAGGTGCAATTACTGGCTAACTCTTAAGCCAACAGTACTGGAGAAACTGCTACTTCCAGTGGATTATTTCAGAATTTAGTATGGAGTGTTGTCAACATACTCACACTGTTGTACAGTAAGACTATAATTTCTTGGGGAAAGCATCTATTGATTGGCTTTCTCTTAGCAGGAACTTGGAGTGCTTTGTTGTCTGATGCATAACTAACATCTGAAAGCAAAGGTCACTGAAAAGCTTTAGCATTTAACAGATAATGCTGGCATGCATTTGAATAATTTTTTTACTTCTTGTCTTACTAAAAATATTTTAAAAATCTAAACTATGACTTTTACATACATAATGGAGCTGGCAGCTATTTAGTCAACTCATACAACGTTTCATAAATGTTCCCTTGACAGCTGAACATTTATACCTCAAGTATACATTTTTCATAGAAAATCACACTGCTGCCAGTTTCATTCTGAAGTCTGTCAAGGAAAGGGTACTTTGCTGTTGAAGTTCTCTTTGGATTTTCAGGTGTTGCTCCAATTTCTTACTCCTTTGTTTTATACCATCTGTCTTGTCTTTGGCCAGAAGAAAGGAGAGCAGGCACAAACTGCTTGGTAGGTGTTTTTGTAATGGTATAGGAAAGTCTCATTTTGCATAGTGTACTGCCTGGTTACCTTTGGAGAACTTAGCTACCTCCTGAGGAAAACAAGCGAGGAATCCAGAAGCTATAAATAAGTCAGAGCATGATTGTACATGTCTAAATGTGATTTAGTTGGATTCATAAAATGGAAATACAAAAGACAACACTGACTGCACGTTTATATTCATCCTTGAAGAAAGATCCACTTGAGACAACCAATTGCTCTTCAACCACTGCTTTTCCTAACCCCGAGCAGAGCTCTGGCCTATGCTTGGGCCTTGCAGCAGGGGAGAAGTTCTGCAGGTGGGTAGTGAAGCTCTTTGCTTTAGACACAGGCTACAGATTTCTGCTTTTGTCTCCAACAATTACTTCAAGCTGCAGAGAAATGCTGTATCTGCAGAGACACCAGCCTGTGTGAGGACGGGGTTTTAGGTGGAGGGCGCAGGGACACGGATATTTGCCTTTTTCCTCAGTTTCTCACTCCGCTTGACATGGAGCTGTCTGATAGCTGTACTGTCAGGGCCAACATTCGGGCTCAGGACCGAGTTACAACAGGTCTGCCTGTCTCCATTTGTGTTCCTAGCCCAGGAAAAACGCAAGGGAAGTTGATTTAATAAAGTATGTTTCAGCAGAGTTGCCTTACCTTGCTATTCCCTGGTATTAGAGCATGTCAATCAGCTATTTTTAGTGCTCACAGGACCCATGATAACTTGGTTGCGTGTTCAAGCCCTAAGGTGTCACCTCTAGAAAAGATACAGGGAAAAGTAAATTTTGCATGTGTAGTGAAGCATGGAATTATGAATGTTTTATGCTAAAACCTTGACATTTTAATTTCTGTTTTAACAGGAAAAGTTAAGAAATCACTGGATTTACTTTGTAGTAGTTAAATTTTAAGAATGTAAAAGTTTCAAAAGTCTGACTTCTTTAAACACTGTTTGCAGTATACCCCATGAAGGCTAAATGCTGTTATTTAGAAACCGTGTGGTATGCCCTGTGAGAGCTGACTTGGAGCTGATAACACATGTCCTTTGTGTATGATAATCTGGAGGTCTCAGCAATGCTTTCAGAAAAGATGGAATTCAGCCCATCCTTCAGCAAGTGGGTGTTCTGAGGAGCAGGAGAAAGGGGAGGCCAATTCAATTACCTGTCAATTTGTCTTGGTTTCCTCTTGCCTTTCATACTGCAAAAGATCTAAGAACAACAGTGATCTGACGATTTTTGTTTGCATTCTTTGCAGCGAAATAAATACAAAAGCATTTTATAAATATGAATTATATTTATCCAAAATAATGATTAAAGTAATTTTTTGTATTGGATGAGCAAGCAGCTGGAGGGCAGTGTCCAAGGAACATCATAGCTGTTGTGTATTTGTGCCTGCATTGCAGAGACAGTAAAGGATATATTTAGCTTTAGCTGAAAAATCTGAAGTGATAATTACATCTGTGTGTTTATCAAACATCTGCAAATTTTTCCATTCCAGTGAACACAGCTAGTGCCTCCCACTGGTTATTTGTAACCCTGAATCAGTGTCATGAAGGACTGAGATTTTTAGAGCATAAGAATGCAGCTTGCTATTGTAGAAATAACTGAGTCACATGCTGCCTGACGAAATGTCAACCGTAAGGTACTTCAGTCTGAAAAATTGTGCAAAAGCAGTACTGTAGTAAAAAAACCCAAAACCAAAACCAAACCAACCAACCAAACAAAAAAAGTATCCCAAAACATTTCATGCCACAATTTTGTGAATAGATTGAACAGATTTTTTACAAGGTGGTATGGAAGAAAACCAAATTACTGTTAAATATGACTTTCATGAAGAGTTAAACTTTCTTCAGACATTGTTTTTTATACAAGTGCAAAGTATAGTTAAGGCTACATAAATGCTCTGGATTTTCTTATTTAAGGACATTTTTTCTCTTAGTGTAAAAGAACTTGATGCATTTTTCCTGATTAGATACAATGCACTTACTACTTCCTATTTGATTTTAAAACATTCAGTAAAAATTAATTAAGGAAACATTCAATATGAGTTTGAGATATTTAAGTAATATAAGTAATAATGTAAAAAATAATTTAAAACCCCTAAACAAACAAAAAACTACCAACTCACCCACCATAAAACTTGAGGATATGAAATTCTGGAAATTTTAACCAAGTTAGAGATGCTGTTGTGGCTGCATCTGTGATACACAGTGAACACATTCCACATTTGGAATGTTTCATGTAATATGGATTATCAGATTCCTCAATTTTGAAACTTCAGTTTCTTCTATACATGTACTTGTCAGATAGGAATTTGTATAAAGATTGAAATAAATAATTCATCTACCATTTAAGAACAACTTAGCAAGTTTTAAAACACTAAAACCAGGTACGAGTCCATCAATTTGAATATGTTCAGCTTGACAGACCACCAGTTTCCCAGAACAAACAGGTTAAGTGAGGTTGATTACTGTCTTACAGCCTTGATTTCCTATACATTGTAAAGGAAGAAGTATATATGAAGGTGGAAATAAGATTTGATTTTGATAATATTTTCCTTGGAATCAGTTCAAGCTGACAGCTTTAAGATCTCAGTTCTGGGAAATGCTGAGCACCTGCAACTGCGAGCAATCAGTAGCCGGCAGGAGCGTTTACCTTTCAGGAGGGCAAGCCCTCTGTGACTAGGTCTTCTCAGCAATGAAGAAAGATGCATGAATGGGTTGGAACAGTATGCATACAATCAAAACTATTTAAGGGGTAGGTATCAGTCATATTGGGTATTAATAAGTATGCATGATTGTTTAATTTTTGAGCAAATGCAGGCACAAATCCAGTTTGTTAGGTGAACAGAAGCTTCCCAAGAAAATAACTGTACATTTTCACAGAACTATGAGGTGTTTCTTCATTTGAAATGTGAAGAAATGTGATATTTACCTTATGTAAAGCATTTGTGGCTTTCTTCTCTATTATATTTGCTTCATGACAATCCAATAGGGCAGTGGGGATTATTTGCTCATGGCAACGTCTCAAAAGTAGATAGAAGTCTCAGGGTGACAGTAAAGAATAGGTGGAAGAAGCCTAATATTTTCAGGCAAATACTTTAGTTTCTAATAAAACAATCACTGCCACAAGCAGTGACAATCCTTCTAGAAGTTATGCCTTCTAGAAGTGGGTACAGAATATTTTGATAAAAAAATAAATTCTCTCCCCACGGCACACAGACTCTTATAAATGAATCACCACTGAAAGCTTGCATTTAACAGAGTAGCTATCCAAGTTGATGTTAATAGCAAGCATCAAGGCCTTTAAAGTTCTTAAATCCACTTCAGTGGGTATTGATTTGAATAATAAGAAATATTTCCTTAGGGAAACACTTGATAAAAGAGCTTAAGGCAAGGGAAAGTGATTTTGCACGGCAGTGAATGTGAAGAAAGAGAATATTTAGCCAAACAGCAATCTCTGTGATCAGTTGTGTTTCTGATTTTTTGTGCTGCAGAATCTGAAGTGTTTGGGTACCTCCCCTGGAGTCTGCAAGCACTGCTGCTCTTAGGGTGATTCTGCCTTGACAGGAGAAAGGCTGCTGCTGTTCATGTGTGAGTGCAAATTCAGCTTCCTGAGCTCATCTGGGAGAACCAGCAGGGCACTTTAGCCTGTGTGAAAACTCAGGGCTGTAAAAGCTGCTTTTCAGAAGGGCTCTGCCTCTGTGAATGGGAGCTGTAAGGGTGCTGCTCTGCAAGAGGGTAACATGCCCAAAGGCAGGAGCTCTGTACCAGGTTCTTCCAGCACTCCCAGACCTTCAAGTCTGAAAGTCCAGTCTGCTACTGATATCATGATGTGTGGCAAATATTAGGAATCATTATAGACAGACCTTGCCTCAAGTTTAGACTTGTTCAGCAGCCCAGCTTCTGCCACATCAACCATCAGGATCAGGTTCTTTGCATGCTGCATTTCTGTCAGGATACTGGGATAACAAGCATGTTTGAAATGTGTGCTGAGAGGTATTAGCAAGTGGAGGGGAAGACAAGTGATCAGTGACAGACTTTTGTATGCAGAAGAGTGACTTCTCAGGTTATCATGCAAGTTTATTTGGACTTGTGTGTTAGTTTGGTCTTAAGATACTTAAATTACCGCTAAATAAACATAAATCTTTTTTCTGTTCCCTCTCACCTTTCACTGCCATCCAGATCTGCTTGACATTTTTCAGAGGCAAGATGAGCACTGCCCCTGAGGCCTCTGCAGTGTGCTCTGTGCTGCTGGAACAAGGCGGTGATGTATTTGGGGAGGGTGAGGACAGTGTCACTGAACGCAGAGACGGGAAGGATTCCTTTAGTTCACCCCCTTTCAGTACTCATTTGCTGTTACTCAGTTGCCTGAACATGGGCTCTCTTGTTTAATTCCACCCCCCTCCCCTTTGCTTTGCATTCCAAACCTATTGATGTGCCAGGTGCTGTGAGAGCCCCTATTCAGATCAAGAGGACTTAAATGAGTCTGAGTATGTAGGATCTGAGGAAACTGGAGCTTGGTGGGAGCACTGCCCAACAGCGCAGCAGGGAAGACCCCGGGGAATTGTGACTGAAAGGGGTGAGTAAAATGTGAATGCAGTGGAGTGTAAGAAGATTTCTGAAAGATGAGTTTTGGTACACTGCTGGTGTAACTGGAGAGCCTTGAATGAGTAGTTAAGGCCTGGCATATTGTAAAGGCACTTTGATAACAGAGTTAAGGGATTAAGTGATATGGCAGCAGTGGCAAGAGACAATATGGGATTATTTTCAGCATGTCAGCCAGATGAGAGAGAAATAGAACAGGTGTGGAGACTGGAAAGGAAGAAACAGATACAGAGCAAGAGACAAATAAAGAATTTATAGGTGGATTTTGTAATTCCAGACCATTATTGAGCTACCTTCAGAATTGAAGAACAGAAGCAAAGTTCATGGGATATTTTATATCCTTCAGAATAGAATGTTTCATTTTTTTAAGATTTATGTGACATGCAGATGTTTTTTGAGTAAAGCCAAATCCAGATTTTGTATACTGCAAGTTTCAGTGTGGTGAATCTCTCAGCTTTCAGGTTCCTGAATTTTTCAGGAGTGGGGTGGAGAAAAGGGGAGGTCTGACCATATATTTCAAATCAGTTACCTTTGATATGTTTTGAAGAAGGAGAGAAAGAATAAATGTCAACCTTCAAATAGGAGTTAAGCATGAACAGTTTGCAGGCTGCATCTAGGGTACAGGTATATGCCAATCTCATTAGGGAAGCAGCTGTCTCAAATCTTTGTCAACAGCATAACCAGACCATTACTAGAAAGCACCTTGCTAAAAAGAACCTGGCTTTTGCAATTCTTTGTTTTATATGGTAGGGGAAACTTTAATTTTTTTTTACAGGCTACAGGAGTTAGGACCATCAGGAATGCTTGGCTTTGTCGAGTTTTTTGAACCAATATTGAGCCCCAAGCAAAATGTCTCATCAATGGTGGTACCTCTTTGTCTTGTAGTACGAAATACAATATCTAAGTGCATTTCAGTAAGCATAGAAGACTGGATGCAGCTATGTGGATGCTGGGAAAAAGAGGGGAGAGAAGGTATTGTAGATTCATTAAGAACTACTCTATCCAACTTGGAATATACAAAAGATGCTGATGGGAGAAGGAGAAGAAGAGGTGGTGTGAGTTTGGGTTAGTCTTCGCCTGCAGGATTGTGTCCACAACTGCGAGTGGTCTGTGCCTCAATTTTCCATTTTTACACAGGACTTGGATGCTCCGAGGAATGCTCTGAGATGACATTTTATACACCTTTTCAGAGGCAGCAGTAGCTTGGGATGGGTGAGACCTTTGAGGGTTTGTGAAACTGCTCTTTGAGGTCGCACAAGCAGATTGATTTTGTGACCTTATAATAAAAAATATCTGGTATGTACAAAAGCTCTGTAATAGAGTTGACAGAAATAGAGATAGTCATGGAAGTAGAATGTAACAGATAGAAGGTAAAAATAAAAAGTCAATAAAGAAAGATGCAGCCCAAGCAATTGCACTTCTTCCATTCCTAAGGCAGGCATTGTTACCTATTCTTGCGATTGTTATGTCACAGTGATTGAAGTTCTTTTGAACATCATCTGAAAACAAAAGATAAAAAAGGTTTGAAAGTATGTTTGAAAGTGATAATAATGAGAATTTACAAACGACATTGAAATTAATAAAATGAGGTATTATAGTAAGCAGTCCTTAAATTAATCATCATATTGCAGTCTGTACATGGTTCGTATGCTTTTCCATGGATCATTATTTAGGCTTTTCTTTCTTCTCTTTGATTACAAGGTCACAAGATCAGACTGTTGCTCTTTTGACACCTTTTAGAATCTTAGGATCCTCTATTTTCCATCTTGGATTGTCACCCAATTCTCCAGACATTCTCTCCCTTTTGATGACAACTTTAAAGGGTACTCTAGTTGTCTGGCTTGTTATTATTATTTTTTAAAATTTTATATTTATTTAATAACTGCTGTTTCCTCTGCAAGTTGTACGTAGCATTATATGCCTGACTTAGTGGCAGCCCTTGGGACTCCAAATTATAGTGAGTTACTTTTCTGTTGCTTGCTTTCTTTTATCTTGAATGTTTGTAGAGCCCTAATGTGTTTCTCACAATGTATTCTTATTTCCTGTTGAACAGAACGCCAGCAGCTCCCAATGCAAGCATCATTCCTGCTGTTCAGACCTTGTAGTGTTCAGTCAGAGGCTTCATTTTCTCCTGACAGACTTCCTCAGACTATTCATTGTCCCTCCTCTGTTGTACCACGTAGGTATGAACCTGTTCTAATTCAGTAAGTCTGTAGGTGTTGAAAGCAGTACTTGTTCACCTTTGCCATTTGTTCACATGTTTCTGTTCTCATGTTTTGTCTCACTCTTCTAGTGAGGGTTAGCTTACTATGAGAAACTCTCCAAACAAGTTTTGTGACAATCCTTTCCTTGATCAGGTCACTGTTTGTGATGCTGCATTGGTTGTGCACTTTTCCAACCTAAGACTCCCAGTGGCTTTCAGGCTAAAGTTGTGTTCAGCTGTTGCTGCAAAGTTGTCCATGGTTCTCACTGAAATGTTCTTCTTGACCTACCACTGCTATCACAGTCGTGTCTTGAATATTGTCGAGTGATTCCAAGTGTGTTAAGATGCGTAAGTAGAATGATTGTTCTTTGTTAGTACTCTATTTACCATAAATGTGTAAAAAAGCAGATTCTTCTGCCACTCTGCTGCTCAGTTCTTTAATATAATGTGGTGGTTTTTTCCTAAACTTCTTACAGTGTTTAACAACTAGAAAACAGTGTCAGCAAAAATTTTATTTTGGTGTTCTTTGTGGGTCACTAATAAGTATATGAACTACTTCTTGTGCCTGCAGCCACTCTGTTGTGCTTTGCTATGACTTGGCTCAAGTTCAATTTTACTTGTTTGGTTTCTGTCAGTCTCTTGCTTTTTTTGCTATACTGTGAGCTAATGAGAGGAAGTTTGGCTGACTGAGTTTTCCAAATAAAGCTTCTGTGAGGATCAGTATCAAAAGTTTTTGGAAACTCTAAATAAATTTGTCTCAATTTCACCTTCAGAAACATCACTCGTCTGTATCTTCTTACATGGTGGACAAGTCAAAAACTGTTTATTTATTTCCTCACATTTGATTTAGATTAGGATACTATTTTATTTAGACAAAAATCTTGGCATGATCGAGGAAGATTTTGTTTCAACTTTCACTAAGAAGTTTGGCTTAAATATTCTGGGTTTCTTCCTTAAAAAAAAAAAAGAAAAGAAAAACCTTGCTCCACGAGAAAGTTGCTTACGCACATTTATGTAAGGCTTAATTGCCATAAAAATAATGTTCTATGACACTATTGGCTTCCTCCCAAGGTCAGAATGAAGGACACAGATTACTGCCTTATTATACATATTTTAAGATGCGTGAAAAAGTATGTATTTCTGAGGCTTGGCAAATTTGACAGGTGAGGCATCAATTTTTGGAAATGCTCTCTGTAGATATTTTTGTACTGTTTCTAAAATTATTTGTGACACTCCTGGGGAAGACTGGGGGGTTGATGAGGTAATGTGGCTGTTAAAAAGTGCGTGCACGAGTGCTGTAACTAGTGGTGATGGAATCATCTGTATTGCATGGCCATCTTTTTCTACAATATGCCTTGGGTTGACAGCCTTATTTTCCCACTATCATGACAGAATCATGATGGCAAAGTCATGCTTCAAGGGTAATTACATTAAATTGATTTGGTCAGAATGTTTCAAGTCTTGCTTCTCTCTGGCCTTCGCTGGAAAGAAGATACTGAGCTAAAATCAATATTGTTTACTTTCTCAATTATCGTGTGTAAATTTAAGTCTAAGCTTTTACAATTCAACTACAACAACCCTTAGCAAACTACTCCCCAGTCCTCCATTGAGATACACTATTTTTCTCCGCATACTTACTTTTGGTTGAAGGGAAACAAGAAAAATAACTTCATCTCTGAATGACGTCTACCTGAGAGCAGTTATGAATGTACTGGAAGTGTTGTGACATATTTAAGCAATTTGCACCTGTAAGTCGAAATGTAACTTCTCTGTTTTCACAACCCACTTGCAGTTTAATTGATAGATTAAAAATTAAATACAAAACAAACACCATGTATTCCTGGAGGCGTTGGAGTATTTTACGCTAAATAAAGAGCACTTCTGGTCAGTAGTCTAACTCATGGTTAAGGACCATAGAAATAAATTAGGTTACAGTGTGGCAGCTCTTAGAAATTTTCTTTAAAATCTACAGTTCCTGTCCTTTCTTTTATTTTATTTTCTATTAAATCTAACTTTCTGGAAAGAAAGACGAATGTATTCGCAATGCCATGACCTGTCTTTTGTCAATCTTATGGAAGAATGAGCACCTGACATAGGTCAGGTGGTTTTGTTGGGTTTTTTAAAAGCTGTTTACAGTGAATTTATGGTTAAGGTGAACCAGCACCACCAGCAGATATCTTTACTAGGTGATGTATTTTCTGACTTGTATCCTTTTACAGGCTTTTTTTTGGTTCTGGCTGATCAGATCTCATTGGTACTTCTCTGAAGCTGCTGGGGGAAACCTTCAAAACTCTTGGTGACCTTTATGTAAGTGAAAGCCCTAAAGTAGTACTCTTGGATTAATTTGGCTGCCACCTTTGTGCAGCTCTGTGTGTGAAACAGTATAAAAATCAGAAAATGATACCCTTCTTGCACTAATGATAGTTCTCTCACACACCACTTGTCCCTCTTTATTTAACAGGGTGGATGTAGTGCTGGTAAGAGATGTCCTCTTGATGTGGAAGAAGACTAACTAGAAGATTAACTAGAAAATTGACTGTCATATATAAATGTGCAAGCATGCCTAAGCATGCCTTTTGGGAGGGGGAAGTTTCAGGAATTTTCTTAGGAATAGTAGTTAGTTTAAACTCCATGGTCCTTGCAGGTCTGGTCTCTTCTGCCCAGTGTGCTAACTACCACAAAATGCAATGATGAGCTCTTTTTAAGACAGAGAAAACATATTGCATCCACATGCCACTACTTGGCCTAAGTGAAAATAGAATTTGATCCTGACCAGCAGGTAAAGAATACACAGTTGACTCTGAGGTGATTAGCTGTGCCCTTGGGACAACGCCAATAACTTTTCAAAGAATGTTGAAGTCGTGTAGTTGAACATGGAATGCAAGAGGAAAGGTTACTTGTGTAATCCTTATTCAAACATGGATCAACTCGCATAGTGCCAGTCCTTAGTTTTGGGAGAACATACCATGTTTTCCATGTCTAGCTCTCCTAGGCTTCTGTCACTAGAGCTAACCCAACCATGGTAACAAGTCAGGCTTTCTCTCACGTGTGAGGTGCCTGCAGAGGATGTATCACTAAACCATGGTTCCAAGGTTAGGAATTCTAGCCAGCATATTTTGCACTGCTGTATCATAAACAGTAGCTTCACTTTCTGGCAAGGTGCAATGTGGTGGTTGGAGCAGTGCTTACACAGAGACTTGCAGCATACGCAGGTCTGTAGGCTTGGCCTGTTCTGAAAGTAATATGGCAAGTCATTAGATTGGAGTTTCATTGCAGTCTCCAGTATGCCTGGAGTGCCTTTGGACAACATCCTTTGTCTGGGCGGGAAAATCAGTGAGACACCATTGCAGAGGGAGAGGCAAGCCCTCATTTGTGTAGGTGCCATGTGCAGTGGTGGCTGACCTTGCAGCAGCGGCTGCTGCGAGTGTTTGGGCCAGCCACAAGAGTGACCGAGCAGCCTGTTACTCGTTGTTCCCGTATAAGGTTCAGTTCTAGAGTGTTCTCCCTTATTCAGGCATCCCATTTATCCCTGTACCCTGTTCCTCCCCTTGTTTGCCCCTATTGGTTGAAGTTGTACTACCCCGTCTTCTCTCCGCCCCCTGACCCTCAACCCATTGGTCCCTGTTGTCTCTCCGCCCCCACTGCCCCTGGGATAAAACCCTGAATCCTCCATTGTTCTGAGTCCTCTCCTCCCCTGACGATTCATGGAATAAACCTATTTCGTGGAATACATAAGGAGAACCCCTCCGACTCTGTGCCTCAACTAAGTACGCCTTTGTGTGTGCGTGTGTGTGTGTGTGCACTGCCGAACGCGTCATGGCACCATTGGACACGCGCCACGCTTTCGGGAAGACTGCAGGGACCCACCAAAACCCATCCCGGATTATTATTTTTATTGATACAACAGCCATGAGCTGTGCAGAGGTCTTTATTCAGGTCTGTAGTGTACACTGGGCAGCAACACACGGCTTCCTCCCCAGGCTGCAGGTGGTAATTGGGGGAAATAATTTCAAACCTTTCTGAAAAATGTTTTTTTCCATCAAGCATTATGACTAGTGAACCCTGTAAACAAGTACTGATGATAGCGGAACATCCAGGGTGAGCTCCTAAATGGGTATCTTTCAACTGAAACTGAGGCACTCCAGCACGTCACTACTCTAAAGACATTATCTTTTTAACTGGGCATCCTTTGCTTCCCAGAGGCTGAATAGCATGTTGCATTGACACATTCTTCTTTGTGCTTTATTTTCTTCCCTAAAACCCTGTACAAATATATTTCTTACATATCCTTTGGCAGCAGGTTGATTTCTTGTGGCTTGTCCTGCCTTACCAAGATGTGTGTCATTGTCCGGGAGTACTGGTACTACCACTGGGAACTCTAGATTCTTTGTTACGGTCCTGTGACTTCTAAAAGCAAGTGGAAATTAATGATTTTCTAGATGTCTTTTTCTCCACCCCTTAGATCCACTTCCACAAAACAAACTCTACAGCCCATTTCATAAACTTTTCTGAATCACAGAGTTCAGCCATGTCTGTGTGCCAGAGAAATGCGGGGAGAAAAGGGTAGAGTAGATATCTAGGGAAGATAAGATTCATTCTCAGTTTTGAACAGCAATTACCCCAACTATGAGTAAAGAATCCGACGGGGTGGGATAAAAGAGAATTGAATATCAGTTCTCTGTGGAGCTGGTTGGTTGTTAAATTGTAGGAGCAATTTCTGAATTACAACCACAACTGTCAATGCAGGCTGTGAGTGCCTGTAGCAAAAATGTAGTGAGAATATTATGTACATTTTTGTTTTGTTTGTTATAGAATGAAAACTTAGCCAAGTGTTGATTTTCTATTAAAAATGAACCAAATGCCAAACAACCCCTCAGTATTAGGAGAGTTTGTCTTCAGGAATTAATAGATTATAACTGACACGCACATACTCAGCTGCCAACTAATTTCTGTTCAGTGTGAGTATTTCTGTTAGATAACTGGAGAACAACAGTGCTGTGGGTGGATGCTGGCTATTCCTGCACCAGGGCACTGTTACCATGATCCATAATTCTGTGTGGGTGCTGGGTGCCATCCCTCAGCTGTGAGAACCTCCTCTAGCAGCTCTCCAATCTCCTGTGGAAACCATCCAATCTGAATAGAAGAAAACTGTGTGTGTGACCAGGTCTTGGATGATCACTTGCAGGCAGTAAACAGAGTTACAAGCAACTGTCTATATGTGTGCAGTTTCCTTGAAACCTTAATCTTAATTAGACACAACCAAGCTGAGCCTAACGAGAGTCTGTGAGGCATTTTATGACTACTTCACTTCTATCTATAATGTTCCTATTCACAATTTCATCCTTCTACTTGGTATTTTTCTGGTATTTGAATTTTAAGAAATTCAGATTTTTTTTTAAATTAGGAATACTTCCTCTGCACTTTGTGTAAATCCAGACAAGGGTGAAACTTGAATGACTGCCATTTAAATCTCATTGGAAGTGACCTGTTCTCACTGTATTTTGAGGTTATATCTTGATCATAGATAGATATAGATATAGATAGATAGATAGATATAGATAACTGAAACTGGTGGGGTCTAGGCGTGAAGGTGAATGAGACAGGTCGGTGTGTCTTGTGTTGCTTTGGGGAGCAAAAGGTGGAGGTGCTGAGGGTCTCCTCAGCAGTGCACAAGAGGCAGAAGGCTGGGGGCTGGCACCTGCTGGAGGCTGGAATGAGCTGCTATTATTATTATTAACCACCTGTCTTAACTGCTCGTGAACTCCAGCCCAATGTACCTAGTCTCTCACTTTTGGGTAACATAGCAAGGAAGAGGGAAAGTCATTCACTTTCATGTTTTGTGATTTCTCTACTACTGTCCATCATGCAGCCCATGAAATCATAGAATATCCTGAGTTGAAAGGGACCGACAAGGATCATCAAGTCCAACTCTTAGTCCCGCACAGGATCATCCCCAAGAATCACCTTCTGGGTGAAAAACCTTTTCTTGATATCCAACCTAAACCTCCCCTGACTCAGCTTCAGGCCGTTTCCGTGAGTCCGGTCACTGGTCACCACAGAGAGGAGATCAGTACCTGCCCCTCCACTTCCACCCATAAGGATGTTGAAAATGACAATGAGATCTCCCCTCAGCCTCCTCTTCTCCAGGCTGAACAGACCAAGTAACCTCAGTCGCTCCTCGTATGGCTTCCCCTCAAGGCCCTTCACAATAGTCATAGCCCTCCTTTGCACACTCTCTCATTTTTTTTTACGTTGTGTCACCCAAAACTGCCCCCAGCACTCGAGGTGAGGCCGCCCCAGTGCAGAGCAGAGCGGGACAATCCCCTCCCTTGCCCGGCTGGCCATGCTGGGCCTGATGCACGCGGGACATGCTTGGCCCTCCTGGCTGCCAGGGCACTGCTGACTCATGTTCAACTTGCCATTGACCAGGACCCCCAGATCCCTTTCTGCAACACTGCTCTCCAGCCTCTCATTCCCCAGAATCTGACACTTGCCCTTGTTCAACTTCATACGGGAAATAGTCACAGTACCAGGTTACCTAGGAGCTGCTGTAGTAGAGGCGAGAGTTTTGGTCATATACAAGGCATGAGAATTAAGTCTGTGACCAGATTATTCTTGTACTTCTATCCTGATTATAATACTTGCTCTTTGAAGAGCTGAGCCAGTCCTTTTCACTGCTTTGGTTTTGTTAATTTTAAAATAGGTGGGAATTTATTGACTTACAGAGGATTATAATATCTTCATACCCGGAAGATGGTTATGGCATGCTTGGATCTCCTGCATACACTTTGAGAATGACATTGAAAAAGTGGAGATTGGGTTGCAAGGCATGACTGGAAAACTGTAAGACACATCTTCCAGTGAAGGACTTAGAGAACTCTATTTGTTTAGCTTCATTGCACAGAAAGGTAACTAGATGAGTGAATTTCACAAGTACTTTTATGAGAAGAAAATGATAGGTTCTTAAAAAGCCCTTTTATCTTGCAGAAAGAAGCATAACAAGAAGCAAGGGCTGGGAGTTACAGCCAGACAAACTCTGTTTGAAAGAGAAACAGCTGAGTTTGGGGAACAATGCACGTGATTTTAACATGGAGAGTGGTTAACTGCTGGGATAAAATGACAAGCTCTTGATGTTTTCAACAAAGAATGTGATGCCTTGTTGCAAGATATAATATAGCAAAATATAAATGGTTGGGTTGAAGCAGGCTTGACAGGCTTTTATTGTATAGCAGATTGAAGTAAATTATCTAGTAGTTATTTCTGATTTTAAAACACAGTGTTCTGTGCACGTAACAGGTCCCTTAATCCGTATGTATGCATGCAGTAATTTTAAAATAGTAAATATTGAACTATATGTGTAGATTATACTTCTGCAATATTTAACATTTTTTCCAAAATACATAGTACAGAGCAGACACATGCAATTTTTATTGATATAATTTACATATGTAATAAAAAAAAAAATCACTTTTGGATATAAAGGTAATTGTCAAAATGGAAATTTGATATTACTGAGAAATACCTTGGTTTCCAGCATCTGCAGGTACTTTAACTGATATTTTTGCTGTAATTTTTCTTTCTTAGGTAAATTAGGTTTCTCATGATAAAGTAAAAAACAAAGTCAAGAAAAAATTTATCACAGGTCAAAACATGTATTTGAGTTTGAAGAAAGGGCATTTTTCCAGTGTCTCAACACTGGAAATCTGAGGGGCAGACAATGTATTCATTTTGGAGTATGTGTGCTTTTTTCCTTTCAATATCTAAACACGATCTGAAAGTGTAATAAACAAAAGAATTAGTCACATAAGCCCCGTAGTTTTATGACTTTGAGGATAATCTTCCTCTGGTTCACTTGTGCTTTTAATTAACGTGCCAGTTACTTTATTGTATTGTCTTTAAAAAAAAAAGTAAGTGCTCAAGATGGAGTACCCAGAGTTCATTTGCAGATTTTCGGTTTAAGCTAAGAAACCGTGAATATTGGAACTGCAATCACCTTGTTCTGCTTTTGTTACTTTGTGTTTACAATATATACTAATCTGAGTGCTTTCACCTGTTGCCTGTTGTTTCACCTGTTGTTTCTCCATCAGGCCTGTTCTGCAGACATTTACCACTTTTCTGGCACCAGCTGGTTGGCTCCCCAGTGTCATGAATGCAGTATAACTACCCTGACTACTGGAAATGCACTTTCCAGAACTGGTCTGTTCTTCATCCTGTCTGCATTTTAGGGCATACCCTGAGCACTGGTGTTTTTGGAGATCCTGAATGATGCAGAGTGCATGTATGGAGCAAGTTTTTTCAGTCTTCTTCACTAAAGCAAACAAGGTGCTTCTGTGGAGGTTGCTTTGGATATTTAGAATTTGGGGGGGAGGATTTTGCAATATAATCCAAAATGTGCTAGGTTGTGTGTATGATGAAAAATTTGGGAGGAGTCTGGTACTTTCTGTGTCAGATTTGTTGCCTTCTTTATAACAGAAGAGTAGTGAGGATATCTCTCCATTGACAGCAGCTGGCATGGCCATTCCAAATTAAGGCATAAATAAATGAAGGAGGGGGAGGGAGAACTGGCTATGAATAAGTAGGAGTCAAAGAAGTGATGATTGTAGGTGCATGTGTGGATACACGTACGCGCACAAGCACAGAGGTCAGTACAGTTGATGGCTTGTGCAAAATAACTTTCTTGCAATTGAAAAAGCAAAGAATCCTGGCACATGGAGGAAAGCCAGAGGTGAAAACAAAAGATATTTTCCATTCTTAATGCAGAGCATTTTGAAGAAGAAAGAGCAGCAGGGAAGGTTTTGGCTTTGCAGGCAGACATAGAAATGTCTGTCAGCTCATAATGAACCTGCTTTTGCCTTGCTTTCCGCCTGAGTTGTCAGTGCTTGTGTTTCCCTTTTTCCTTCCTAGCTGAACTTCTTTCTTGATCAAAGCTCCTATTTTATTTTTAAACTTTTCATTCCTGTAAATGACTGGAAGCTCTCCAGCAGAGCTTGGCTAAAGCCAGGGGGGACTGGAAGCAAAGAGCAAGGACAGACATGAGGACAAATGACGGACACTTGAGGGACACTCCTTTAAAGCAGCAAGAAGCAACTCTCCTTCCTCTCCTTGCATTTTAGCTCTTTCCAGTTCTTGCTAAAGGAGCAGAGAATTTCATTTTACATCCCAATGCAGGAAGAGATGTCAAGGAGACAGGCAAAGACCTTGGCAGTGCAAATAGGTTAGATGTTTTTAAAGGATGTGAATACTTATTTTTGGAAAGTTAAAATAATTCATTCATTATGATGTAGGCAGCTGCACATAAGATTTAGACTGAAATGACAGATTTGAATGCAAAAACATTAGGACTCAGCCAAAGGGCACTGTCACCTGAACAATTTATGCCCAAATAACCAAGGATAGCATCTCAATATCTACCTGGCAAGAAGTAACAGGCAGTGGTATTCTTTTTGCTGTGCGTGACTGGATGCAAAGAAAGGCAATCTGCCCTGTAACCAGTTGAGGCCCCTCTTTGCTCTTACCTGAGGCATGAAGTGTACCAGGCAGATGGAGAACAGAGTAGGGAAACAAGGTGCTTGGGCTGTTTATGTTGCTAATGCTGGCCTTGTATGACCTATCTGCCCAAGTTTCTTCCTTTGTGAAAGATCGTGGATGAAGGATGAATGCAATAATGCCATTGCTAGTGATGATGGCAGTAAACTAAGTGCATCTGTTAACATTAAAGTGACAAAAAGGTACTCCTTGTTCTTCAGGCACATTTAAACCATAGCTGTATCTTAGTAACTTGGTCTGCTTAATCAGTTGTATTCTCCCTTGCTCTTAGGCCACTTTTTAAATTTACTTTTTAGCACTGTTTCCCTGTTCACCTGTTCAACTATCTCCATTTAAAGAATGATATTTTACTAGTTTTACTGCCAATGTATTGGCAAGAGAGAAGGAGACGTTCATACTGATGCTAGATGGAAAGCAGTTCCTTTTCATCATATTGGGTGAGATACCCTTCAAAGTGTGGTCCAGCTTTTGGATGGCTCTCCATTCCTGTATCAGTTTTGTAAAGGTGCCTGATAACCTTCTCTCAAAGACTGTCAAAGTCAAGCTAGGCCGGCACGAGGGAGAAGTTCATATATTTATAGGAACGTTGAAATTTATTAGACTGTAGAATTAACTAGCCTTAACTTAAGGAGACATTGTCAGCTTAAATCTCACCCATCATTAACATCTTGTAGAAATAAACTGTAAAAAAATACTGTGCCTGATAGGGAAAAAAAAAATCTTCTCTTTTTAAAATAAACAAATGCAGGCATTTCCCTGAACTGTGTGAAAACCCAAAGCACAAAGGACTGACCCTGTGTTGACAGTAAGTGTCAAACAGAAGTGAAATGAATTTTACATCTGTGCTGAAAGAAATGCAGTTAGCTTAAAAAGAAAAAAAAATAGAGGGCAATACTTCCTTTTGGTGAGTAACAGGCCATGAAAATCACTGCTACTCTGCAGTAGTTTCACAGTCCTGCCTCACTGTATGAGTATCAGAGAACGTCAGATACAGCAACTTATGAGTAAAAATCTGTTTCCTGAACTGTCCTATCGGTGGTGTAGGCCTCTCCCATACACTGTGTGGTTTGGATAAGCCAGATGCTGTGCACAAGTATCAGCATCCAACAGTCAGCCCTGGTCTTTGATCCTGCTGCAAGGTCAACAGCAGTGCTGTAGATCAGCTCTGTGCTAGTTGCTCTTAAATCTGTGTTTTGCTGAGCAGCTGTGCCTGCTCATGGGATGAGGAATGGAACACAGGGCAGCTCCTGAACTAGGTATCTCCACTCCAAGATCCAGGGTCAAGGAGATCCCTTGAGAATACAGTGCATCCCTTAGTCACTGCTTAGCAATGTGGCCCTTTTACCATCTTGCATCCTCACATTTATCTGAGGGTATCTTCCCCTAGCAAATTGTCCCATGTCTTTTAGGTGAGTAAAGCTTTGAAAGACATCAAGGCTGTAGTTTTTTGATCCAAAGAGCTGAGATTTGGTAATGGTACTAGGTCTATATTGTTACTGTGAGGGACGGCTACTCTTGATGTCCTGGTGCTCCTACCGTTTTTGTAAGTTTTTCCGTTTCATCAGTGTCTGCCTTCACCTCTAAAGAAATGATACTCTACAGAAAACTGTCTCTCATCTTCAACTACAGAGGGTGCTAGCCTTGTAACTTTTCTATCAGCTTTGTTCATTTTCCTTGGCATTTCATACATAGAAAAGGACTAGAGGCTTTCCTGTGAATAAATGCACTGCCACATGTTTCTGCCCAAATATACATGTAAGTCTTAGCTTCAGCCAAGATATTTGTAGGATATTTGAGCATGCTGTTGGGTCTGTGGATTGTTTTCCAACAGCGCTGCCATTATTTGGCAAACTGAACATGATTCGTGTGTTCAGAGCAGGATCAGTGAGTATGGTGACAGTGTGACCACAGGCCAGCCAAAAACTACTTCCTTAAGGAAAGAGTTTGGAGTTACCAAAGGTCCTCTGCTGCTAAAATGCCTAAGACTGCTGTCACCCTAACAACTGTAGAGAGGACATGATTTGTCCCGGCCTGGATCTGAATCTTACTGTGATTCATGGCATAGGTTGCTGTATCAATACTACATCAATGAAACACTTGTTCTTCACTAAGACTTAGAAAAATGAATGTTCTGGGTTTTCCCTCAACAGGAAAAAGATATTTTTATGTGCAGAGTTCAGTTCTCAGCCCTGTCACAGACTGGGCAGATGCTTAGCTTGCCTGTAAAATAGATAAAATGGTCCTGTTGGTTGTCCAGAAGTACTGTGAGGCTAAAGCAAGTACAGATATTCAACAACAAAGCAACACATACACATATGTATATATGTGATTGATATATATATATATATATATACACACACACATATATATATGCTATATGTATGCTACATATGTTGTATTTATATATATATGAGTGTGTGGAGAGGAAGCACAACAGAGCTATTCAGCTTTTCCAGTAGAGGTTTCAATTCACTGCATCCATGACATTTCTGAAAGAAGTAGCCATCCTTCCAGTGGGAAATGATTCATACTCAGACCTGAAAAGTGTATGAGAATATCCCTGGTGAAGTAGCTCATCCCTTTGGTTAGCCTTAGATCATTGGTGTTGAAAACTAATGACGGATGGGAATATACTGACAATACTTTAGAAAGCTCTTCCTGTTCCTTTCACAAGTTATGGATCTGCCCTCTCAGTGAACAAATGCAACAGGAGGACATACAAGGGCTGTCCTTTTAGTTCTCATTTTCACATCAGATAAGCTGTTTCCTCAAAAGCCTTGTGGCAAATCACATTTTAAAATTTTGTTTTATTCTTCTCTTCCCAATATGAGAAGCCCCTGTGACCCATATGCGGGGCAGAGAACTGATGGCCTTTTGTGCAGCACTTAACAAGTTTAGGGTTGAATTCCAATGGCCCTGTAGGAAGCCCACAGCTTCCAGCTGTGAGACTTGGCTGTAGGGCCTTCAGAGGTATTTGCCAGCAGACATCTGAGTTCCCTACAGAGAATTAGGACAAGGTTATGATGAGGCTGAGTGGGTTGGCTTCTTAATAGACTCCCAGGTATTTCTTCAGGTTATGTTCTTCATTGGGCTTCACCATTTTATGCTCAGAGCTGTGTGCAAACTCATTTTTCTCCATTTGATAGCAACCTTCTGTATTCCCAGCAAACAACTTGTCATACACTTCACAATAAAATATAATCTAGAAATGTGCCCTTTTCCTTATGGATAAGCTCTCATTAGATAGATGGGTGGCTGTGTTCCATAGATATTCCGTGCTGTATGACTTGGTTTCTTAAGTAGGTGAGTTAGAAGGAAATCTGCTGTTATTTTTCCAGGTTTTCCTTAGGTGCAGTCGGAGTAAAAGTTGAAAGCTAATGCCGGAATACTTTTGCTGCCGTGTGGTACTTGTTCAGAGTGACTACTTCAGGAGGTGTTTTGTTTCCTGTGACTCCAAATTCTTTGAACATCTAATTTTTATACTGTTTTCCTTAAGGGAAATGTATGAAAGCAAAATGACTGTATGCTGGTATTTTCCATACAGTCACCTTTGGTAATGGTTACTTGTGGTTGTTGCATTCCTTCCTCTTCAAATTTGCTGTTTAAATTATGTTCTTGCATACTCACATTCCCTTCTCAGCCTCCTTCTGCTAATGAAGGAGAAGAGAAGCCGTCAGGTTGTTCCACAGAGGATGAGCATGAATTCTAATTTAATTCTAGCATAGCTGGCTTCCTACGTGTCAGCACGTTTTTATCATTACAGTGTGACCTCTCCCCTCTGAATGCAAGGAGTAGAGAAATCAGAGGAATTTTGCCACTCAGGCTGACTGAGACCTTTCCTTGGTCTGCAGCAAAATGGAAAAAGATGCCAAGAACAGAATTTACAACCAGAGAAGTCAAATGAATATTTGAAATTATGTGTTTTAGTAGAAATAGAAATAGCCTAGATCCTAACATGATAAAGGCTTATCTCTGCAGGCATGACTGATTTCAGAGTGTCACTAACATGGAAAGCACAAAACCTTGCTGGGAGGCAAAACTAGAATCCTTCTGAACAAGTTTTTCCTGTGCTGTGATTTCTTAAAGTCACTATGGAAACTGAGCTCAGAATGTACTTCTTCCCCTCTCCCAGCCAAAACTATATCCCATATTCAGCAGGAGTGCTTTAAAACTATTTTGTTCTCCCCTTCTAAATAGCGCTTTTTGAGTTAACAAGCCCAAGTGGGCAAAATCTGTACAGCAAAAGATGACAAATGCATACAAAACACTGTTGTGTGCTGCAGTCTGAAGCTGCTGGTGAATCATCCCAGTCAGTGACTGGATGTTGCACCTGAAGGTAGAAACTACTATATTGTCTGCAACATGGATAATATTCTGTAGAAACATGTATGATCCCAAATTACTTCTTTCATGAGTGCCAGAGCCTTCAAATTCTTTCTTATTTTCTCTTACAATTTAGCAATGTAGCTGTCTAACATCCATGTAGCCAAAACTCTGGAAAAATCATATAGCATTTTAATAAGTTTGGTTTGGGTTTGTTGTTTGTTTGTTTGTTTTGTTGTCATTATTTGTTTGGGGGTTTTTTAGGTCTTGTGGTTTTGATTTGTTGGTTTTTGGTTTTTTTTGAATGAAGTCCATCACACACCATTATCACCTCAACAAAATGGAGGTTTGGAGTTTATTTTGTTGAGGGTTCTTGTTGCTTTCATCCCATCCGTAAGTTCCTGAGTGTACAAACTGCTTCTGCCATAACACATATAATATGATCTACCAGTGTAGTGCTAAAATCAGAGATTTCCAGGAAGTCCTTTCTTACTGTAGCCTAATTGTCTAATTCCTCCTTCAGTGCTGAGTTTCATGTCCTTGATGTAAACTCTTTGGGAGTTCATGTGAGCCTATATAATACAGAGTTCTAGTGAGAATTGGTAATGCCCATGGCATATGCTTGTACTTTCTCAGTATCTACTTCACCTCCAGTGCTCCCCACTGTGGTCCCACAGCCCTTCTGGCAACACATTGGCTTTTTTGGACTTGGCATAGGTATCCATGTTATGCCCTTTAACCCTTATCCTTGCAATGCCTTAAATAACATTTTAATAACCAGTGTGGTTAAAATGCAGAACCGAGGTAAGCTAGGTAATTTCCTTGTACTGTGGGAAAGCTGGTGTCAGGCAATTTCTTGTGGCCTTAATGATAATTGTTCTCCTTCAGTTTCTGTCAAGGCTGATATTTTAACATCTTCTAGCAAGGTAGATTGTTTTACTTCCTGTGGTTTTCCTGATCGCATGCAGCCTTTTTGGTATCATGCCCTGGACATTTTGCACGTATCCTGTTGTTGAGGAGTGATTTTCCCACTGTTGCCTTCACTGTTTGTTATATTTGGCGGGAGGCCCTGGTGGTACTTTATTTTAGCTAAGATTTTTTCCACCTTATTCATGAAACCTCAGAAGCATAGCACAGACTTGATGATTTGCCTGTCTCAGGCATTTAATGAATTTTCTCTTACCCCCATATTAAATTTTTGTGACTCGGTCTGTCCTCTAATTACCAACACATTGAAGAGATTTTTTCTTATTTGCATTGAACCTTTCTGCCTTTTTTTTTTAGTAGTAATATTTATAGCTACTAATGATAGCTGAATGTTTGTAAAATATGTAGTTAGTCATGGGAGAAAGTTCTCTTTTTCCAGTTCTGTGTGCTTTTATTCTCCCTAGTGATCCCATTGTGAACTGTTGCCAGAAGCCCCGTAGGTGTACAGCTCTGCATTCCAATTTCTTGTCAGAGTATAATCTAGTAGATAATCATAACCACCTTGCAAGATGAAAGTCAGCTGTCTGTATGTTAAGCCGGTCAGAGTGTCTGTGAGCTACGTCTTCTGAGGCTGCTGGTTACAAAATAGAAATAATTTGTGAGATGGTGTCCATCTGCCTTAATTTTGGTGGTCTGTTTCAGTCCCCTGTATTCTTAAGCACACCTAGAATCCATGCAGTGACTCATGTGCTAGGACAGGGACTATTGAGCAATTCATTTGTGCTGATTTAGAAGAGCCAGTATGGTGAAAAGTGAGGAATTCGCTCTCATTCATCTCATAAACACTAATCAATGTGAAGTCCGCTTCCCCATGGTATTGTCATTTCTTATGTCTGGATGTGTGCTGCTTCTATAGGACATATTCTTCTAGATCAATGATCAGACATCTTGTTTTTTATTTTCCCTCCTCTTGTTTGTTTTGTGTGTGGGCCCTTTTTGGTTGGTTGGTTGGTTGGTTTTGTTTGGTTTTGGTTTTGGTTGGTTGGGGTTTTTTTTGTTTGTGGGGTTTTTTTTGGGGGGGGGGGGTAGGGGGTGGGGAAGTGTGTGCTAATGAATAGAGGACAGCCAGAACAGCTTGTGGCCCAAATGATTGGATAGAGTTCGGGCTCATGAAGGCAGAACTGAAGATAGCCTAGCTGAGGTAGCCATGGATTTAACTGGATCATTAAACTTTCATTTTTGTTTTTCAGTCATGTCTTTCTAATTGAATATTCTGCTTGGAATCCTTTTTGAAGTGATTTGAACAGAGGATTGAGACGTGCCAGATAGTAGATTAGAGGTATTATATTTGGAATGACTGAGAAAATCATATGATAAAAAGAGAAACCCACCTCTAGTAGGAAGAAAACCTCTTATCAAATGAGTGCAATGAGGAAGTTCTTTCTTAAAAGATATAGGATAGAAAAAAAAAGAAAAAGAGAGAAATAATACAGGCCAACACTATCTTGTCCCACCTTAGCAAGAAACAAAATCAGCTCAACAATTAAGTGCTTTAATTAAGATACAAACCAGTGATATTTGACTTCAGTTCAAAGGGAAAAAAATAACTCAAATGTTCCAAGCAGTGAAGCAGGAGGAAAAGAAACTCCATGCTGAGAATCATTAAGACCCAAAAGTAATTAATCACAGGCACAACTAACCTTATTACAGGAAAGTTGCATTGTCTTCATGGTGCAGGCACTGATTCCAAGCTAGGAAATGAACATGAAGGAGCCTTTAGTAGTAAAAGCAAAAATATTAAATTGCTCCTGAAGATTGTAGGTGTGCTGTTTACTCCATTAAGGAAGGATAATGAGACTGTTGAGGGAAGTCCAGCCAGCCAGCATAAGGAATGTATTTTGTTAAATCCTAACTAAAGACTAATTTCTGCTGAACACTGTCCAAGCAGTGAATTTTTTTATTAAAAAGAGGAAGCCCAGGGAAAAAAAGCAAACAGCCGAAATATTCCTCTTTAGCTGTCAGAAGCCACCCCAAATTTTTGTGAGTTACTGTCCATGTTAACTGTTTAATTACCATAATTACTTGCCTAGTAGCATAAAAGAGAGCTCTTCCCTCTTCCTTCCTATTGGGCTGTCTTGTTTGCCCGTTTGCTAAGGGTCCCCTCCAGTGCCATGTGTAGACTAATGGTCTTGCTAGAGTGCAGAGAGGCTAAATAGCCTGGGGCAGAGACAACACTGTGGCTTGTGGGCGTAGTCCAGGTCTAAGAGGAATGTGTAAGTGCCTGTGCCGTGCTTTCCTCGGCGTTTCACAGTACCCAGACTCTCCAGGTATTTTTGCTATCTTGAAGTGGGGTAAAACTAGAAACATCATCATTCATCTCAGCTCAGATCATTAATTAGAAGTTTAGTTCACAAGCAACTTGGCCTTAGTTTGCTAGACCATGGGCATATGTGAATTTACTGCGTAGTTTAAACTAAATTCTTATGCAGAGAACAACAGCCATTCTAGGTGAAATCATGACAATTACACAGACAACGGACCCTCAGCAAACTTTGACTTGGCTGTGATGTTTCTTCAAAATAAAGGTGGAAAAAAATATGGGGAACTCAGCATTAAGATTTGATGGTGAGTGTGGACAAGAATAAATGGGATTTCCAGATGAACACAGGTGAAGGAGAAGCTTGTGGAGTAGTGGGAGTGGGCCAGGTGCCCTGTACGACCCTGGTAGACCTAAATATTTGGGACACTCTTGTTAAAACTTTATTTGATTTAGAAGGTGAAGTTTGTAGAAGTCTGGGAATTCGTCACTAACCTAAGCAGAGAGCTCTCTGTTCTGTCACAGGCTGATATGGTGGGGTGAAGTTGCTTTGAAATTCAGTAGGCATGTTAGATATACTGTCCTGGACTGTCTTCTGCTGTACAAGTGTGGTTGAACAGAGATCCCCAAAAATCCTTCGTGGGATCAGGGGAGAGAACTTGGAGTATATGTAGTACATTCTCAGCTTATGCCACTGAGGTCTTTCAGGGGATAGCAGGGAGTAGGAAGGAAGGATGCTCATCCTGGTTGCATCCTGGTGAGCTATGTGGATATGGGAAGAGAATGCAGCTGTGGAAGGCAAAATTTGCTAGAAATACCAAAGGAATGCACCTCTCCCCCAACTTTGAGATAATAATTTAAAAGTCCCTAGTAACTCTGCATGCCTAAAAGCCTGAGTCTCTAAAAGAAGGTGTTTTTATGGTTGATAAGCTGAAGTGAAAGGGTTTTGATTGAAGTGGAGGGTGTCATGAGGAGACTGGTGTTACTGTGAAGACCTTGAGCGTGCTGCATCATTAAGAACATCCTGCAGAAAGAGGTCTTCTTGCTCAGTCAGCGCTGTGATTGCTTCTGCTGGGGTAGGTAATAGAATACTTTAAAAGTTTGGGCTTCTTCAGTATCAAGGGACAGGAGTGCCTGCAATTTGACTCTTTCAAGTCTGGTCAATGGGATATAATTAGGAGAGAAGTCTTTTAATTAACTGCTCCTTCTGGCCTTAGCAGCAACTTGCAGATGTTGAGGGAAAGGCTAGGGCCAGGCCTGACACTGAAGTATCTGAATCATTATTTGGACCTTCCAAGTTTTCATTGCTTGCACTTTCCTTTGCATAAAAGAGCTGTTTGTTTAACCCCGGGATTTTTTGCATGCAGGTGTGCATACTGCTTATCATTATCGCTCCTATGGTGTAATTTAATTTCAGAATGAAAACTATGCATTTTTTAAAGAACTTTGGAAGTCAAACTGCTTGGCAGAAAGGTTAGTGCATGACAGAAAAGAAAACTGATAAACAATCACTATGCTTGGATAAAATTGCAAGCAAGTTGGTTGATAAATCTGGCAAGGAGGTGAAGCTGTGGGGTTTTTTCAGCTTGAAAACTGAGCAGGATCATCGAGTTCAGTGTTGGAGAAGCACGCATCATGAGGGCCAATTCCTTTTCAAAAGTACAGCCCATCAGAGCTAGGAGTTTATGCATCTTTCTCTACAGGTAGCTTCCCATGCATGTGGCAGTTTTGGGGACCTAGAGTTGTTTTTGAACTTTGCTCTCCTCAAGATGGCTCTGTTAGCACCAAGCTGCCCTGACTCTGACAAAAATTCAGAAAGCAGGCAGTCATTCTTTCAGCTTCCAGGAGTTTAATCAGATCAAATAGATTTCAGTTAATGCTTGCTTACAGAGAATCTTTCATAAGAAACAGATCCTTTCCAAAGCTGTGAGAATGGTGTGACGGTCCAGCTACACATCTTTTGTATTACAGCCTAATTGGCTAGAACGCATACTGAGAGAGTGTGTGACCAGGATAAATTCCTTTCTCAGCCTGAAGGAGTTTTACCTCTTGTTACTCACCTGCCAGACTAGAGGAAGTGCTGAGTGGAATCTGTTTTCCCAGCCTGAATCAGGCTGCCTTCCCATAAACAGGGCCAGTGTACAACTGAACATGTCTTTGATCAAAAGAGAAAGCACAAGCAAGGGCATTACGGTAGTGACTAGGGCATTCTCTGTGCTCTGGATTATGCTTTTGTTTGCTTCAGTGGCTTTGCAGAAGGAGGAAGCAGAACTCATGATGACCAGCAAGACTTAATGGGTTGATTATCGCATTCTCCTCTGCACTCTAGCCCAGAGTGCCCAGAAAGGTTCCCCCATTTTGCCATACTTAGCCAGTGTGTAAGGTGGGTCTTGGGGAGGCAGAAAATATAAATTTGAATCCTGTCAGGCTGAGTTAACTATTGACCTCAGGTCTCCTACTTGCTGGCTTACTGTTTTAAGAGGGAAACGATTAAAGGTAGCCCACTGTGACACCTTTCTCTCATTTCTCCAAAGAAGAGTGACCCTTTCTCAGTGTTCTTTTCTTTTATTTTCAACATGTAGCTATATCTCATTTGCAGGAGAGGATTTGGGACTTCAGGTTCAGGAGAGAAATGCTTGCTTACAACTCTTAATCCTGTTGCCTAGTTTTATCTAATTAATATTTTAAACATAATTATTTAATTATTTAAATTAATTGCAATTTATTTTATTTCATTTTCTATTTCCCAAGGGAATCGTTGTTTTGCTCATCATTTCACGTAAGCTAGCTCTTTTCAGCTCTTTGCACAAACTATATTATTTGGGGAGGAGGGCTGGTAAATTTGGAAAGCATTTAGAGATGAGGAGGCAACTAATTTTTGGTGTTGTGGTGAGTTAGCGTTGGCTGGCAGCCAAATGCCCATCCATCTGCTCTCTCATTGCCCCATTCTCAGCAGGTTGGGGAGAAGAAATAGGATGAGAAAGCTAATGGGTCAAGATCAAGACAGGGAGACTGCTTACCAGTTACAAAACCAAAATATTAAAACAACGCTCTGTCTCTTTCTTTTTCACAGGCTCAACGTCAATAATGAATTTCTGACTACTCTTCCCTCCACTCTGAGCAGTGCAGGGGGGATGAGAGATGGGAAGTTTTGCTCAATGCATAACACTTGGTCTGATGCTCCCTGCTCTTACTGTTCCCCAATTCCAACACTGGTCTTTCCGAGGGCTGCAGTCCTTCAAAAATAATGGCTAGTGCTTGTGTGTGGTGCTGCTGGGCAGGCCTAAGTGCTGCTCTCCAGTTTTAAACCCCCATGTTCATTATTTGTGTCATCTGTCTGCTTGAAAGACAGTCTTGATTCATTTATTTTATAGAATAGAAGTGTATTTGGAGTAAATCAGGTAAATTATACTGCACAGTCCATCCTTCAAGAAAGTTTTCGAACAATTAACAGGGAAAAAATATGAACGTACGTGCATTTTGCTGACACGCTTATGTTTCGGGAGGGACCTCTTTAGAGTTTCTGACCCCACTGAAAGAATAAATATGTTGGAAGTTACATGAGTGGATTTGAACTTGATTTGTGAAATCTCCAACTCTGGTTTTGATTATATTTGTGCAAAAAATGTCTGCTTGTGGGATTCAGAGACAGGGCGATTCTGTGGATACTGTTCATATATGTGAATTAGCAACAGAAGCAAGTAACATCACCATTGCTGGTACATGAAAGGTCTGGGGAAAAAAACCAATATGAGAACAGAACCAATAGAGAAAAGCATTAAAACGCTTTAAAGGAAAGGAGGGAAGGAAGCCTGGCAGAAAGAGAACAACAATTTGAGAAAATAAGTTGTACTGCTGAAAAGTTTTAAGGATAAAATATAAAATGTCTCTGGAATGTGACAGCTCCAATCTTAATCCACAAGCCAGAAAGTGATTTTTAAATGAACCTCCCTTCACTAAAGCCCGTTAAGAAAACTGTTTTCCATTTTTAACTCAGTAGACTTTTCTTGGGAGTTACATTATGTGTTTTTGAGAGATGGTATTTTAATGATCACAATTAGTATGTTTTTATTTGAGAGTGTGTGTATACAGACCAGCCATCAGACTGCATTTTGTCTCCAGTTTTCTTTTGGGGCTGCTATTTTTCTTTCCAAGAATTGGTTGAATATATCACTGATATAAAGATAAGAATAGATCACTTAATAAACACATGAGTTATTTAAAAGGAAAACAAACAGAAAAAAATCCAAAAGCAAAAAAAACAAGGAGAAAAATTGGAAAAAAAAGTATTTATAAATATTATAAAACCAGGCCAACTTAATTACTTCTGGAAAATAAGTGATTTTATAAAACCTGGACATCTCCTTAGGAAGAGTGGAAATGTTATTGTCGATCATAGAACCATAGAACAGTTTAAGTTGGAAGGGACTTCAAAGATCATCTAGTTCTGAGCACCCTCGCATGGGGGGGGCTTTCACTAGACCAAATTGCTCAGAGCTCCATCCAACCCGGCCTTTCTTCCTACATCTCCGAGGGCACTGCAGATTTTAGGTCCTCTTTCCGCATCCCTTGGGACTGCTCTTTGGGACAGGTCTTTGTCAATATTGTGTTTCCAGTCCTCCTCAGCCAAGGTCCCTGGCTCACTGGGGACTTGGGCTTCAAGGCATTCCAGCACCTTCTGCATGCTTGGGATGCTCTCCAGCCCCTCCAGGCCTGTCAGCTCTAGCTGCCCAAGGTTGAGAAATGAGTTCACCTGGCAGATGAGAAAGGAGATAGTGGGGTTTCTTTAGGAGTTCTTCCTCATGTCTTGAGGAGGAACTTCTTTCCAGTGAGGGTGGCAGAGCCCTGGAAGAGGCTGCCTTGTGAGGTCATGGAATCTCCCTCTCTGCAGACATTCCAAAACCACCTGGACACTTTCCTGTGTAACCCATCGCATGGATCCCATTCTGTCCTTGGCACTCATCTGACTGGATCTGCTATCGAGCTGCCAAGACCACATCAGGGAAGCAAGCCGGTCCTCTGCCTCCTGCTGCTGGAGCTCCTTTTCCTCCAGGCTGTCCAGCTGCTGTGGCAGGGCGGTTTCGCTCCACAGAGCCCTGTACCTGGGGTGTGCGTGCACACTCCTCTCCAGCCGCTGCAGATCCTTCGTCTTGCTGGACACAATGGTTTGGTGGGTCCCAGTGTCCTGCGAGCTCTGTGGGCAGGGGAGCAGTGGCAGCCTGTGCCCATGCAGGGACAAGGCCTGGCCTTGGCTGTCCTGAGGAGCTGCATGTTGCTGCCCTTGGCCCACAGGCGGGAAAGACGAGAAGGAGGAAGCGTGGGATGGAGGTGGCTGCCTCGGGGGCTTCTGCTCTTGCCCTTTGCTATGTTATAGGGCTACCTGGCTGCAGATCTGTCACTGCTTCATCTTTTGCCTTTGGCTGTACCCCTGGACAGACCTTGCACCTGGTTTGCTCCCTTGTCATGCCTGGGGCCACCAGTGGAGCCTGTCCGACATCTGGCTCTGCCTGCTGGGCTCAGGTTCTATGGGACTCCGACCCTGGTTGGTGATGATGCTTCCTGTGCTGGAGTGACCTCTGGCCTAGAGAGTGGTCCAGTTTTCTGCTTCCTGACTCTCTGTCCTGGTAGGTTTTTGCTTCCTCCCTTCTGTCAGAGTAATTAGTGATAACGATGTGTGGGTAGTAGCATTGTCTTCCTGTTTTGTTTGGAAATCAAAGAAGAGATGGAGGTGGGAATTAATTTTTATGTGATTGCAGTCATGAGTTTACTAATTCTTTTTTGACACTGGGTAGGATGTGTAGAATTGTGATTTTAGATTGCTGTAAGTGCCATTGTCAGGCTGCATCCTGCTCTCATTCTCCCTTTGGGAGCCAGGCACTAGAAGTTGGAGGTTGCAGCCTACGTGCATCCAAACCCTTTATCAGATCCAGCCCCTGGACTGTTGGTGTGTATAGCTGTTCTGTCTAAGTTTCCAAAACGTTTTTCTCCTTGTCAGCATCTTCTATCCTCAGCCAGCACTCTGATTCAGAATCTAATTACAGCCAGCCGAGGGTAAATTTGATCAGAGATGTTACTATGCCTCTGAGCTCCAAAGGCATGCCTTACTGCTCCAGCACTATCAATGCTGCAGTGTTCCTCTGGCCCTCAGGATTCCCTTCCTCTTCCAGTGCTTTTGTGTCCTTGCTAAACAGTGCAACACTAAGACTCACAATTACTATATTGGTCTCATTTCCAGTCATCAGCGATTTGCTTTTTTAGAGATTTCCCGGGTTTTAAGAGGAGATCTGTGATTTATTTTGCTGTCTTCTGCAGCTTCACATTTACTCAGTTTCAGTTCTCTGGGGTTTTTCTTTTCTTTGGCATGTGAGAAGAACACATAAAAAAAAATCTCTAGAGTTTGCTTTGGAATACTTGGAGAGGGTACCTTGATTGAAAATTCTCTAATACTAGGTTATTTCAATTCCTGAAGCAATTCCTCAAGCACATCTCACAAAAACCTGCCTAGTATATAGAAACAGTAGGCTGGCATGTGTATTGTCTTTATTATACCCAATGTGGCAAAATCTTTGGTTTGTGCTTTTCCTGTCTCTAGCTAAAGTTGCTGCATCATATTCAGGCCATGAGAGCTTGCGAATTACTGAAGAACCTGTGTCTGCTTCAAAAGTACTCTTGAAAATTTCACCGAGAATTTCCAGTTGTTTAGCTTCCTGACCTGTGTTTGAGCTGTGTAAAGCCACCATTCTGTTCTACCCAGCTTGTTTTTGTCTGACCTTGCTCAGTCATAAGCTGGCTACTGAGTACAATACAGTTTTATTTTACTTTCCATAGCTAGGGGGAGTATTTCTGCTACAAATATTTGTTATTTTGGCGTTAATGTGTCCCTCAATCTGTTAAACATTTTATCTTTTACATTCATCCCTCAGAAAAAGCCCCACCAAATGCCTATATCACAATTTGCATCTGTATACTTTCCTTCCCGGCCTGTCTAGAGAGAACTTTTGAATCCTATATATAGGAACCAGATAGTAACTGGCACTTTGATCTTTCTTTTATTTTTGGGCAAGTTTGCATTATGACAACCTTTGTTTTAAGAAACATGTTGTTGCTTGAATACATTTTGAGTTTTTTCCTCTTAGTGAAGATTTTCTATTTTCTGTAAAAGGAATTTGAGGGTGAACAACTTAAACCTGCATGTCTGACTTCAATTGGTCAGATGTTTAACTTTTGCTCGGTGTGGGCACCTAAAAAAGATAGGGACAGATATATCCAACCTGAAAGTATTTGAAATGTAACTGGGAAGCAGAACAAAGCAGAAAGCTGCGAGAAAAGAGATATACCACCCCACTGTCTGTTCATTTGCCAAACTAGAGAAAGCACGTTTTCAAAGTTAAACATGTACCTTTGAGCTGCTCGTTCTCATCTTTTTATAGCAAATGGAAATAAAAGGCAACTTCCAGAATAAAATTCATCTCAGCCAAAGGTATATGCCTATTCCCACCCTCCTGCTTACCAGTCATGATGTTATAACAGGTATGGGTTAAAACTTGTGTGGTTCCTCTGAAACCCAGTGGAGTTTCCTGTCTGGCTGGCAGTGAAACTTAGCTGTCAGTAATACTGCCTGCAAAAGAGAATGGTTTCTCTTGTAGATGTTGCTGGAAAATTAGCCCTACCAAAAAAACCCCAACCCAAAACCAAACAAAAAATTAAAATTCTAATTTTCAGTCAGAATAACTTCTGACCACAGACCCTGAAAACTGAAGTCCTGGCATTAGTCTGTAAGAGGACATGTGCCTCAGTCTGGGGTTGACAGGGCTGCTCCTTCTGGGACTGCTGTGGTCTTGGATCAGTTTGGCTGTTTAGCATTTATGTAGGTTCAATCAGGGTATTTAAAGGGGCTTCACTCAATGTGGATTGATTTAAAAGTCAAAGTATTCCTGATGTTTTAGGAGGACCCATATTTTGAATGACTTTTTCTATCATCTTTATACCTCTGACATCTACATTCGAATATGCCGCATAATTTCTGGACATCCTTTCTTGTTATGTTCAGTAGCATGGGGGGACTGTACCCTCAACAACTTTGTTTGACACCAGTACTTGTGTTGAGGAAGAATTTTTATATGCTAAGACCACTCTCTCCACTTCTGTCAGTTGTTTTTTTGGAAAATGTGGTTTGGTTACTTGTTTTAATTTGTCTTACTCTGTTGATCACTTCAGAAGCCATTTAATGAAGTGATGGTACAAGATTTAATTTCATTTCCTAGTCCCTAATCTCCTGGCTTTTTTCATTTTGTGAAAGGATAATATTGATGTGTGTAGGGGGCTAAGGCTGGCTGGTTTCAGTAGCTGTTTTGACAGTGCAATTATAGTCAAAATTGTTACAGCAAATAGCCATTTTAAACCTTAAAACATGCATGTAGCAGGTTTAAGTTCCAGGGCTTCCGGACCAGTTAAGTATTCCAGACAGTTTGCTGCATCACAGAGAGATCTATAGAACTTGCCAAGCTAGTTTAAAAAAACCCAATCTCTAAATATGATCTACGGGACTTGAATATTTGAAAGGATCTACCTGAAGGTTTATTATATAATTGCATTGGAATGCCAGGACCTATGAAGCGCTGCCTTCTGCTGTCAGTATCAACCAGCAGCAATAATCCCTGCTTGAAGGGAAGGGTTAATTCCTGCTCTCTTGCACACAAACTGCTGGTTTATGATAGCAGAGAGGACTTTGTGATTTTTATGCAGTCTGTGTAAAATTGCACCATGAGTGGTTGGTGATGCCAAACTTTTGCCCGTATGTAAGAGCACATCTCTTATGTCTGCCATCTCACATGGCTGCCATCTCACATGGATGTATTTATTGTGTGGCTTGTCCTTTCACTTTACTAAAAAAATACAGTTACTGGGTTCAAATAGACATGACAAAACATAATTTTCTTTGTTTCCTGATCAGGTGGTCACAAGGGATTTTTGTAGTGCCACAACTGCAAAATTCTGCTTAAGGGAACACATAACCAGTGGCAAATACAAGTCCAATTACTCACAGAATTTTGAAACTCTTGCACTGAATGAGCTTGACTGCTTACAGCTGTGAAGGACATCTCTTACTAATGCTTGAAGCACAACCTTCTCTTTGAATCTTGATGCCTCTTTCCAGCTCTCCTGGACATCCACTCTGCCTCTCAAAAGACAGTGGCCATTGGAGGCATTTTGTATAGGCAGTGCTTGCTGGTCACTTGCAGTGGAAGTAAAAGGAAGATCTGGGACTACAAAGCTCTGTTTTCAAATTTCTGTGTTTACCTATTTAAACATAGCACTCAAGACAAAGTGCTTTTTCATCGCTGTAGAATAGTAGATATCAAGTTGTTGAATATATTCTGTCTACTGGTTAGGGGTTTTTAAAGTTCTTATTGCAGACAGTGAAGGAAAAAAACAGGAATGAGAGGGGAATTTTTGAAGAAAAACAGTCAGTTCTCATGAATTCCTGTGGGAAGCATTTGCTATTAGTAGGAGCGTTTAACAACATTATGCCTGATTTGCTTTAGCTTTTCAATTTTTATTTTTATTTTTTGTCTTACATGGATATAGCCATAATAGTTGTGGTGTTGTCTTGTATGTCCTCCTTTGAGGAAAACTATTGTGGGTGCTCTTCATTGTGTGGTAAAACTACTTCAGGATGTGGGGTATAGCACTGGGAAAGGCAGTGTTACAAATTTTTAACATAGCATGTTGTGATGGAAAGACACAGAGCTACCATCATTTTTTCAAAGTGTTCTTCCTAAAACACATCCAATGTAGAGTCTTCTCTTTCTGTTGATCCTGTGACTGGGATTTCAAGCTCTTGCTACTATTCAGATTGAATTCCCAATCTTGGAGCAGTTTTCCTTTTAGAGCACTGGCTAGATGCCTTTAGGACTTTGCACAGATTTGTGGTATGACTTCAGACAGCTCACTTTAGTTTTTGCTGCAAGCTTATCAAAATATCTAACCAGTTTCTCTAGGATTAAGAAAATTTTTTGTATTCACAAACATGTACATCATACCCACATTTTCCAGGCCTCTGTAGCCATGAAGTGAGATGTGGTTCTCAGGTAATTGCTACAGTACTGAAGCTAGTAGGGAGGATGGTTTAAAAATAACCAAAAGCCATGACCAGAGCTGAAAATGCTATTTAATTGGTCTTGTTACTTCCTTCATGTCACTGAAGAATGGGAATGGTACAGGTAGAAGAAAAAATTTTCTAAGTAGAGAAAATGTGATAGCCATTGTCAGGGGCCTACTTAGTCCCATTAAAACATTGTGGTAAAATTAGAAATAGTTTGATCTCAAGATTCTTTATTAACAGCAGATGCCCGGCATTGTTTCTCTGAAATTGAACTTGCTTAATTTTGGCTCTGTTTTTAGTCTCTGTTGGGTTGGAGTTGGCAGAGGAAGGACAGTGTACAGTTAAGCAGATCAAGTGATATGTACTTGTGTAATTCATGAATGTGCTGTGGAGGACCAATAGGAAAATAAACATTTCAAAAGAATTATATACAATACTGATATAGCACATTCCTTACGTCTGTTACTGGTTTTGAAATATTTTGAACCTCATTAAAGGACATCATAAATAAAGAGAAATAAACTTTATAGCGAAGTACAAGTTAAGGCTTTTTTTTTTATAAGTCTTACATTTGAGACTAAAGCATATTTGGACTTATGCTCTAATGAAAAAGTATTCTAGTCATAAGGTTCAAGAGCAGTTTTCCTAACTGTTGAGGTTTCTATTTTAAAGCACCAGATATTGCTTAAATGTTTTCAGCTGATCATTCTTATTTTTCCTCCTTCACCTGGTTTCTGAAACACTTTACACAAAATATTTTGAAAGAAACAGCTTTACAAAACTGATTTTCATCTTGATAAAATCAATGGAATTTGCCTTGAGCAACTGGCTGCTATCCTCATCATGGAGACCTTGAAGCAGAGTTGGAAAAAATAGTTATGGAAATCTTTTGAGATGCTGTGAAGTAGCAGCACTTGCAGGAAGAATGCTTCTGTTCAGGCTCTTTGTTTCTGGGTGGTGCCATCACTGTCTGATCTTCTTTTCAAAGTAACGTGATTTGGTGGTTGTTCTCAGAAGTTTTATGGCTTTCTTTCAGACACTTATGGTGGTGTTTATATCTTCTGTCTTTAGATAGCTTAAAACTACGTGTGCAACTAAGTGACTAGCTACCCTAGCCTGTATTTACTGTCTTTGGAGAGAAACTGGCACCTCCAGAGAGGTGTTCCTCTAACATGCCTTAGAAACCAGTTTCAGGATGAAATGACTTTTCTTCTTTAGATGCCTTTTTATCTTCTTTAACTGTAAGGTATGGCTTGGAAAGAGCTCACACTTACCTGTCTTTTAGCTGCCTATGTTAGATGGAGAGAATCTATCCCTCTTTCTACCTCAGAAGAAGCTAAATGCAGTTACTTCTTGTTTCTGAAGGAACGTACCATTTCCTTCCACTAAGGATGGGTTAAGAAAAGCCTTAACACAGTGAAGTGCTGTGCTTGTAAGACTCTCACAGCTGTGACTAAGAACAGAGGTAATTTCTGGTTTGGAACAGCCTGGCTTCTAGATCATAAATTGGGCTGATTTATGTCACAGTGCTGTCTCTGAGTAATGTCATTCTTCATTGCTTAATAAACATTAAAAGCCTGTTTCTAACCTCCACAAAACACCACGAATGAGAAATAGTTGCATTGGAATTACTCTGCTTTGGCATAAGAGAGCAAACCCAATTCATTCCATTAACAAAACCCACGTTAAACAGCAGAGCATTCTACAGAACAGAGAGAAAATTATCTTTGGTTTGGCAGTACAAAGCAGTCCTTAGAGTACAATGTTACTGCTTTTTTGTTGAGCTGAAAATCCCACTGCTAATGTTCGATCTGAGTTTTGCTGTCAAGATAAAAGGGTAAAAGTATCCTAATCCATTAGATTATTTACTTGTCTCTGGGGGGCTTTAAGGCTACTTTCTAAACAGACACTCCTTCCTATGTTTCCTCTGTGTGATGGTTATCTAAGAAATACGTTCTGTTTCACTTTGAAATTGCATGTGTGAGTTGGTTAATAGTTCAGCAATTAGCACCCAAACAAGCTGTGTGCCTGAGGAGGGATGCCCCAGATCCTCTGAAATACAAGGAAATGCAACAAAACCTCACAGTGGTTGCAAGATGAACTATGTGGAAAGTTTAGGGATTGTTACTGACATGTTATTCTAGATGAATTTAATTTATACCTAAATTTATTTGACTGAGGAGTTTTTTTTAAATATGTTGAACACTTCAACTTTACTGACTAAAGACATTAGAACCAATAAAAGGAGATGGATTGCTTTGCTTGGAAATCGAAGTCTTTGACCAGACCAGTAGTGATCACACAGATGGAGCTCTGTTTCTAGATGGCAGCACATCATCAAAATGCCACATGTAGTGTTTGTGAATAAACGGGAGCCAATGTAAATTTTGCTTCTGCAATTGCATTCCCAAAAAATTTCTCCATCCTTTTGCATCTTTTGTTCCAAAACACCATTCTGATTAAGGCATAAAAGAGTTTACCGTTAATGTCAATTTTTTTTCCAATTTTTTCTTTTGTGTGTGAATTCTTTCACACACAAAAGCAATGATGATTGTATTAGAGCTGGGTACAGTCACTCTTTACTCTGCATTCATTATTTATTTTAATCAACTTTTGCCTTGCCTTCTGCTTCACCTGTTTTGATCAACTTTAATGAAATTCATTAGTGTAAGGAGGTAACTTTCTTGATGACTCACACACCATCTTTTATTTTCAGTTTGTTGTAGCTTTTCTTTATGATTTAGTAAGTTCTGCAAATATCTGCTGCTTTATTTATAGTGGAATGAGCATTACTTTTCAATCATGTCATCAAACTGGGGTTGTTTAATACCCTAAAATACCTTGACTTTTGTCATATAATGGTGCATGATTAAGACTAGGCATTGGTAACAGTCTCTTTCCATCTTAAAAATCTCTGAATCTGTCTGGTTTTTGTGTTTAGTTACCTTATAATGCTGCTGATCATGAATACAATATTTTTGTTTACAGCACTCTAAAACACTAGTTTATAATAATGCAACATGAAGTACTGCAAACTTAAAATTTTGCAAGTCCTATTGACCTGCCTGGCTTTTAAATATACGACAACTGTGCATAAAATACTATAAAGCCTGGATGTGACTGGAAAGAGATCTGATTAATGCTTTCTCTAACCATCATTCTCAAAAGACAATGTGTATTAAATGAGCAATATTTTATTTTCTCATACCTCATACAGGAACAAACAATTTGTACACTTTCATTTACTTTTTCCCTGGCTGTATTGCCATGACGTACGGTAGAAGTAATTTTTGCCAGGAACACTTGTGAGGTTTAGTTTTGAAGTGGCTTTTCATTTCCCTGTTTTGTTTGAGGTTGAATCCCAGAATGACAATGTGTTTGCAAGAAGTGTCCATCCTGCCTCCTTTCAGTTGTGTAACATTGCCAGTGACTGTGAGGGCGTGGCTTATGCTAACATGAATTATTTAGCTGTTTACTCTGCTGACTTATAAAGGTATCGTGCTTAGTGCATAATTAGCAAAAGCTTTTGGTCTCTAAGATAGGAGCTATTGAGAGGTGCAAGGTATTTATGCAATTTTGTTTCCTTCCTATTTTCAGATGTCACTGACCTCAAGTATTTTTGAATTATTCTAGTAAAGAAATGTGAACTTGTTTTTCTCGGTTCTTGGATACGTTCCTTTAAATGCATTAGTGCACACCACACCAGTTCAGCTCTTGAAGGGATAATTACCTCAAGCAGCAAATCCCACCTAAATAGAATTTGATAATTTTTTTTTCTGAACTGACCTTCCTAATTACTTTTTTCTTACAAGTCAGACCAATTTCCCTCTGCTTGTGATACAGTGAAGGTTCTGAGATCTAGAAGCCAACCAACCAGACAGAAAAGCCCTCTTCTTGCAGCAGACAAGAACCGGATGCTGTTTTCAACTAGAACTCAGGAAAAAAAGGAGAGTTTATAATTTTTCAAAGAAGGCACAGGCAACTCAGGAGGAATACAAGGATGTTGTGAGGTAATGCAGGGAGAAAATTAGAAAGGCCAAAGCCCTACTAGAATTTAATCTGGCTACTACTGTAAAAGACAATAAAAAATGTTTCTGTAAATACTTCAGCAACAAAAGCAGGTCTCAAGAGAATCTCCATCCTTTATTGGATGTCGTGGGAAACATAGTGACAAAGGCTGAGGAAAGGGCTGAGGAAATTAATGCCTTCTTTGCCTTAGCCTTTAATAATAAGACCAATTGTTCCCTGTGTAGCCAGTGCTCTTGAGATGGAAGACAGAGACAGGGAGCAGAATGGAGTCCTCATAATCCAAAGGGAAATGTCAGCATGTGCCCGGGTGGCAAAGAAGGCCAATGGCATCCTGGCCTGTATCAGGAATAGTGTGGCCAGCAGGACCAGGACACTTATCATGGGACTGTACTCAGCAGTGGTAAGGCTGCACCTGGAATTTTGTATTCAGTTTTGGGTCTCTCAATACAAGAAAGACATTGAGGTGCTTCAGTGTGTCCAGAGGAGGGCAACAGACCTGATGAAGGGTCTGGAGCACAAGTCTGATGAGGAGTGGCTGAGGGAGCTGGGGTTGTTTAGCCTGGAGAAAAGAAGTCTCAGGGGGACCTCTCTGCTCTCTACAACTCCCTGAAAGGAGGGTGCAGACAGGTGGGGTCAGTCTCTTCTCCCAAATAACAGGTGATAGGACAAGAGATCATAGCCTCAAGTTGCTCCAATGAAGGTTTAGATAAGATAGTAGGAACAATTTCTTCATGGGAAGGGTTGCCAAGCATTGGCACAGTTTGCCCAGGGAAGTAGTTGAATCACCATCCCTGCAAGTAGTTAAGAGATGTGTAGATGTGGCACCTGGGGACATGTTTTAGTGGTGAACTTGGCAGGCCTGAGTTACAGTTGGACTCAATGGTCCTAAAGGTCTTTTCCAGCCTAAACAATTCTGTGATTCTTTGGTTCATTGTTAGCACTTACTGTGCTTAATGAATCAGAGGAACAAACACACCTGTGTTTGGCAAGCCAAGCCTGGACCACAAGTTACACGCAGATTTGGATCTTAGGCTGTGCATACTGAGGCCGGTACCTTTCATAGGCTGTGTCCTTGTGCTGGAAAGGTGACTACAACAATCTTCTGGCTTTTATGGAAATTCACCGCCGTTTGCAGGCAAGTTGCCAGTGTAGGTCATTCAGTTGAAGTGGATTGCCAATAACAGCACCCTTGTTAGAATATGCAGTGAATTGGTTTATTCTAGTCAGTTATCTGCATAATCAGGGTGGAAATGAGAGTAATAAATATACTTAAGTGTTTGGAAATGGCTTTCTTCCTGATGATTTTTCACTGGGTGAAAATTAGGATTAATTCTAAAGGAGGAACACTGACCTTAAAAACTCCATTACAATTGACCTTAGAGCCAACAATCTTTCAGTTACTGAGAAACATTTGCTAAAACTTAATTGAAAAGATCACTGAAACCTGCCCCTTGCTATAACAATATTGATATTGGTTTTTTCTCATGATTCCTCTTCATTTATACAGATGTGTTAAAACCAGAACAATGTCTATCACTTCCAAAATGGAAGTGATACGAATCTGAGAGGCAAAATCGGAGTGTGTTAATATTTACCATTTCTTTTTTCCATGTTTTGTTTCCTTATTTCACTTGTCTAAAAAACTCAGCGGCATGTTGATTTAGATCAAAATAAGTACAAAACACACATTATGAATCCCTTTTCTGTTATGTCAAATCTGCAGGAAGTCCTGCTTATGCAGTTTAGAATTTTTAAGTGTTTTACTACAACTTTTTTTTTTTATCAGACATAAAAGACATCAAATTAGCCTTTGAGTGGCTCAAAATCTTGAAAGTTTGTTCATCATATAAGAATTCAAATGAAGCATAATCTCCTCTCAATGTTTGTAATCTTTTTTATTGTTTGGATCCCCACTAAACTGTGTTCTATGTATCATTTTTTCTTGCACAAGTACTGAAAACCTCTTCCCTTAAGACATTTCTCATGTAGAAAGTTTCCCTGCAGTGAGGAATTTATGAAACAGGATTCAACATATAACATAATTTAAAATTTAAATCTGTATCCACTTTAGCTCCATTAAAGCTCATTCTGGCAGTGTATTTTGGTGCTTTTAGGTGCCTACAGTGTAGGCAAATATTATTTTAAACAATGTCAACTTGTATTCTCCCATGGCAAAATAAAGGCCAAGGCACGCTGTTGTCATACATGTGAACTAAGAATAGGTGAATACTAGATTATACATTTTCAAACCTTATATCCAAAAATCAGAAATGTACTGGGGGAGCCAGTAAAATTTGTGTTGTCCTGTTCTGGGTGAACAAAATTCTTCCCTCACCGCAGTGTTTCTCTCATTGCCTGAGAAGGCTTTTTTGTAATTTCATCCCCCCAAAAGTATTTTTAAACCATACTTTATTCTAGGTTTGTAACATTCTAAGCAGCAGCAGCTGCTGAAACAAGTAAGAGTTGTTTCTGTGCAAGCTTTTTAAGCTTGTTGACTGGAGGAAGCAATGGACTTCAGGCCAGGCTTCCAGCTGGGTCTCCCAAGCTCCACCCTGTAGGGATTTTGCTCTGCAGTCATTTCACTGAAAACAGACACAAATCAGGAAGCTTTGTTAAAACTGATGTGATGCCCTTTGCTGGCGATATTACGTAGGACTCATGGACTATTTGGTGTGACAAGACTTCACACACATTTTAGTGGCCTGTTAGCAGAGAGTGTTAAATCCTTGGTTACCAGTGTTAGGTAAGGCCCAATATTCATTTTGTTTTATAACAGTATCAGCAATGTGTTTCAAAGAGTTGATGCTTTTTTCCTTAATAAATTTTTCTAGCTTATGCTTATTTACATTTTTGCAACACACAGACTGTGAATTGTATATACACACAGATGCAAACATGCATGTATCTCTATATAGGGCACACACCCCCCAAAGTCCAGCAGCATTTATTCTCAACAATTTACTTAGTTAACAGATGCCTTATCTTTGGAGGAAATAGTAATGCATAGTAATATGTAATATATAAAGGTATTCCACAGATAGCACAGATACTCAGTTTCTTCCAGAGTAAATCATAACAGCTATTTAATAGTGAATAACAACAGTTAAGGACAGGAAATTAAAAAGGTAAAAACCACTTGAAAATATTGGGAAGATGTATGTAAAGAGGTTGGTAGTTGATAATTACACTGGAGTCTGGACAGGCCAACTGGTTGCACTCCCAAGTTTGGGGAAAGGGCAGCGAACTCTTCTGTCTGTGCAATATTTAAGATTACAGAGCAACACTTCAAATGTAATTTTTTTCCTGTGAGTCCCTTTTTAAATTATTCATATACTTTCAGTTTTTCTTAATGGGCCTGTGGAAGTGCAGTGTTTCTAAACTTAAGTATTTGTTTTGCTAGTCTTCCAGATGGACAGGAAAGGTGGTTTGGGGCTCACGTATGTGGGAATAAACACGAGCTCTAAAGTAGAGTGCAATATATGGCATCTGTTATAAGTCCTAGTACAGACTCTTCTAGAGTGTGGATAAACATTCCCAAACTAGGCCTGGATGCACTTGGTCTTCTAATAATTTTCAGGATTTGGACATTTGGAGAAATGTGATCAATAAGTCAGTGTCTGAGAACCATAACTCTCAAAGTGTAGGTGAGAGAGCTGGCCAGAGCCTTGCCTGAGCTCATCACTTTTCTCTGGAACCATCAAGGAGGAAGCAGGTGATTGTTGTAAGCAGCCCTGGGAAAAGATGAGAGAGGCTGGGTGTCCCAGCCTGTCTGGGGCAGTGACATGATACTGCTTGGATTGATGGTCCTGATGGTTTTCTTCCAACTCAGCGTATTCTCTGATTCTACTTTATAAGGCTGAAAACATTTTACTACAACAAGGCATGGTGGAAGTCCTTCTGCTTGGCTGAGGGAGGGCACTGCAAATGGAGGTGTGTGTGCGAGAGTGGGAAGATTGATGTCGCCAGATATTTTGGGGTGCATGTGTGGGGAGGCAGGGGCAGGTCAGGCAGTGCACTGCTATGTGCACCCCCACCTCCCCAGAGCATGTATCCCAGCCTGGCAGTGGCTGCCAATCCCTGGCACACTAGGGCCAATCTTCCACACCTGCCTCTGGAGCCCCTAACCCAGCCCCTGAGTGGCCAAATGACTGGAAGTCTCACCTGGGGGAAAGGCCCAGGAAGGCCAAGGGGTATTTAAGGCCGAACACAGGGCAAACACCTTGTGTCTTGAGCCTACCTCCTCTTGGAGTTTCTATCTGGATACTGCTGGAACCTAGGAGTTGGTAGATATATGTGTGCTTTTCTATATCTTTTCTGTCTTTCTCTCTTCTAATTCCTTCTTCCTTTTTGAGTAACTTAAAATTGAATGGGCCTGAAGTTTGTGAAGTTGAATGGGCTAAGTTAATGCTTTGAGAAGTGTTTATGTTGATTGAATGCTGCTCTAAACTTTCTGCCAAAGTTCTCTGATTTTCTAAAGTTGCCAGTAGTCTTTTTTGTTGTTTTGACCTCTAGAGAACATCTTGTTGGTATTTCTCCCACGTGTCCAACTCAGAACACGTGAACAACCATAAGCCCTTTTAAAAACCTCGTTGAGTGAGTTGTTTGGGGCCTTACAAGGTGTTATGGTTCTGTAAAGCCATTCAGTCCTATTTCCTTATTATCTATAAGACCTTAGTTTTAGATGAAATGGTTTCAGGCACTACTGCCCAGCAGCTCCGGGGATCAGGAGGTACAGAATGGGCAAAACATTCAGCAGACTCTTTGTTTAGCCTAGCAAACAACCTTGGTGATCTGTGCTCTAGAAGTGATAAATGGTCTCCCTCTGCTGTAGTTCCCTCTGTTGTAACTTAAGGTGCCTATTCCAATTGCCACTTCACTGCAAGCTGGGAGAAGCTGAGAAACTGGGAACTGTTCCTACCAAGCCACTTCAGTGATTTTGACCATGCTTGAGAAGAGATGGTCGTGGAGTGGGGCTTGGCACTGGGCTTGCACAAGTAGGCTGCTTTGTTTTTAGAAGTAGCAACAGAAGCATAAGCAATGTGCTCAGTTGGTATAGCAAGGGAAGAGGGTGGAATGTCAGGTTACGATGCTCAGTCTGCTGACTCTGTTTCCAGCTGTTGAAGAACAAGAAGATAGTGGTAATAACTTTCTGTAAGTTTAAGCTCTGCTTCTTCAGTCTCTGAACTTTGGTAGTGTAACATGTAGCCTATCCTCTGTCATGCTTTTGCTCCCCTCAGATTTCCCACGGAGCAAGCACAGACTGTTTTTAAAAGAACTCTATGTTTTCATGACTGCTGCCAAACCATCGTATTCATACTGGTGAGCAGAACCAGAGATAGGAGGGATACATGTAAGGCGTGAACAACCTTAACAGCTAACATTGTTATGTCTTTTGTTTAGTGTGATGTTCTGTTTGGGACACTGGGACCGAGACTTGAGAGATTTTGCTCTCAGAAGCAAACTTAATCAGGAGAAGAGTGGAATACGGAAATGACAATAAGAGGAAAAGAACTGTCAGTTCTCTATGGCTGTGCTGGACAGGGCAAGAAATAATGGGACCAGATTGTATCACAAGAGATTTCTCTAGGCTTGGGCGAGAAAAATAACCACAAAGAGAGCTCAGTGATGGATTAGGTTGCCTGGGAAAGGTGTGACTGTCTCATTGGAGGTTGATAAGAAGAGGTGAGACAAAACTGTCATGAATGGTTTGTGTCTAGTGGTCTTCTCTGAGGCAGAGGTTTAGTCTTGGGTAAGCTTGCAGACCTTTTTTTGTGATTCTCTGAATATTCCAAAAGTCCTATGTTGTTCTAATGTCTACTGGGAGCAAGGCAGCAGACAAGCTGCCAGACAGGTAAAAGCAATGTAGCTTAGAGGACTGGTGTATTCATAGCCTGTGGGAGACGTGAGAGCAGGAAGCTCTGATGCTGCTGCAGAACACTGCCTCCACACCCTTTGTTTGTGTGATTCTTCGACCCACACTGCTCTTGCATCTGGGGCAGTGGCTCAGCAGCATTCAATAGAGAGAGGGGAGGATAAGAAGGGCAATGAGAAGAAGCAAATGAGCCATCTTTATCCTTTGCTATTTCCTCTGTACCCACAGGCAAATAGACACCACAAGGAATCAAATATATGCAAAGCTAATTGTTACAATATTTACCAACTGTGTTGCGTGTCCCCATTTGGTATGGTTCCCTCTCAAGAATATATTGAAAGATTAAAAAAATCCCCAACCAAATAAATGACCCACTATTTCCATTGCTTTTGCTAGTGAAAGCCTCTGTAACTTATAACGCTCAGACGAATTTCTGTTAAGTTCCTCCATAAACTGGAATTTTTCAGACTTTCCAACGTTTCATAATCTGTATGGTTTTCCCACTGCTCTGTTCTGCTTGATATTGAGCCCATCTGGAAAAAAAAAAGCAAACGTCTCTGTGAAGTTCTTATTATTTGATGGGGAAGAGGAGAAGTGGTAGGAAAGGTAATAATAAACCTGAGAAGCTGTTTATTTAAAGCTTGTTCATGTGCAGAAATGGACAGCAGAGTTTAATGGGGGAAGGTGTCTTGTTGTGTGTGAAGGCAGATTATGGTGTGTTGAAGAAATTGAGTGCACTGTGAGACCTCCCCCAAACTCTCTTTGGCAAGTCTGTGGTACCCAGTAGAGGGAGAAAATACTCCTAATTCTGTGAGGATTTGAGGAAACGAGGCTTTGTTACAAAAAGGTTGTACATGAGGGCAGAGTAACACAACAATGTAGATGGGCATGTAATGGTTCCCTAAGTAAATGAATGTATGAGGACATAATTCACCAGACTTTTTGCCTAGTGTAAGCAGTTCTGGGTGCCCCAACGTGACTAGGGCTCTGAACCTTCCTGGGATGTGGCTAATGCTGGTGAAGCAGTGCAAGATGGATGCCCCTGATGTAGCTAACTTGAGGTCTTTAATTGCTGAATCACTTGTGCATGAAGCAAGCATAGGTGTGCTGCCCAAGTCCCTCCCTACCTTCTGAGGAGGTCTTGGAGGATTGCTTTGAGCTTTGGGCCAGTGGCTCATCTCAAGCTTTCTCGGGTGTGCCATGCAGTATTACTGACACGATATGACTATCAGTGTATCCTCAAGCCAGCATATTTCTGATGCAAGCTGTCTTATTTTGAGACAGATGTGGATTTTAGTACTCTGGAGAATATTACTGTGAGAAGATGGGGTTTAGCCACTTTTGAGGACTTTTGAACATCAAACCTTCTTTGTAAGGTTTTGTCTTTGGAAACAATAAGAACTTAATGACAATTCTAATGGAAACTTTTATCCATGTGGTTTTGGTGACTACAAGTGTTTGAAAACCTTGTGCTCAATAGACTGGGCTGAAATTACAAGATTTTAATAGCATCAGGTTCTTTCTATTTGCCTTTTTTTTTTTTTCTTCTTTTGAATCATGAGCTGTATCTTGGTTCTGGCTTTGAACACTTGTTTGTCAGTATGAAGTTCAGTGATATTTATATAATTACTTCAAACAAAAGGAAATAAAAGCTTCTTGTTAATGTGTGAATCTCGAAGTTGTAATTTTGAGCAAATTAAACATAGTGTCACTGAGAAGTTGCTGGTTGGTGTCATGCACATGCATTGCAAAGTGCTTGAGAGGAGCTAGGTGCTGTTGCATGTGCAGATGATATGCTTCCAATTTAGTGTTTCTATAGTGCCCCAAGAGCAATATGGATCTGGTTTTTTTTCCTTTCTGTGTAATGGTTAGACCTAATTAAGATCAAGACTGCTGTTACATGTTTGTTGGTTAAAGAATGGCTTAAAACTTTTGTAGATGAAAGCATAGGTGTTTCTGGCCTTCTCATTTAGCTGCCTGCTTTCGCAAGAGTGTAAGACAGTATTATGGCTTCTTTCAAGCTTTCCTAACCTTGTATGGAGTGAGTGTGAGGCTCAGAATTCTGAGAAGTTGTTGCTGTCCTGGGAGTGTGGGCAGTGCCAAGGCCATAGCAATTTTAACCGAAGACGGGGGATTTGCCTTATCCCTTGGTTCTCGGAGCTGAACAGAAGTAGATGTACTGTGTTCATCCTGTAGCAAAAGAAATGCAGCTGTTAGGTTTGGAGTTCTTCATGCCGCTGGACTCAGCAGTTATACCCTCATCATGCTGGTTGGCTCAGTATCTATAACCTCATTTTAGTAGCCAAGTATCTTGCTGTACCCTTGACTCCTTCCCAGGCTGTGGGATGTTTCTCAAAGCCTGGAAGAGGGTATACCATCCATAGCTGTCATGTCATTTCCTGGAATAGCTGTCATGTTTTGTATTTTATTGATTTTTTCAAGGGAATGATTTGTGTTCAAGCCTTCCACTATTGGCATCAGGAGGTTGGTTTACTTTGCCTATTGGTCTTAACAGATCTCATGTTCTGTTGGAAGTCAAAGAATGAGTTGTCTTAGCTCTCAGGTCATATGAGCCCTTCACTGCATGATCAGTTCTCAAAAGGATTAAAAGAAACGGTTCTAAAAAATCATAAGTAAATTTACCCCTTCACCTCCCAAAAGATGATAACCTCTGTTAATACATTTCTGGTTCCCTGCTGAAACCAAGTCCCTCTCTTTGGAATTTGGGTATTCTCTAAATATTGTCAGGAAAATCTACCCAATTTTCAGTTCTATTGACTACTGGAAAAAAACTCCTATTCCTACTCTACCAGCTTTAAGAATGCTTGCTTTATAAAGTGAATTGCAGGTTTTACTTCTTTGTACTTTATCCCTTGACAGATGTGCCATTAGCACATGTACAACATTGTTATTTTAGAATCAGTTATCAAGGTAACATTAGTACCCATTTTTATACTACTACTTTGGAATTTGGAGCATCTTAGCTGGAATGTGGGGTTCAGTAAATGGGTAATTCGTGTACCTAGTGCTAACAGTGGAGCTCAGTCAGAAAATAGCAGCAGTCTTGAAATTTTTCCTGGAGTTTTTCAGTTTGAACTGATTTTTAATCAGGGAAAATATCTAGAAATAATCTTGTCTTTTGAAGACAATGAAGTGAAAATGGAGGTAGCTAGGCCAAAACTTTTTTTCTGCTGGAATTGCTATTGTGATGCCTTCTTATTGGCCAGGGTTGCTTACGCTTCCATTAGCCACTGACTGGGCTTCCTGGTGGGGCTGTAAATCCCATGGTGTACCACAGCCCTGCAGCTTGCTTTTTTTATTTACTTATTAGCTTAACTCATGGAGTGGGTGGATGTGGGAACATCCTCTGTGTCTACTCCTTCAGTCTTTATGTAGTGCAACTTGCATTCAAAGACAAGCAAAAAACTTACTACAGTAAATTACTGTACTTATACCAGTCTTCCCTGGGTAGGAGAGGGATAGGTTTTATTGTGTGGTGTTACAGGAATGTGATTTTGCATTCAAGATTCCTGTGTATGTAAATTCTTGTTGTTTGTTAAATGCTCCTGTGTATGCTTAGTCTGCAGAGGTTATGCTGACAGGATGTTTAGGAGATCTCTCACCAGTTTGTTAACTAGGATACTGGCAACAGGAGGAAAGCTTTGTAATGGGCATGAGGATGGCTGTTCATCATCATCATCAGTATTCCTCAGGTCTCTTGAGCAGATTTGAAAAGTCCTAAGGTGCTCTTCAGAAACCAAGCAATGGCTTTCAATTGAGACAGTTGTTTCCAGCAGATGTGATTGCAAGGCTGAGTGTTGAAAACATGGTCATTCTAGTCTTTGTAGCTGACAGATGTTGTGGAATGGGTTGTTAAGGTTGTTCTTTGGGGAGCAACTGAAGATGTGTTAGAGCCTGAGTAAGATATTCAACCAGATTCTCATGACAGCAGGTAATAATGCAATATAAATGCAGGCAAAATCCTCTACAACAGACTGGAATTGTGGCAGCTGTCCTATGTCTGCTTTATCACAAATCACATATTGCATGCCTTGTTTCCAGGTCTGATGTTTTTGAACTAGTACAGATGTGTAAAAAAAATTTTAGTTGACAAGAGGCTATGAATTACAATTTAAATATGGAGTGGCCAATAGCAGCATTATTTTTCAATCAGAATAATTGGAGTAGTAGCAAAAATGCTTTCAAGTCTCTTGCATGGAAGAAGTTTTCCATTTTTATTTTCTTGACTTTAAGGTGCTTGACTTTAATCAGAGGCAAAATGATTCCTACTTGGTGCTTTTCAAAATACAAAGGTGGCTGGCTTTCCTTCCTGCTTTACATATATTTTAAAGAAAGCTGCAAAAATACACTAAGTTGTAGGGATCCTTTGTCCTTGGGTTTTATTTCCAAGGTTACATGTTCCACTTTCAGAAGCAGGAGGATGCCTGAAGCTCAGAAGAACATCACAGAGCAGATGAAGGTCAAGGAAAAGAAACAAGAGGAGTGGTGTGATAAGATGGTCGCATATGTATAGAAGCAATAAACAAGATTTATTTATTTATCTAATGCTCTGAGCCACCTAAAACTTTTCTCATCTAAATCTTGGGCTATAAAAAGGTACTCATTCCAGTACTTCAAAAACTGTTTTGTGAGCAACATATGGTGTTAAATCACGTACAGTTCACTAAAGCTCGAGAAATGCTTGTAGCTCTTTTCTACTGACCTCATAGGTAGTGCCACCTCATACTCCTGTCTGTAGAATGCAGGATGAGAAATCAAGGAAATGTTCTTTACTTACAATTCTTACTTAATAATAGTAAAAAAAAATAAATAAAAGGAGATAATCTATTATGTTTTTTACCTTTATAAGTATGTAAAATGTATTTATTTGAAGTAAGGATTGGCAGCTAGCTAACAAGGGAGTGAGAACTCTTTCTACTCCTTTTTGTTTTTCCTGTCCCTTAAAAGTTGTTCATGTAGACATTTTGGATCCTGTTTGCTGCTGTTGTGGGCAAAGCCTCATATGCAGTGCATTCATTCTGTTTTATTTAGTAAGCTACAGTAAATCAATGCAAGGCCTTGTCATTAATACAGTCTAGCATTCATAGTTACAAGGAATACATCAAGTCTGTTCAGGTCACCTTTGAATGCTACTGATTGGTAGAAATCATGGGGTAGAGGAGGAGAAATTCATACATTTCTCTTAATTTTTAGAGGACAGAAAAAAAAGCTGCAAGCTCTTAAAAAATGTGCAAACCTACCTATAAATCAGGTTTGAATATTTAGCTGTCTTATTCTGGGCCTTTTGGGTTCTGTGTATGTATATGCATATAATGACTTTGCTGCCAGAAAAATGAGACTGAAAAAAAGAGATTATTCCTGTGGAGACAGTCTGCGGGTAGCTCCTTGCCATTTCTTTAGTCTAAAGCCAACCCCATTTTTTGCCTTCTTGTCGACTTCTTTGCATTCTTGGTGTGTGGCTGGTTTGAAGATGGTTCTGATTGTGAGTATCCTCTGAGGTCGGTCTAAATCTTGTAGCATTGTGCTTCCTGCATAGATTTATATTCATGCAGCTCATCCGTTCTCTGCAGATATAACATATGAAAGTCTTGGAAGCAATTTGGTGTTGTAAGCACAGCATTACTTTGAGCTAATAAACTTTGCCTTTCAACAAAGCTAATTGCCTTAGATAAAGCAGCAAACTGATAAGATTTCATGGTCTCTGGTGCCTGAGCAAGCCTAGTCCCTGTTAATGCCAGTATCTGAGTGCAGTACAGTTAATATAGGAACAACATCTGTGCAGGACACAGCATTCAGCATTCCCTGGTTATCAGCTGAATAAATTCACTTGAGTGCTGAAATGAAAAGCTTTGGCTCTTGTGTCAAGGGGGTGGTTTTTTTGTACCCACCAGCATTCCTGAATATGCCCTCTTTTCTTGCTCCAAAATGCAAGGTGAGAAATGTCAGACTGAACCTACTGAATATATTGAGGTGCTCTTCAGGCTAAAGGATATTTATCTATATCTATACATCTGCTTAAATGTGAAGGAGCCCTTTGGAGGACAAAATCATTCCAGAGTCACTGATTTGTTTAGTAACTGAAGGTAATGTACTTTTAGTGCTAGGGTTCACCATAAAAAAGGTTAATTCATTTGCACGCTTAGGAGCAAATATTTGGTCATGTACTCCTTCCTGATGTCATGCAACAATAGGAAAAGGATAGTGTTTTGTTTTGCTAGGCCTTTTTAGATGGATGCACTAAGAGTACTTGTTGCTGTCTCATCTTGCACTGGCTTATCTGGTCTGACAACTAGAGATCTTTACTGGTATGTAATTTGTTGTTAGACTTAGGAGAACTTCACTGACTCCAGTGCCCACTGCAGTTTGTGTACGGTTCTCTCTTGTCAGCTCCTTCTGTCTCTTGTGTTGCTCTCTGAGGAAATATGATTCTAGCCATTGTAGCCATCTGTATGAAATGTCTGACTTGTTGCCTTCAGTGTTTGTAATTTCCATGGCTTCTTCATAATGTTGAGAATGACCAAGGAATCTTTTGATTTTTATTTGTCCCTTTGTTTCCTATGGGATGACTGAATAGAGTCCCCTTTTCCAACCCATTCATCAGTCACACAAATGTATAATCAAGTAAATTTCACAATTCTTTGATTCAGAAAACAAGAAAGTCTCAATCTTTGTCAATGAGCAACATTTTAAGCCATTCTGCTGTCTAAACTGACTATCATCCCTCAGGCATAACAATCAAACTGTGATAGAGATAACCATATTTTTTACGCCATCTTCCATATCCACATAGCCAACTATTCGTATTTTTGTTTTATTTTGTTTTGCCAGCTGCTATGGCCAGAGATAAATTCAATTCATCTTGCATCACCAAATGGCATCTAGTTCTCCTTTATTCACAATTTTATTGATGAACTTAGAGCTATTTTAGACTGATCAAGCACAGTTATCCTTGTTAGAGGGTTGTGCATCCCATCTTACTGAAACCTAAGTATGGTAAAGTTGCAGAAGACATTGGTATAAGAGACAGAACCTGATGTTTTGGAATGAGGTGTTTATCTTCCAGGAAAGTCAGGCTGAGAGGAAGATGCTTAGACAGAGAAACTCAGAGGTTGTTTTTTTTAAAAAAACAAACTGTTTCCAGGAATTATTTGTGTCACTTACTTTTCTACTTTTAATTACAAGTATTTAATTCTTAAACTTAAGACATTTGTTAACTCAGTTTCTGCTCTCCTGGCTATCTGCTGAATGCAGTTTAAGTACAAGCTTTTAGGAACCAGGCTTGTTTTCTCTAATGGAGAAAAAAGAAGAATATATTTCTTGAATTTTTTTCAGAGCTGATATGTCTTCATGATTCATTATAGAGGATCAAGAAAGATATTAACAGTGGAAGAGTTCTATCCACTATTTGCTCTGATATTCAAATGATTTTGAATTAGATAGTAGGGCAAAATTAATTTCCTTACTCTGACATTTGTAGTTTCCCAAGAAAGAATTGTCCATGAATCTTCATGGATTGTTTTTTGCCTCTCTGTGGCACTTGAGGAAACAGTGGGTTTTTTTAAAAGCCTTATGTATGTATTGGTATTTATATCTCTCCTATTAAAGTTATGACTAGTAAGAGCCTCTCTTAGCAGTAAAGATTGTTTTATAAAAGCAAGGAGAGTAGGAAGTCTTACTTTTCAGTTCATTATTAAATTTATTTAAAACAATTCACTGTTAATTATATGATAAATAAAAACGATGCATCAGCACCTCTGACTTTCAAATATTCTTAATGCAAACTGGAGGACTGCATGCAGATAGTATGCTTAAAAATACCCATTAGATTTCAATATCAGTTCTGTCGTATTGCTGTGTTCTGAGCACTTAAAGAATATCAAAGTTGTCATTTCTTTGTATGTCTTTGTGTGATATCTTTCAAAGAAAAGCCTTTAACACCCTAGAATACTACTGAAATGAGCATTGTGAGGAGAGAGCAATCAACAGTCTCTGGAGCTCTGTGTGCAGAGCTGTGATCCTAATCTTGGAGAGAACCTAAAGAGTCCCAGATAAGTTTCCATTTTCTTTTCTCCCCATCTTCCTGCTAGTCACTTAGCAGGTCAATAGGATCTTCGTCCTCCCCCTCCGCATTTTTCTTTGCTGCTTGTTCTAATTTGCAGGACTAGGCTGCATTTTTCCTTCTCCCAGAAAGTACTTCCAGGCACTCCTCCACTGCTTCTCCCTTGTGATGGTTGGAATTTGACCTCCTTCTGTACTCTGTGTAGATGGCAAATAACTTTGTGCACTGTTATTTCCCAGACATTTTAGTAGGCCTTCATACATTTTTGTGGACATTTGTAGAAACAGCTTGCATGCAAGGCAGAATAGCTGTCCCTGAGCAGCTGGGTATTTATGACCCATTAAGATGTGCTGAGTTTTGAGACTTTGTCAAATGATGATACAGAGCTTGAGTACTGATCACGAGGGAGGTATTTGCTGCCTCAATGCTTAGCACTTCCATGCAATTTTTTTTTGGTTTGATGTTATATTCAGTGGTGTGTTGGGAAGTGTTTTGTGCTTACAGAATCAGGCTCTTTGTGCTGCTACTATGTGTAGTATCTCTGGCTGGAAACTTTCTTTTCTGTGTAAGCAGATTCTCCATCAAAGAAAACTTGAGACCACTTTCTTTATGTTTCAGAAAACAAGCCAGTCATAGCTGTGTAACCTAAGATCACTGCAACCAGAGCCTTTGACAGCTTGAAGTTCTAGTCTGCACTCCTATCAAATAGGGAGGGAGAAAAAGAGTACAGCATCTGCAGATGAAGAAACTGAAAGGGTAGGGTCACTCACATGACTTTTCCGAGGGTTGAAAGCTGATCAAGAAAGAGATGACCTAATGCCAACATGGACATTACCTTTTACCTAAATGGGTGAAGTAAAAATATTTTCTTTTGGACTGATGCAGTTTTTTCTCAAGCAAATATTTTAAAATGCTGTTTGGGGTTGAAGAGGTGAGCAGTGAAAGAAATAAAAATGTAGTCATCAAGCATACTTGTAATCTTGAAAAAGTAGAATTGCATTTGTTTTAAATGACAGATCTGCAGGATTTTGCTTCTTTCTGTTGCCTGTCAAATTTGGGTGACTTCTCATTTAGCCAGGATGCAAGTTTTGGCAGAGTAAATGGACTAGTAATTGAGAGCTCTTTAAATTAGGAGCTGAGAAAGGCAGACAGGTGTTGGGGAGAATTTAGGTCAGACAGATACATTAATAAAACAGAGATGCTTTTTAGCCTAGTAAGGAAGATGAGGAACAGATGGAGATCCTGGAGTTAAAATGTCAGAGGCACAAAGGTAAAATGAGTGTGTCAGGGTAGAATCTAAAAGAAAATGACTGCCATTGTCTGTACACCTGTGTGAGAAGCCAGAAAGCAAGAAGAGATGAACTCTGTTGTCCATTGTTACTGAGGCGTGGCAGAATGACAGGAGTTGATGGGCGTCTGTGGTTTCTTACTGCTGGCTGCACAGGGGATGAATTGGGTCATAGACCTGAGTGGGAGTTGTTCTATGATTCTATAGAACCAGGACAGGAGATGTGTGACAGGCCTACTGGTCTGACCGCATTTTAAAGCACTCTCATGTGGTCATTCTGCCTTGTCGTGTGTGCATCCAGAGAAGCAGAGTTAAATTTACAGTGCTAGCCTTAGGTTTTACACCTTTTGAATTTTGCAGTGCTGGCTTCATGTTTAGTTAATATAGATTGCTGTTTTTCAGCAGGTTTGTAATAAATGTGTTGCGCAAACGCCTATGTGGGAAAGCCTGAGCAAAAGTACAGGAATGCAAGATTTTCTGCTCTTGTGTGGGTAATCTGTTCTGTTATGTAATCAGGTTGCTGACAGTTTGCTTAATCAGTATTTCATTTTTACACAAAGGTACTCTACCTCTGCCCTGGAGTTTAATAAAGATGTTTTTGTTGTGAGACTTTTGTCATCCTAGCAGGACAGTGTTTTCCTTTTACTGAATGAATGTGGAAAAAGTAGTTATAGTGAAAGATACCCTAGGGCAGGAGATGATAATTAAAGGGAGATGCTGTCTTGTAATTTTTTTTTCAGAAGTAACTCATACTTTATTGTTTCATAATAGAGACATACAAAAAGAGTTGATTTATCTCCCTGTTGCATAAGGCATTCTCTAAGTGCTGTTTGTCTCTTTCACAGCAGGTCAAAAAACTTTGCCATAAGAGACACAGTAAATAAGGAAGAGAATCTGGATCCCTCCAGATGCTTGAGAAAACTATATCATGCTGTTTCCCCCTGATACATGAGGCTGGTGATTTCTTAGGGCTAATTAACATTCGTGTCTTCAGTTCTTAAAACCAAATGAAAAAACCCAAGTCTCAAAATAATGCTTGGCTGGAACCATAGGTAAGGCTGTCCATCCCTATCTGAAACAGTCCAATATCCTCTCAGACATTTGAATAGTCTCCAAACACTGTAACTGCACACAGCAGAAAGGTCCTGCTGAGTAGCATCACTCCTTGTTTATCTCTCCACTTGGAAATAGTCCATGTGTATTCTGTACCTAACGTAGCAGCATGTTTCTGGCAGAGTGTGGAGGGAGCCTGACATTAAATAATTGAAAAACTGTGAAACAGGGATGGTACTTTTCAGATAGCTGTTCTCCGTTGCTTTCCTAAAACTGAGGGCTAAAAATGGCAGTCGTGGAATCTAAGTCACTAAAGTAGCAGATCACTGGAGCAATTATTTCGTGTCAATCTTGTAGTGTCACAACATCCTCAGAGTATGTGACAGGGAAGAACAAGAGTAATTCTTTTGGCAATCAGAAGAAGTGGAAATAAAAGTACAGTTTATTTGGAGACTGTGGGAAATGCTTTATGGTCCATTTAGTTAGGGCAGAGGATCATCACTCCCCATGGATTCCTCAGTGAAACAAATTAAAAGACAGCAGTGGAAACAGTAGATAGGGAGGAGTGAAAAGAAACCAAGGGGTTTTTTGTTTCTATTGTCTCTCCCATGATCATCCCTGCCATCTAAGAATAAGTATTCTTGGACTTAAAAGATAATGGGAATTAGTACTGAATTGTGCCAGGCAGCTTGTCATGAGAACCAGGTGCACTTTCAAAACCTTGTGCGTAGAGAGAGTGGGTCCTGCAGAGAAGTTTCATGGGCAGCTTGGCACAGCAAAGGTGATGTGCAGCTGTCTTTTCCTAAACACTCAGTAATAAGGGGTAATCCACACGGAAAAATGTCATTATTGTTGCTTGCGTGACATTTGAGATGATGCTGGTATCTTACTGACATGAGTTCTGGATTCTGCTGGAAGGTGGTGTTTTGTCCGTGCGTATACGTGAAAATGGGGCAGCTACACAGTGTATAGCAGTGTATGGTGTGGTGGATTCATTCTTAATCTCTGAAATTCAAATAAATGTGCAGGCCTGATGGCAAAAAAAAGAGAAACAAATCAGATTATTCTTTATTATTGCATTATTCATGTACATATTAAACTGTAAAGAATGATTTGCTGAACACTAACTCAGATTCTGGGTAGTGTGTAAGTAACACAACTTCCACTGGCAAGTAGGCTGATGCATCCAGGTAGCTATTCAAATATGAAATGCAACTTTCACAGATTTAGGGGTTCTTTTATTGTAATTGAATCATTTTCTAAATAGTTTTTCATTTGAACATCAGCAAGAATGTTTGAAATCAAGTGGGATCTCTTTGAATATTAAGTAGTCCTGATAGCAATATTAATACTAAGTAACATCTAACAAACTAATCTGTTTTAATGTGTGCATAAGAAAACAAAAGCACTAATAATTTCTAATTATTATTTTAACTTAGTGGTGATTATTATAAAACTTTTGTGGTTCTGAAGAAATCATGTTAGGTATTAATGATGTTTTCCTGTCTTGAAATCCCTGAGAAATCCTTTGCACCAACAGCATAAATGAGGGCATTTTTCATTTGTATACTTGTTCATGACTTGAAATGAATTTTAAGAAAAGTAAAGTAAAATGTTGTTGCAAATCTGTACAGTACGCTGGGTAGTCAGCTCCTGAGATATACAAGGAAGGAAGTACTGACAGGATCTTTAGAAAGGGCTACCATTTCTTCTGAAATGCAATTATTTTTGCCATTCAGTAGGAAATAAGCATACTTCTGTGGTTACCCGAGAAAAACTTGTGTACAGTGGATGGCCATTCATGCCTTTGGGAAGGTGGATGATGGGTACCTGTGTGTGAAAGGAAGAAAGAATGGCCTTGCAACACGTGTAGAGGATGCAGAATGTGTCTTCCAGAGAGGGAAATAGTCCACGTTTATCCAAGAACAAGAGGCAGAATATATGCTATGGAAAAGATAAGTATAGCATTTCAGTAGAGGAGCTTGTATGTTGCTAGGACCCTGTCAAGATGGCAACCTCAAATCCTGAGGAAAAGAAAAAGACAACTCATCAGTATTCAAGTATATGTTATTGGAGCAGGGTCTCACTCTGTTTAAATTAAAGGCTTTAAAACTGTTTCATGCTCTTGCCTCTAACGTTGTTAGTGCTTTGTGCATGTCAGTGTGTGATATCAGGTAATGTAATTTAATATCTGTTTGACTGCATCTGTTATTATTCAGAGGAGAGTTATTCCCTTCAGAATGTTGGAGAAGTTCCCGAAAGGGAGGGGTCTTTTTGCCCCTTAAGCAGATCACTTTTGATTCACATGAATTTTTTTACTTGTGCCAGGCAACCCGTACTAGAAAGGAAGGCTCTGGCAGGTAGCAATGTCACCTCTAAAGCCCAGTGCAGCTTAGAAAAAACTCAGAATGGAAGTTCATTATCTTCCTGTTCCAGTGAAGTATGGCTACCTCTGGGTGTGCTCTGTTTGGACCAGTGGTGGTGACCAAAAGGTTGCAATTAGGCTGAAGGCCTTGTCCTGTTTTCTATGCTCTGCCATGGTGTGCTCTCTGCAACTTCTAATCTAACACCAGAGGGAGAGGAGAAGGAGGAAGGGTGTGAGCAATGCTGATAAGTGCCCGCAATTACTTTTCCAGGTTAAATCCTGTCTGGAATTTGATTAATTTGCCCCTTCTAGTGTAGTGTGCAGTGGGGCTTGTTTGTAGTGTTATCTTTTCACACAGTTTTTCATTAACATGTTGTGTCTGACTCCTAACAACCAGGATGTCTTAATGACAGGTTTCTGGACACATACTCAAAGAGAGGCTATTTCAAATAGAGCGTAGCACGCATGACATGAATTTTGATATTTTGTAGTTATACTCTTAGATAAGTATAACCTAACCAAATAAGACAACTGAAGTGCCCTAGTATTTTGATTCTGAGAAGCCTGATAATGTATCCTGAGTTGAATAAATTGACTGACTGGATTCCACAGAAGAGCACTGTATCAGGATTGGATCGATTGCCAAAAACTGGTGACTGAAGTTTTGGCTCGACTTGGTGATTAAAAGGAAAAGTCAAGATTGTATTTGAGCAGCCGTGGGAGAGAAAAATGCAGGCAAGTCCACAGGTTTTTGGGATGTTGAAATGTGGTTTTAGTAAGTGCCTGAGACTTGAAATGTCTGTTTAACTGTGCATCTCTTTATTTGATGACTGCCTATCCACAGCTTGTCCTCAGACCATTAGAAATACATCACTGCAAGTAAAACACAAGTTGGTATTTTCATTTTCAGTGCAGATGAAATTCTCACTTCCATGAAATTGCATACCAGTGCCTAGAATGCACAAAAATTCGCTTTTGTGAGTTCACTCTTTTCTGTAACCAGAAGGGAAAAGGGAGGTTTTTTTCCCAAGTCCCTGATTTAAAGACAAGTTTGAGAGCTGGTATCATCAGAGGTAGTCTGAAGATTTTCTTTTTCTTTACTTTGATTCTTGGAATCCGTGCCTTTCTGTGGATGTTGAACGTGCTTTCAAAATTATTTTCTAAATTTTAGCAGCTCCTCAGCTCTCAATATTCGACAGGATGTTCAAACTGCTTTTTTACATGTATATTCTATATGTCCCTTAAGTGTAATAGAATATCTTTTTCTGTATATTTGGAGTGTGTGTTTTCTCAGTTGTGAAATGTTTTTCTTGTGAGCAATGAAGACTTTTGCAACCAGCTCTAGAAGCATGAGAGAACTACAGTGTGAAAGCCAGCACTGCAGCACTGGAGATGTTCATCCTCAGGCATGAATCATTCAGATCTGCCACACATCACTGGATCCTTGTGAGGGGTCAGTGTACAAGTTATTCAAGTCTATTCGGCATTTGGTCTAAGAGGGTTTTAATGAATATCGTTCAACAGGTTTTTTTGAGAACACAGTTGGTTCCTCTCAGGATTTTTCGATGATGGCTGAGGGCTTCACCATCCCTCATAGCTGGGTGGTTGGTTGTGGGAAGGCAGCTGTGATGTCACTCCAGGTTGGAGGTGCCTGTGTGTATTCGAGCTGTGTCACTAATGAGCTTTTACTACTTCCAGCAGGAGGGACTGAGGCACTTTATGAACAAACTTCCAAGCTCTGGGAGATGTTATGTCTTCTGCTGCAGTAGGCCTGGTTGAGTATAGACTTTATTTTTCAGAGGTCATTTTCTGAGAGCTGAACTAATGAATTAATATATTGCCCTTCTTGGACTGTAGCTGATTGTTAGCTTATGTCCAGGTGTTTTGGGATTCATATGTCTAGGATTGCTAATGTGGTCCATTTAAATGCACTTTCTGTTTTAATGGTTGATTATTAAATGGACATTTTCATTCTCAGTCTCCTATTTTATACCCTTATCTTTCTGAAGAATTCTGTTTGATTTTATTTTAATCAATAATTACACATTCCATAAAGGTGCTGATTGTGACTCATTTGCCATTCTGAGTGTGAGATACATCAGCAGAGGATGTTGATCCCTGTACAGAGGGGCCAGCAAATCAAATCTCTGATTGAGTTTATAACGAAAACTTAATCTGTAAAGGTATCATGCATCTGCAATCCTGATGAGTTTACTTCAGAAGTGCCAGCAAAAAATGGTTCCTTAAAGTCTGCAATGGCTTCTGAGCCTCCCTGCAAGGTCAGCTGCAACAGTCCTGGGTTAGTGCCTTCCTTGCCTACAGATCTCTCCAGCTGGTGTTTCTGCTGGCAGCATTACAGACCTGCTTCTTGCTTCTCCAAGCAATCTCACTTTCTCTCTTTTAATAGCTCTGTTTCTTTAGAATCTGACAGAACAAGCTTCCCCCTTCCAGGCTCAGTCTTTAATCAGTCCCTCGGCTCAGGCTGGCCCAAAGCAGCTGGGAGCTACACCTGTAAGGGAACAGAACTGCTTGATCAGCAGGCACACGTGGGATGTAGATGGTACAATTATGGTGCTTGCAACACCCAGCAAACTATAGTAGAAACATTTTTGTCTCCACCTATCAATTTGACCTTATCTAGGGTGTTGTTTGGGTAGCTGGGATCACAGCTGCAAATGCAGACCACCTGTACTGATTTGACTGTAAACCAGCAGGGGAAATTAACCCCGCACAAAATACCTTAAGAGATTTTAGGTCAAAATTACAATTTTAATTAGAAAGGTTAAAATAAATGCAGTAATACAGAAACACCGGCTTAAACAACTGACAGAGTCACGGTACAACCTGACATCCTGTTGACCAGGGGGGTAGCTGTGTAGTCCAGTCAGGCACTGGCCCTGCAAAAAGGCCTGGTAGTTCAGTCCCAGTAGTGGAGTGGAGTAGCTGAGTCCCATTCCGAGGAGTGGAGTGGAGTAGCTAGTTGAGTCCAATTCCAAGGAGTGGAGTCCAGTCCAGTGGAGAGTGGAGTCCTGACAAGTCGAGGGTGCCTTCTCCCATCCAAACCCCTTGTTTTATGCTGTGTTTCTTGGCTGGCACGTCCCCCAGGGGTGGGGACTTTCACAATGGAAGAGGATCTTCCCGATGTTCTATTGGTTGCTCCGGTAATGAGCTTGGATGATCCCCAGGGTCCTCCGATGATCCAAGATCGGGCTATTAGTCAAGGTGGGTGGTGCTAATGGGCCATTAGCTGAGATCAGATAATCAGGATGGGTGGTGCTTCCTGTCTGCCAGAGTGCTTATCTCAGTTGAGATAAGGAGTCCTAGGTGTGTAATTATGAACTTTATCCAGCTTTTGTGGATGGTAATAGAATATATGACTAGCCCAGGACACCACACTTGTTGAATGTCAAGATATCTTCTCAAAAACATCAGAGTGCTGGAGCTTCTAGCAAACTATATTCTTGTGGTTTTTTCTTACCAGAAATGAAACATACTGTATGTACCCTGGCCTGTTTGCACAAGTGACCTGTTTTGGCTAAAATTTTCATTAAATAAAATAAAAATGCTGAATTCTGGCATGGAAAACTTCAACTTGAACAGTTTGTCAAAGCTGCAAGTAACTGAAAACAGAGTTTTCTCATGGAAATGCCTGACGATTTTAGTACTTGGCTGCCCCGTCAGTCACACCTATTGCAACAGCAATATTGTCAAGTGCTTCCTGATTTATTTTGTGCCATTCGGATGATGACCTGTTTAGCCAAACATTTTAATAAATCACTCTTGGGCAATTGACACAGATGACCAATACTGTGACATTTTTGAACACTCCTGAACAACAGATTTATGGTGAAACAGGGCTGGTGATTATGTGGGTAATAGAAAAGAAAAAGTACATATTGATGGATTGTGTTCAAACCATATTTCAGAGAGTGCCCTTGGGCTCAGCACTGCAAGTTATTTTATTTGCTTTGACCTTTGTGTAGATGTTAGAAATGTTGACTAACCTCCTCATGCTGACAATGTCATTAGGTATTTTGAGGAAACTTCTGCAAATGCAGACATATTCTTACATTATTCAAAATGCCTTGAAAGCTGCAGACTTTCGTGGAATATCAAAATGATGACCTTTGCTTCTCATAGCAGAGGAAATCTCGTTACAGACATTGCAGTATAACTTTGGTTTGACTCAGTGCTGTGTTTCTGTCTAAAAAGAGAACCAAACTCCCAACCTGCTCAAAATGAAATTCAGCCCATAAGGCTAAGGTATTTCATCCTATGGTTTTGTGATAGTTTTCTTATCAGTGAGAAGTGTGTTTCAGAGAACATAGAAAAACATTTGTGACAGCTTTTGGAAAGAGGAGTAAAAATACTTCCAGTTCTGTAGGCATCCCTTGTGTTCCCTGTGTGGTTGGTAATTGCTAACCTAACATAGATTAGCATGGATATATTGCTAGATATTGCTAACCTGGCATAGAAAAGCTAACCCAAAGCCAGAAAGCATAATTAGTCACCTTCACTGCCTATGAAAGCTTTCCCAGAAGAAATGAACGGTGGGGCTTGTTCTGATGTTATGCCCTGGGTCATAGCTGTGCCAGCTGTTTACGAGTGCTTCTGTGGTTGTAAGACCACTGATAGAATGAAACTTTTTGTTGACTTCTGTCTGGATATTTGACCACCTCTGTACTTTTTTTTAAATTATTGGCAGCTACATAAAAATATCTAAGATTTTTAGTCTCTGGGTATATTTTGGAGTATAATAAAGGATGTTTTATTGTGGAGCTGAGGACACTGGGGGTCAGTCTATGAGCACCACCACAGTTTTAGAAGCCCTTACTTTTCAGCCACCGAGAGTTCCCTACAGTTACCGAGGAGCTGGCCTTTGGATTGTGTTGCTTGTAGCCCCAGAAATTGCAATTCAGATTGTGGCCTCAATTCCTGGTGCTTCCATCACAGGCCTCATCTGATAAGGCACTATGGTACACAAGTCCCAAGAGTCCCTTCATTTTCACTATGTCTGTTTGACTCTATGTGCTGCTGGGAGGGAAAATTGACACAAATTCTGGAGAACCAAAAGTACAGGTTGCCTTTTCCAGCTACCAAACCTTTTTTCGTTGGGCATGAACCAGCACCTACACAGAGTGCATTTTGTTCTGTACCCACCACTGCAAGACCTCTTCTGCTACTGACCTTTGAAACCTGCTGGGTTGGTTCAGATACTCTGAAATAACAAATACAGCTGTGGCACCAATAGACCATTACTTTGGTAACACTTTATCACTTCCGAGTAATTGTTTCATAGTTCAGTATGCCAGCCAAGAGAGGGCTTGCTTATTGCCATAAATACGTGTTTAAACAATGTGCAGCTCTGTCATGATGACAAGAGTGGTCTCTCTGATATGCTGGGAAGGAAGGAAGGAACAGACTAACGTGGGAGGTCTGTAGGATTTATTTGGGAGATGGATTAAGAATTAAAGGATCTTTTTAGCCAAGGGCCCTTTGAACGGATTTGATGTGTCTGACCAAAAAAGAAAGAAAAAACCCTGGAATGCTCTAACATTTTGGAAGTATATTAATGATATTTAGGCATTTGATATTATTCCTTTCTTTGTGTTCTCTTTAGATGGCTTGTATTTCTGAGAAAAGATAGCTTGGAAAGCAGTCATACATACCATATAGATGTGTCTGGAAGCCAGGTGAAACTCTGTCTTATAAGTTGACCTGCTTTCAGAGACACTTCTGGCTTGCCCTGGTTCCCTGGGGTTAAATTCCATTTTAAACTAAATGGATGCAATTTGAATAGGTTGTAAGCTGCATTCTGGTTTTTTTGCTTCTCTACAGCAGTCAAGCAGGAGTAATAATGTGCTTCCTGATAGCTGCTGTTGGGATAGCTACAGGAATTCACAGCTCTGCAAAGGACTGTATTTGTCCTGATCATATCCCCTATTGCAGCGAGAAATACCTCTTATCCCCCCCATCTGAGGCAGTCTGGAGGAGGAATATTTCAAAATTTTGTAGATAATTTTTGCCTTTTTGTTGGCAAAGCAAACTGTATTAATACCAGAAAGCTTAATTAGGTGTATTCATGCCCTTAAGATCTGCTTAAATGAGAATAAAAGGAAATGCTTATTTTAGTAGCTACCAGTAAGAGGAATATCTTTTGAAGATGTTTGAAATTGTATTGAGAAATTAGTTCATAAAATACTTTCCCTCTAACATTTATGTAAGCACTGATTAACAGTTGACGAGATTAAGCTGAAACTCATCTGTTTTGCCTTGTTTCATCTCTCTCAGAAAAGACCTGGCAGAAGAGGCAGATCTTAAACTCTGACAAACACATCAGTGGATTCTTGGCCTTTGGGTGAATTGGCTAGAAAAAAACCCAAACCCAAAACAGTTTGACCGGAGGGAGGGGGAAGGTTAGTGCTGTGTTGCAGGAAGCAGCTGTGACAATCACTGTTTCTGGCTCAGATGGAATGCTCCAGCCACTGTAAAGTCATGTCTCAGGATCCTTTGTGAGCTTGGTATCTTGCATGCTGCTGTTGTTGATTCTTTAACCTGCAAAGAGAATGGGGGAGTGACATGCTTCTGCTGTCAGGACTGGTAGTGCTTGGACATTTTGTTCTCTTGTCTGGGAAGCCCAATGGCTGCCAGCCTTTACTGTGTTGCTGTTTAGCTGCTCCATGCTAAGGGCACGAGGAAGACTCTTCTCCTCTTCCTCCTCATTCTTCTCATCATAGTAATTTTAGTACCTTCAAGTAGTTACAGCTTGCTTGCTCTTTATCTCTCTTACTCTCACTGATGCATTTTTGGGCAGCTGTGATCTACAGAGGTCTTCTTAAAGAACAAAAATGGCACTTTTTTTCTCTTCATATTCAGATTTTGATCTCTGTGAGCAGAGAACCAAATGAAAATTGGTGTTACTTGTAATAACACTGATATTGAAGAGAGTTAACAAAGTATTGCAGCTGGACTGGCTTAAAGGTAAGTGACATTGTATGAGAGAACTGTGTTGGACACAGACATTTATGTATCAGCCAGTGAGGGCCCTAGGCTGCTGTTACTGCTTATCCTGAGTTTTAAGCCCATGGTTAGGTTTTAATGGAACTAACCTCATGCTGTGAAACAGTGCTTTAAGGATGGTGAAATATTTTGGATCTGAGTATGGAGATTGTAATTGCATAGATGTTTTTTGAATCAAGATGTAAGAGGAGAGAAGTTTGGTACTGTCACCTGTAACTGGATCTTGGCTCTCCAAAGCACTGCTTGACTGAGTTCTCGTGCAGTCAGGGTTATGTGTAAGTGTGGGTGAAAGCTAAGGAACCTTGTCAGAAGATATTGTGACACCCTGGGGACTTAAAATGCGGCTGCTATGTGTGAAGCCGTTAATCTGAAATACTTCTGTGCATGCTGCTTCGCTGATGAGTTCATTAACATACAGGCAGCAAAACAGAGACAATGGGGAGCACTGAACTTTCGCAATTATCTTTGAGAAACAAAACAGCAAGTAGAACAGGAGGAATTCTGTTTTTAGTGAGAGGAATGCAGGAAATGCACTTTTCTCGAGGAGAACAAAAGAATAGAGGTGATAAGCATAGAAAAATAACAGAGAGAGAGAATAAGAAGACTGACCTTGCCTGGAAAGTCTGGGGCAGGCCAACAGGAAGAGATAAGCGAGTTGACAGAGCACCACGGCTGCTTTGCTTTACTCTCTGACCTTGTGGGCCTCATAACATGAATGAGGTGGGAAGACTTCAGTAGATAAATTGTAATCTGCTCAGAGAATCCTGGGTTACCATCAGAAGGGAATTGATGCCAGCCCAAATTTAGTTTCAAGTGGCCCAAAAATGAGAGATTATGCAAGGAGTGTGTTTTCTGTTTTTTTGACTTGCATTTCTCATGCTAACTAAATAGCAGTCTTAATTATGGAACTACTGAGTGGAATCAGCTTGAATAAATACTTAAAACATAACTCTCTAGGCTTTGATTGCTGTATAACACACCTGTATACTAGTCAGAGTACCTATACAACATCTGCTAGATTGGAGAGGTAGCACTTGCCTTGCAGGATCAAGGCTGTTGGGTTTCTCCCCACTTCCTGCCTCCCCAAAAAGAAGGCAGCAAATGCCACAGTGTGCCAAGGCATGCAGTAGCTAAAGGGGTCCAAACACTGCAGTCTGACTCATGCTGCATGACTGGCTAGGATCAATCGAAATGTCTCAACCTTTGGGTTTTTTGGGAAAAAACCCACAGAGTCCAAAACAGTTAAATTTTATTAAAATAACATTTTTTAAAGCCTTCAAGACAAACTATGTGCCTGTCAAAATGAAGGAAGTAAAATACAAGTTCTCTAAGCCAACTGTATGTTTTCAAGCTCAGTCAAGTAATTCCGCATTTTCTGTGTTCAAGATGTCTCTCTATTTGACTGGGTTGAAGCTCTTTGAATTTTTTCAGATAAATGGTAATTTGATAAGTATTGTCATAAACTAGCAGCAGAGCATATTTGACAGTGGAGCTGCTTTATGCTGGAAGCAGATTGCTTTGGAAAATGCAAGTTCATTTAAGCTTACTGTCAGCAGTTAAGAGGTTTTTGTAAAGGAGCTTTGTCAGGAAAGTTTCTTCATTCCTAAGTGAAGTCTCTTGTCAAAAAAAAAAGTGTTCTGTGAAAGTGTTTTTCAGAAAGAAAAAATCTTCTGGTTATAATATTGGAACAGGAATCTGAAAATAGGTTGTATTTCCAATTCTGTGACTGACTTTCTATGTGGTCTTGGGCAGATCACAAGTACCTTCTTGTTCAGAACAATCTATAAAATCTAAGCAGTTTTACTTTTGGTTAGTTGTTTAAGAGCAATAGACCTGTGCTATTCAGTGCTTTAAAACTGGGTGATTGACCCTGGGTGTCATGTGTGAAGTAGTTAGGAGACAAGTTCATGAACGCTTAAAGGAAATACATAGGCCTATTCTCTGCTTGTTTTCCTGATATGAAATGTGAACAAGTGCTGATTTGGAGCTAGAATTAGCAATTTGTGAGAAATTCTAGGATCTGGAAAGAGAGGCTGAAGTTGGTAAGTACAAATTTCTACAAAATTTGTGTTGTAGAAGCTCTGTTATGTTTCATTTTAATCTCTGACACTTACATTTTCCTAGAAAAGACTAATGCAATAAGAAGGACTATTTGGGTCCAGCCTAAACGTTCTGCCATTTTGCTCTTGCTCTAATGACAGTTCTTGGGGTCATTTATTAAGTGATACTGTGCGGAGGCAAGTCCAAAAATTCACTTATCGGGAAGCTTCTCAGTTTCAAAAGAACCAAGGGTTAGAAGAGCAGAGAACTGGCTTGTAATCCCTCAGTTTTTCTTGCTTGTGGGAAAAGAATAGATCGCTGCAGCTCTTCCGAAGGGATAGATGTGACTGAAGTATCAAATGAACTTGATGTTATTAATGACCTCCACGGAAAAGCTTTGCTGAATTACCATCTGTTAGCCCATCGCTGCCAAAATGGTACAGTGCTGGCATGGCTGAGTGTAAGGAGGCAGTACATCTAGAATTTTGTTACAGCATGCGAAGGCTGGTAACACTGACATTGGAAGTGACCCAGCTAGGGTGTATCACTTTGTAGACTTCTACAGCTTTAATACTGAAGTGCTATCAGTATCAGGCTGGCCTAAATAAGAAGTAGTAAGATTTACAGGAATTACTGCAGTGTCCCAGTTCTAGAGGTATTTACACCTTTGCTAATGCAACTGATGAAGTAAGTAGAAAAGTAAAAGAAAAGTTTAATCCAGACAATTAAACAAGCAAACATAGTTTGGTTTCTTTCTTCAGCACTGAAAATGAAGGAGTGGAAAATTGACAAGTTTCACAATGCTAGTTCTAACAAGAACTGTAAGTTTTTCTTTAAATAAAATTCATTGTTCTATAATCTAAATACGATTTTTCTTTTCCCTGTTGTCTGGAAACTTGCTCTCCTAATTTTTTTCTAGGAGGTTCTGTTAACTAAGTTCTTCATTGCCTTTTGATGAGAATGGTACTTCAGACCAGAAACTAGTTTTGGTAGCCTATGCCTGCTTCTATGGGAGAAACTTTTTGTGTGTGGACAGGATGGGCCATGGTGTCAGTCACCTGAAAGGCTGCCCTTCGCATGCCAGAAGTTACTCCAGTGGGTTACTGTCAAAGACACAAAATATTTTACTTAGTTATTTATTCAGTATTAAACCAGTGGAGAAAGGAGGCAGCTGGAGCAATATGTTGTCTTTGACAAGTGGGAAACAACAAAATTTGCTGTCACCTCGACTCATCATTGTTCCATGGTTCATAGGTAACATGTGAATTGATATTAGAGGTATAGAAGCATAGCCTTAGATGGTGGTTTAGTCTTTTGGCTAGCCAGAGACGATAACAGCAGTCTTTTGTTAAGATCATTCATCATGTTCGTGACACTAAACCTCAGAGAAACTACTCCCCACTCACCTTCCACTCTCTCAGCTTGTGGTGACTCCATGTAAAACACTTATCCTCTGAATGCCTTCATCAATCGTTTAATTGCTGAGAGGCAATGGGCATAAATTAATACAGATGAGATTCCATCTGATGCAAGAAAAAAGTGTTTTGCTGTGAGGGTGGTGAAAATTGGAAGAGGTTGCCCAGAGAATTTGTGGTGTCTCCCTTTGTGCAGACATTTAAAACCTACCCAGACATGGTCTTGGATAACCTGCTCTAGCTGAGCCTGCTTGAACAGTGAAGTTGTACTCGATGACCTTGGGGTTTCTTCCAATGTCAGCAGTTCTGTGATTCTGTTTCCGACTCAACTGCATCCTTGGGATGAGAACTGCATGCAGTACACAAGAGGTAAGCATACAGGGATGTTACATTGTGGAAGAATATCCTCTTATGCCCCATTTTCACTGCAGTTTTCTCTCCTGCCAGGCTTTTTGTCTTCTCAGTTGGTTCTCTGAACTCCTTTTGAAGTTCCTTACCATCAGCATGGCATTCAACTGCTTGCAACTGTTTAGCAGTATTCACAAACTGAGGTTCAACTGTTCATTCCCCCTTCCAGGTCACTGATGAAGATATGGAGTAGAAAAAGTCTCAGCTCTGTTTCCCCAAAGACCCCACTGCTTACTCTTCTTCATCCTGAAAAGTGATTGTTAAGTTTCAAGGTTCATAGAATCATTTATGAAACAGCCTTTATTATCCAGTCATACTGCTTCTGGAAATAACTCTTCAGTTGTTCCTGTGATGCTCTTGGGAGCCATTTTTGGATTCCTTCGACAGTCCTGTAGCATAGCACCTTATTGTGTTTATCATCTACAAACCTTGGCCAGAAGTTCTGCAGTTCCACACTTGAGTTTCCTCAGAGATCTCAGGTGAATGCCATCCACTCCTGGTGACACAATAATCTCCAATTTGTTTATTTGGCCTAACACCTCCTTTGTACTCGCTTTAAACTGATACAGCTCCTCCGAGCTGTCTGCTGTGATGAACGTGAAAGGTGTGGGATCTCTCCAATACCTTCTGTAGGAGCAACTGACTAAAAGAGTGCATTGAGCTTCTTAGCTGTGGCCTTATTATTCCTGAGTGTCTGTATTATAACGTAGTTATCAAGAAGTCCTATCAGCTTCCTTGCTGGGCTTCTACTCCCAGGATAGCTAAGATATGTTTTAGTGGCTAGTCTTGGGTACATCGAAGGCACTCCCGAAGTTCTTTTTCAGTCCTTCTGTTTTCTGTGGTATCTCATGGACTCTTCTGTTCTTGTTTGGACAGACTTTGTATTTTTTCACATTGTACTTAATTTGAAATTATGCCCTACAAAAATCTCTTGTTTATTGTTACAGTCATGGACAATAAGGTTTGTTGCAATCCTGGACTACTCGGAATCAGGCGAGACCCTTTTTGGCATCTCCCCAACACATACCTTTGTTATTATTGCCTTTGATTTGGGTAGCTAAAGTGCCAGTGCTCAGTGTGCCACTGGGGTGCAGCACGTCTGTGCTGGCTCTGGAATGAACAGCTGTTACTGTTGTGGTTGGTTACAAAATGAGCTTTTTATAATGAAATGGCTCATTGCAGTTATGTTCGCAGCATACAATAAGAGATGAATCCCTGGGAGCTGGGAAGCAGAGAAAATCTGAGAACAGAGGATTGAAAAGTGTTTCAGATTAATTTTGTGTGAGTCCTGGACATCAAGTTGATACATCACACCTGTCTTTCACTCTCTTTAGTTTCATGGGCCCAAGTGGGCTTAAAACACCACCTGTTAAAACTGGGGTCTTTTTTCAACAGGTCAACAGTGATGGCTCTATAACAAAACTTAGGGTCAGCATACGTGAAGAATCAGTAAGTATCCAATTCCTGACTTTTTGAGGGTGCCTTCTAGATTTTATCTGCAGTGATGAACCCTAGTGTCACAACTGAGAATGTATGGAGCAAAATTGAAAACCCTGATATTCTATGGGGAAAAAGAAATATAAATGACTCAGATCAGGACCTGTGTGAGAAGAGAGCTTTGGTAGAATCAAAGCTGTGTTTTAAGCAGAATAGCTATTGACCAGATGGAGGCATCAAGTTAGCCTTCAGTTGTTTTTCTCTTACTTTCAATTTGAGTTTTTTGTCTGTGCTGTGTTACTTAAAAGCTTACATGTGTACCACTTAGTGTATGTACGTAAGAGAAGACTATTTTAAACAGGAATGTTGAGAGTGAAAAATATACATTGACTCCAGAGGCAGATTAGATCAGTCTTTCTGGAGAGAGTAATTCAGTGGGTGCAAAGTGGACTGACTCCTCCCTCACAAGATATATCAGGGCCTAACCTCATTAGCAAGAGTAAACACTTTTGGGTGCTTACCTTGAGTGCTTAGCATCTCAAGGCATTTTTGGGGAAATCAAGCATCAAACTAAACACTAGTTTGGGGTCTGGGTTTGGTTCATATTTTGTGTAGTGACTAGCAAACTTGCCCAAGTTTTGTGGACCACTGTTGCTATTTGGCAGGATTTTGTAAATCTCCTCAATTTCAATGAAGAAGTTTTGAAGAAACGTTGTCTGGATCTGTTTGTTGTAGCCCATTCAGCTATTCTTCACTGTTTGAAGTGTCTGTGTGTGCCAAGTGTAACTTACTTTGGAGCAGTACTCAGTGGCAGCAGCTTTGGATGCTGATTGATTAAGCATCAGCCATGTGGGCCCACCTGACCTAAATTTCTTCCCATGTTGTCTTCTTGAGGAGTTGATGAATGGATGGATCTTCTGGCATCTTTTCCTGAAAAAAATGACACTTTCAGTGCCTCTTCTAGGATCATGCAGTCTGTGAGAGATGGGGAGTGGGCTGGAGAAGCTTAAAAATCTGTTCAGAGTTTGAAATCCAGTGTGGGCCAGGGGGCAGGGGGTTAATTGTGGTGTTTTTTTAATCTGCCATGTGTGCATACATCACAGAATAAAGCCTGCATTTTTCTTGGACATGAAATCGGGGAAACAGCTTTTATCAGACCTTACATCTGTTGGTGCCCCAGGATATACAGACAGTAACCATTGCCAGGAAACCCAGAATGTGACAAAACACTGGCAAACTGTGTTTTATCCGATTTGTTTGTTTGACGCTATGGTAGGAGTATCAATTAGCAGAATGACTGTATTCTAGCCAAATGAAGGAAAAATTATGGTAAGCCAGTGCTTGCAACTCTCTTTGCTCTTTTGAATGTGTCTGCCCTGCAGTGAGGTGGTACGTCTGTTTAGTACATAACATTTTAGATCCTTATGTTTGTTCCTTACAGCATGAGGCAGGCATGTTTCTCCTGAAATAGGGAATGGGAAAAATCCTCAGGGCTGTTGATACGTAACTGTCATGCATTGCGTAGCTCCTGGTTGTTTCTGAAGAACTTGGAAGCAGTGACAAAGCTGCTCCACAAAAAAGTGGAACCCTGCATTGCAAATATGTCACCCCTCAAAAGGAATCTTTTCCTGCAAATCCTCTGCTTCATTCCCCTGCATAGCTGGTGTGAGGAGTGGTTAGAGAGGAGGGGACAGACTTTCCACCTGCACATCTCCAACTACAGTGTGCTTGTTTGCCCTGCAAGCAGAGGTGAGGGTGGCTGTCTTCCCACACTCCAGCAGTACGGTCGGTGACTCAAGGACCCAGATAGACTGGGTGTTGGTGTGGTAGTTTCCAGAACTCATTTTATAGACACTGAGGGGGGGGGAACGGGGGTGTGTATGAAAAGGTAGCAAGAGTTTGATTTGCTTTTTTTATCAAACGTTTGGAACTGTCTGTTTCAGAAACAAAAGCGTTGTTAGGGATGTGGAAATACTACATATGATTCGATTGAAAGAGCACAGATAGAATCAGATTGCAAGATGAACATTGGGGCAGATAAAGGAGTGGGTACTGGACTTCAAACTTCTTATTCTGAAACAACGAAATAAAATTGCCTCCCAAACCCCAGTAGTTATCCTGTATTTATGGCAGGTGGGGAATGTATGGAATGAAAATTCAATCTTGATTTTTTTTTTTTTCATGACATAATAAAATACCTCAGAAACCTCTTCTATATTTGTTACTCAAACACCATTTTTTAATACTTGCTTTTTGCCTGACAGATTCCCCTATCTGCAGTAATCCCCCAAGGTTCCCCTATCTGCACATTCTGGCATGAACAGAAGACTCTCTTGTACTTGTTGAATGACATATTGGGATTGTAAGAGCTTTGAAAAATGGGTGTTATTTTCCCCACACCACATGCCCCCTTTCCCCACCAGGGGAATGCACATGCACAAATATAATCATCATTACTGCAAATCCTGCAGTCAGGTTTCTTGCATTTGGCAAAAGTAAGTCTAAAAAAAAATGGGCTGAGCATAGGTATCATAGGTGTATCTATTACCTGTGACAAGTCAGTGTTAGAAAAGCATAATTATGGACAGCTATCAGGCTCTCTTTCTGCCTCTGAGGCACATAGCATTTTCCTTCCAAGCAGGAAACAGTCAGACTCATGCCCAAGTCTCTTAGCACTGCTAATTTTCTCAGTCTTAAAATACAGAAGCAGCTGTATTTTGGAATAATAATAGTAATAGTAGTGAAGTACAAGAAGAAAGCACTAACCGATAGTTACACACCTGCAAAATAATATGGGTGTCACTTGCCAAAGAACAGCCTTGCAGTAGTTGGGGTCAGCCTATTGTTCCCAGGCTTTTCACCCTCTGCCAGGACTATGCTCATAGGTTGTTCCTGGCTATTTTCAAAAGTACAGTTTTACAAAAGGTATAACTTACCGTTTACAAACTGCACTTCAGGAAAAAGTCAGGCTTACTGCACAGAAACAGACTAACTGTACAGTGTGTATACTGCGGGTTTTGTGAGGGGAGCAGAGCCGTGTGATCTGCCAACTGGAAACCGTGGACACTGACCCTTGGAACTGTTTATCATTCTCACAGCAGGAGAAGTAGTAAGCTCTGGAGACTGTGTTTCCAGAAGGAGATGGAAGTTCACAGTGTTTTTATTTAGGAGCTACAGGATGTACTAGCCACGGCAGAGCAGAGGGTCATGACTGGCTGCTTAAAAATCAACAGTACAAGCATGAACGTTTAATGTACGTCTTGTCACTTTTCCTGTTAAGTGATAGTGAGTGAGGAAATATCACCGGCTTGCCCACAGTTTTTAAGTAACAAGTGTTGCTGGTAATATATCCTTCTTTGAGTATCCTCTCTGTGGTGCTTGAGAATCTGAATGGCTTTAGGAGGAAACAGGCATTCAGAGGTTTCACAGCATATTTTAGGATGCGATAATGTAAAACCAGATAAAAATCAATAACTTGTGTAGGAAGGCAAACAGAGCAAAGAAAGACCTTTAGAAAAAAGCAGCACTAGACACCTTTAAAAATGTATCTGTATACCCGTGTTTTCTATTTAAGCTTTTTTCAGGGTCTCTTTTGCTGTGATAACTTCTCCCATGCGAATGGAAAAATCTGGAATTAATGACCACTTAAACAAAAAATCAAATTAAGGTACTTGCTCTCAAAGAAAAAACTAAATTGTTCAGGCAACTGTCATTTGAAGAGAGAAAGCAAAGCATTACATTACTGAAAGAGAGTAAGTTTTGGTTACTTAGATTCTCTTACATAGTTTTTTATGGATTTCTCCTTTCTTGATAGAGATTTAATGGTAGTACTCATTCTTTTGTCAAAACCGGTGCATATTTAATTGAATGAATTCTCTAGATAGTTTGCAGACATGAATATGCATGGAACATGCTCTTTTACGTAACAGGTATTTTAATCATATGTTGTCAAAACATAACTTAGATCAAAGCCCATTGAAAAAGCGTGGTCAGATATGAAGCTTTTGCCTAATGCCAGAAAAAAAGGAGGAAAGGAATAGATGGGAAAAGATTAAATTTGCTTGGAGCCAAAACAATCACTCAGTGTACAAGTTTTGCTTCCCCAGTGGCTGGACTATTCTGCTTTTGCAAGAATCATATTTTCCTGTTTTATCTTGGAAAAAAACAAACAAACATAGAAATTGTTTGGATAGCTGTTCAGAGTTTGAAAAAGCTGATCAGTCTAGATCAGTCTGGAGAGTGAAGACCTGCTGTTGACCGATTCAGCTGAAGTGGGAGTGTGGTTTACATTACAGGCAGGCTCATTCCATTTTTTTGGACCAGTTACTGTGTAACTGATGTTAGTGAGAGGCATGACAGGCATGACTTCTGTGTCTTGTGGGGGGGAGAATCAGTCCAGGATATGACTCCAGCATGTCAACACAGTGGGCGCAGATATGAGGTTCCCAGACCTGGACTGGGTTGGAGGTCTCCCCTGATGCTGCTTAGGTGTTCCTTGAGGTCTCTTTTGCACCCCTCCTGTAGTGACTGCAGGTGCACTCCCTTCTGGGATCAGGCAGCGAATACCCAATCCCAACTCAGTCTCCTGTGACACCTGGCCATTCACCCTTGTCATCTCTATTGCTCACACTCTGCCACTCTGAACGACTGTAGCTCTGTCAGCAAGGGACAGGCTTACTGCCCCAGGTCTGTTCTCTCCCCAGTGCCACAGGTTCAATTTCCTTTCACACTGGCTCGAAACTGACTGTGGTTTTGTGGTTCATTGGGCAGAAGGAAGGTTGGTGGTGCAGGAATGATGACAGCCAGCCTGGCTTGTGTGGTCACAAGGAAAGCAAGAGTTCTGTTAAATGTCATTCTTACCATATGTTATGTGTTTTCAAATGTAAATGTATTTGAACAATAGGATCCTTCACAGAAAGAGCATGAAAACTGTGCAAACTGAGAGACAGCTGCTCTTCAGGCACTGTATTTCCTCATGATTAGTAAATAGAGGAGATGATGATTGCTCTGTATGGACAAAACAATGCTTTAAACAAGACTGAAATTTCTTAACAGACCTGTAAGGTCTCATAATCTTCTCATGATAGCTTATACTATAAAATTAAAATTGTATGCAAGGGAACAATCTCAATCAGTGCTGGCCCATCAAAATTTATCTCCAGGTTCCTGTTGGTGATTCCTTTATTATAATGATATTGTTCTCCCACTGCTGATAGGAATGTAGGAAGAATGGCAGAATATGGGAGTTCTCCAGGTTTTCTCGTTGGCAAACCATCATATCATGTAAGCTTCTGGCTCAAAAGCTCTATCTGGTCCACTCTCTTGCTGACAGCTATTTAACTGCAGGTTAGTGATGACTAAAAGTGGATAGGTGAAGTGGTTTGGTTTCTCAGACTACAAGTCCATCCTATTGTGCTGGCTGAGCTTCAAAACTTCTGTGCCCAAAGCAGGTGCAGGGAAATTTTACTGAAGATGGCAGCACTTTCTTGTATTCTCCAATTGGTACTGTTCTTTTTTTTTTTTTCCTAAGTATAAAAGCTAAAAGACTTTTCTGAACAAAAGTGCAGTTTTCCTTAACGTGGTGGAGCACATGTGTAGGCATTGGAGCATTTCTATTGTTTCCCTTGAAAGAAGAGGTATTGCCCAAGGTCTTGTTTAAAGTACTATTCCGGGAAACTTGCACCAGAAATCGTCTAGTGGCTCCTCTGGCTTTCTTTTAAAATCCCGCAACTTGAGCTCCCACAGAAGAAAAGGAAATGCTGATTCCTTCTCTTCCGTAGGACTTTTTCTAAATCTGTATTGAATGTAGGCAGGGTTGAGGCCTTGCTTTGAAATTGGCAAGTGAACTTGTGATGGGAATTCTTTTGAAAGAGAATTTTCAGTAGTGTAATTTTTATTATTTTTTAATCTAAAGCCAAATTGTTGTGATGCTAAATGCTTTGCTGTTTTATCAGTTTAATAATTCTCATTATTTGAATGTGGTCTACAGTACATCTGGTGTTTAATTCTAGTTTTCGGAATGTGGTTTTCAACACATCTAGTGTGGTTTTCAGCCTATGGATAAATCTGATGGTCACCCTTTGAGACAGTCAGATAACTGCTGTTATTTATTTCACAGATGTGAGAACAGAAAGCTGAACATTAAAAATGTTCTCAAAGTCTTGCATGTAGAGAACCCATGTCTCTTGGGTATTTTGGAGTGTGTGGGGGGGTGGTGTTTGGTTTTTTTTTTTTCCTTTGTTTTGTTTCTGTTTTTTTTCGTTTTTGTGTTTTGGGGTTTTTTTTAGTCCTTTTCTTGGCAAACAGTCTGTGCAAGATGCTACTGTTTTTCTGTTGCTTTTATCTGGAACAGTTCTACTTTTTTGAAACATAACAAAAGTTTTTAGAATATGAGAAATTATAGAATATGAGAAAACCAGCCATTTGATACTGAATGACTTCTCTGTTGTTGCACACTCAGTAAAAGGCACCTGTAACAAATCCGCTGTATCTTGTGGCATGTGCGGTAACGACTGAAGTTTACTCCATCTAGGATTCCATCACCTATAGTGGCCAGTATTTGCCACTGGCTTTGTGAGCCAGAGCTGCAGAAGGCAGATGGCATACGGTTCATTTTTCCAATTGCAAAAGGAATAGAAAATCCATCAGTGAGTACCTGGATAAGTTTTGTGTGCAATTGGAATTCAAATAAATTTTGGAGCTCTGGCTTTTGATTCTTTTTGCAGTTATAAGCATTCATGATTGTTGTATGGAAGGTGCAGGTGGATGTTTGGGCTTTATCTTAATGCTGGATGAGCAGATCTGGAATCAGAGATCTCATTTTCTGTTCAGCTCTGTTTGTCTTTCTCAGTCTCTTCAGTGGACTATAAAGACATGACAGATGAGTCTTGGCTGGTGAGCTACTTGCTTAAAGCTCTCTTGGCTTCTGAAACATTGCGATTTGGGCTAGCCTTTGCTCAAGTTTCTCTAGCTACCTCTCAATTTTCCTGCCAACACATCTTGCTCAGGTGTTGTGGACTGTCCATATTTCACTGACAGATGAAATCTGGCCAGAGTAACTGCATGCTCGCATGGTGGTGTTGTTGCCTACCCTCTTTTACTCCATTCTCTGTGATGACCAGCGACAGGACACAAGGGAATGGTCTGAAGTTGTGTCAGGGGAGGTTTAGGTTGGATATCAGGAAAAAGGTTCTTCACCCAGAGGGTGGTTGGGCACCGGAACAGGCTCCCCAGGGAAGCGATCACAGCACCAAGCCTGACAGAGGTCAAGAAGTGTTTGGACAACATTCTCAGGCACATGGTGTGAGTGTTGGGGGTCGGTCCAGTGAAGGGCCAGGAATTGGACTTGACAATATTTGTGGGTCCTTTCCAACTCAGCATATTCTGTGAAAACATACAGGTTTCTGTTCAGGAAATCTGAAGATATTCTCAGTCTAAAGATAGATCTGTCTAGTGCTTTGCTATCTTTACTCATTTGAAACTTTATGTTGTCAAATCTGAATTTGCAATTTAATCCAGTTGTTCATACCATGGCTATAACCAAGTGGATATGAGGAACAGAGGATTCCCTTGCTCTTTGAAGCACCCATTCATGAACATGAAAATATTACTATGTCACCTGGCAAAAAAATTGCCTTTTGCTCCAAAGTAGGAAGAGACTGTCTTTAAAATCAGCCTCACATCCACACTGGACTTTCTTACAGATCTAAGGCATAAATATCTTATGTCTCTTGCAATTGAAAAATTAAAATTAAATAAAGGCTCAAGAAAGATGTCTTTCACTGACAAAAGTGTGAGTTACTGTATTAATTGCATGACATATCTTTTAGATGAAATAGAGAAGAATTCAGTATTAGATGAATGTTTCATGCTTATATCACTAAATGTATGTGGGAGACTATGCATACTTTTCAAAGGCTTGGGATGTTTTTTGGAGAAGCAAAGCAGCTCCTGCCATTTTCATCTCTGCTGGAATTAAGGTTCTCTTGCTCCCTTTTCTTTTGGACCAGAAACAATCCTCTCAACTACAATTTTTTTTTTTTTTCACTCTCAAAATATGAGCAGTCTGTCATTGACTTCACAGTAGATCCAGTCTGAGGGATGGTATGTCTTCCCTGTGAGACTGAACACTACTCTGCAATACCCGTAACAAAAGCTTATATTTCCCTGTGCCCACAAGCAAGAAAATTTGTAGAGCATCATGAAGTTCTCCTTCAGAGCTATACACATAACCACCTCCATCGTTTCATCTTATGGACACAAGTGTATGTCAAGCCTGATTCTGTGCACCCATCAGCTGTCTGTCTAAAATAGGTTTGCGAGTGCTGTGACAGTGTCCGTGTGTGCAGGCAAGTAGCCAGGTGGACAGATATATGCCCAAAAACTGTACTAAGCCAATTGCTCTTCTGAATGTAGCGCTCCTACTGCCAGCTTTCCATAATTAACAGCTATTGAAAAGTGCTTTGCAGTGTTGTGTGAGATGCAATTGATAAAGGCTTTATAGCTGCTTTTATGTGTTTCCCGTGTTAAAACTTTACAAGGTAAAAATAAAACCAAACATAATGAAAAGCTGAACCAAAGAAAATAAACTACTCCATTTCCTATACCTCAAGAGGTGTTTTTTTTGTTTGTTTTACTATATCAGTGTTATTGGTCAGTTTTCTACCCTGAATATTAAAGAAACTGAGTAAGGACACATTTTCTGCTGTTTATGTGTTCTGCAACCTGACTGACACTAGTGGAAATGTGTATATATACTTATCTGAGGATGAATCAGACATAGATAAGAAGTGAAATTCTCTTAATACATTATTTATTCAGATAATTCTCTCTGTGTAGAAGAACCACATATTCAATTTATCTTTGACAGACCTGAAAAGCCTGCCAAATATCACTATATAAATCCCAGCAATCTAATATATTTTCATGATATTTATTGAAAAATGAGAGAAGGCGTTTCATCTTGTGAATGTGGTGTGCAGGTTAACTCCTGGGAGCAATGAATATTCCAGAGAAAAAGATCTGACAAAGGGATTTCATCTTTATCCACACACGCCATCTTAATAGTATAGAAGTCACTTTCTTTGAGGATGGAGAAAGTGTTGTGAGCCACAGTAAATTCCAGAAGAAATCATGGAAACCCTATCGTCTCTTATATTTGGATCAACTGGTAGAAAGGATTCAAGAGTAGGTGTTTGAAAAAAACAGTGAGAACTTGGGTCAAAGAAATGTATGTTCACCAAAAGTGAAAATTTGCCAACAATATTAAAGGACTGGTTCTGTAAAACACATGTGGACTTTTTAAGCTCAGGTAAGCCAAATATCTTTTGTACCTCATAGTGAAAGATAGCTCCTTCAGCATCCAGATCTGAAGGAAGTTCAGTAGTGACTCATAGAGGACACAATTGCCTGTATGGGATCACCAGCTCAGTTGGGTCACCTTGTTCTCTCGGAGGCCTCTAGCCAGACCCTACTTAGCTTGTGACATTTGGCAAAAATTCAGAAGGGACTGTGAAACATTTTGAAAGGTGTGATTGTGTCTGTTGTTAGTGACCCACTTGCTTTTTTGTCCCAAAGGGACACTGGCTCTGATCTTAGATCAGTGGGCTTGCACACTACATTGTCTTGCCTCACTGAGTTATCTTCTGTTCAGCAGGCTCTTCTACCACTCAGGATATTTACCCATGCAGTTACTCCTTCTTTTTTAATTTGTTTCTTGGCATTCTTTCTCCTCCTTGCAAAGTTCCTCTGCTGTCTATTTTGTACCTTCTGCTGCTTCTTACAGTTACTTACTTGTCTCACCAGTGTTATTACACAGCAGGTAAGTTACCAGCATCTGTCCTATGCTTCCAGATGTTTTTTTGTATTTCCTTTGTGCATCAGGGCTTCTCACCCCCTTTACGTTACTTTTCTAACCATTCTTCCCTGAACAACAAAACCATGACAAGAAAAGGAAAAAATGCTTGCTCTCTGTAGAAATCTTAGTCCTGGAATTATTTGTTTTCTGTTAGGGACAGAAGATTGTCGGGGTTTGTATTTCTTTTTATTTACTATGTGTTTAGTGAGAAAGGGGAAGTAGTCTTTTCAGAGGAAGTGCAAGGCGGTGAATAACATGCTCTAGCTATTCCTGAACTGCACAGACAGTGTTGGGATTATGCACCATATGCATTCTGTTTCTCATCCTTATATCCCTGCCTGGAATACAGCATCAAATTCAGATTTACAACATCTCTGGCTAAAATAATATTGGGGAACTCCCCTTACTACTGTCCCCTTTCCTTCTTGTTGCACTAAGCAATTTGAATTCAGTCTGTGGGAGAGGAAAGAAAATTGTGCTGTTTTCCTTCTATCGGCTTACATATCATCAGATTGAGTCCATAACTGATATAAATTAACATGCTGTTGATGTTGTCTGTGTGTATGTTGCTTGCAGTGAGTTTAGTTGACAGATTGTCACTGGACATTTATGACTTGGTAGCTGAATCTGACCAGCAAAGTCAAACAAAAAAATTTGTATGGAGCTTTGTTGCCAAAAGACGCATTTGCAAGTCAGCAAAACCAGCTGTGGTGAAACCAGATTTTGGTGAAACTTGGAAGCGGTCTCATCTGCAGCAAAAATGACAAGAGTGAGGAAATGAGGTTGTGAAGTCTCCTTCTCTGGAGGTATTCAAGGGGGTTGGGCAAGATGATCTCTAGAGGTTCATAGAACCACAGAATCACAGAATATGCTGAGTTGGAAGAGACCCACAAGGATCATTGAGTCCAGCTCCTGGCCCTGCACAGGACTATCCCCAAGACTCACGCCGTGCGCCTGAGACTATTGTCCAAACCGTTCTTGAACTCTGTCCTTCCAACACAAACCATTCTGTGATTTTTCTATTTTTTTATAGGAAGCTCTAGTAAACATAATTTAAAGAACAGGAAAAACATTCCCAAAGGAAATAAAATATCATATTTGAACCCAAACCAAAATATTTTCATTTTTTTGGGTGAGTTAAAAGTGAAAAGTATTTCTTTTGAGTCATCCTGAAACTGATTTCCATGCACCACACTCTTGACTATTTCAACTACTGAAATAGTCAATTTGTTTTATATGTCTAGTGCTGAATATCCTGAAATAAACTTGCTTTGCTTAATTCAAGGATTAAGCCTTTTAAAAGAGATTTTTGAAAAATTATTGAATGTTGTTTTAGTAAGTGTTCTTTGTGAAAGAACTTCAGATTGTAATAATATACCAGCTGGCTGAATTCTTTCTATTGACATACAAAAATAAATGGAAGCTGCTTTTGATTTCTTTTGAATGGCACCAAGTTCAGTGTGCAGATACAGACACTGCTGCAAGCTTGGTTGGCTGTCTGTATTTATGATTTGCTACATGCTGTTGAGATTATTGAATTATGTTCTGGAAGTTCAGTGAGTCAGTTCTGCAGCTGGCTTAGGAGGCTAAGAGGGCAGTGCTGTGTCTATACCTAAGACACTACAGACTTGGCCATACATCTGCTGGATCACAGGTCATCCAACACAGTAAAACTATTGACTGTAGTGTTCGGGAGTCAAGGACTCTGATTGTTGTTTGCATTGCTGATGTTAATTGCAGGAACATCTTCCCAGATAAGAAACCAATCAATGCAGCTTCATAGTCTTTAAGTGCACGTTTTTGTGAAACAAAGCATCTTATTTCTGCTGTTATTATTGATTCTGAAGAGATCATGACTCCTAGAGAGATGAAAAAATAAAATCTTTAGGAGTTATTTTGTTGGGCTCTTGTTTAATAATAAAGGGGGGAGCAGAAAAGACAGACATATATTTTTTGCCTTTTTCAAACCATTTGCCTGTTTTGATTGTGTGTCAGGAATCCAGCTGACAAAACTCTGTGTACCATTGGAATCTAGAGTGACAGAATGAGGACATGGGGATATTACTTTCTTAGGAATATGAGACTGAAGTCATACAAGGTGCCAAATTAAGAAGTTGCTTGTATAGACTTGATCTGAATCTTGTTGATTTGGTACCTAGATACAGAGTGAAGAGCTAACATGTTTTAAGTTCTCTGTGGCTTCATCCTTGAGTACTGGTGCTTTAATTTGTAGCCCATTGTGCTTAAGCTATTTGTTAAATAAAGATGGTATTAACTTTAAATTAAAAGAGTTACTCTGAAAACCCTAATGAGCAAATGAATTTGCTGTTCTCAAACATCATCTTGGTGATGCTCAGGAAGAATCTTTGCGTCAAAGGATTTGTTTTGCCAACCTGAGGATTGGATTTGGAATTCATTTGACCTTGAAAATTCTTTAATGCGTGGAGATGAAAAGTGATGACATCTGTAATCTCTGCAGCAACTGTTGCTTTTGCTGGCCTGGTGTTCCCAGCTGGCACTGGGCATCTTGCTGTGAAATGCAGCCACCTCCTCGGCCTGATTCAGGCCTGTGTTGTCAGTGACAGCGTATATGTGCTTTTGTATCTGCTTGGAGCCCATTGATCCTATGATTTTGCAAGGTGTTTGGTTAGAGCGCTGAATGAAAACCACTGTGTGACAAATCTTTGCCAGGAGAAGCAATTTCATGGAATGGGTTTATTTTTTTTTTTAATTTTCATAGCAAAGGTCACAGCACAGAACAAAACCTCAGTGATACCAAGCTTGCTATTTTCACAATCTGTGTGGTACACAGATCAATGTTAATTTTCTTATGCTGGATAGTATTAATATTGACTACAAGAATGAAATATTAATAATTTAAAACTAATAACAAAACTGTGAAATCTTAACTTTGCATCTAGCAAATGAAAGGAAGGCAAGACAAGAAGGGGAACAGGGTAAACAAGAAGGAAGATTTGAGAAAGAAAATGGCGAAGGTCTGAGTAATGAGCTGCTGAAGCTTGCTGTTCCCAAACATAATCCCACATTTCTTCATACTCATGATTTCAGGTTTGTTGTGGAACATGACCCTTTCCTGAGGAGAAACATCAAAGAAGCTGTGTCATTATGGCTGCTTTTGGGAATGTTATAAAGCCACAATTCATGGAGTAGATACTGATGGTGTGCGTCTTGACGGACAAATGATTGCTAAAGATTCAATCAACCTTATTCTTGTGCCAGCTGCTTTTCCTGTGTGTCTACCTATTCATACCACATGTTCAGCAGCTTCTTTTAACTTTACTTTGGCACCAGAATCTGTTTCTGGAGGGTTTGCCATGTATATGTACATTAAAATTAAAAAAATTGTTGAATTTACAATAGGTGTCCAATGGAAGTATCTTGGCTTGCAAGGCAGCGTTGCACAAACTACCTATTATGAAGCCTGTGAGCGGCTCTCAATTACACTATCCTGCATCTTAATATCTTCGAGATGCAGCAAAACTTTTTCTTATTTGGAGCGAATGTGTTGTTGACTTTGGTGAGAAGAGCGGATGGAATATTGCTGCTGTATCCTGTGGTTCAGTGCATGAAATATTGCTATTAGCACATTCTGCTGCATTTTTTTCCTTTCTCCCTCTGCAATCAGGATTTTTACATCTGAAAATATGGCTTTTATTCTTGTGTATGCTTGGCTTTTGGACACTGATGGTGGACTGCATATATAATTAGAGTCTTTCTAACTAGTCCATATATTCTTCTGAGTTCTGGTGATTATTTAGCTAGACGTGCAGAGTTTGCATAAAACTTAAGGGATTAAATTAATTTACCCTTTCTTGTTGGATATTGTACAGTTTTTGTACCAGGTAAATTTTATGTTCTGGACTGAATCCAGTGAGAAGAGTAAGAATATAATTGATGCTAATGTGCTCCAGAGGCTTTATTGTGGTTCTGACATCCCATGATGCACGTGGCAAAAGTGATCCCTTTTCTTTCTATAGTACAGAGCAATAGAGTGGTATGGAGAACACCAACAAAAATGTTTCGCATGTTGCTGGAGTCCCATGAAGGAAGTTGGTGTAAATAACACAAAAAGGTGTTGAGAAACCTACATAAATTGCCTTTATGAAGCTGGAACTATCATGTTATAAGGCTGCCTGTATGTTTGTGTGAGGGGGAGGACCCTCTGGGCATTTTAGTTCTCTGTAGTAATAATGAAAATGGATGTGACTGCTGCATGCTATCCTCTGAACTGAGGAAATCCTGCTTGGACCAGTTATATTAGCTTCAGGGCACCTTTCCTCTAAAAATGCTTCTTCTGCACTTACCGTGCTTTGTTGTCTCAATGTACAAAGTCAAACTGGGAAAGATCTTCCAGAGCACTGGGAGCAGTGATGGTCCACTGAGAGTCTTGCACATTCAGCATCTTTCATCTTCTAAGTAATTGACGTGGGTTGGGTTCTGGAAATAGCTCCTGCTGTTAGATGAAACCCCAGTGTACTGCTGGTCTAAATATATTTACTGGTTTTTCCTATAAAGTGATTTTTTTTTCCTGAAGTTTTGTTTTATGTTCTGACTCTTCAGCAGTCTCCTTTCTCAAATTGTTCAATGTCTGCAGTAATTTTTTTCTGTCTTTCCTGGTTTTAGGCTATCTCCAGTTTTTGCTACTTTTTACTGCATTTATGTACTATCTCCTTCAATTTTCTTCTATCTTTTTGAAGCATGATGAATTTTAATGAGTATGTAAATGAACATTAGCCTTCCCTGTGTAGGAAGCCGGCCTGGTGCAGTTCCCTTCATGCCCTCTTGACATTTTAAGCTTTACATCCAGATGGTGCTGGCTAGAAAAAGTAATTTCTCTCCCATGCAGTTTTCATGTGGAGGAAAATATTCTTCCTAACTTGTGGGGGAAAAGGTTGGAACAAAGAATTCTTTTGTACCAAAGTGGATCAAACGCTTAAAAAAATATTTCTAATGTAATTTAAATATTTGTGAGGAGAAACCCCGTGAAACAGTCAACTGAAAGAAAAAAAGGTGGTTTTTTTTAAAGCCATTCCCTAGGCAGCTGGCTTTCTAGGCCATCAGGGTGTTCAAGGTTATGGGCACTGCGGGACCTTGGTTTCCAGCTTGGCAGGCAGCTGGCAGAATGCAGGTTTTCCCAAAGTTTCAAGTCAGCTTTGTTTACAGTAAATGCATAGTAACGTTTTTGCCTGTTTAAAATAGTGGTTACTTTACAACTCAATGCTCTAAATTGACCATAGATCAGTGTAAGGAATACTGAGACATAGAGTTTTGTCTGGAGACCTATCCTATTTTTCTGATGAAATGATGCCAAGCCTTAAATTTTCTACCAAACTTTTTTTCTGCACTAGACATACCTGGACTTAGCTCTGTCTTACAACAGAAAGCTTTGTCCTGCAACAGGGCAGACACAACCATGGGAATTACAAAGCATCAGTACTCGTGTCCTGTGAACAAACTTACCAAAAGGCGAGAGTTGATGATTTTGTATTTATGAAAGGAAAATATGCAGGGCCTCAAAGCTTTTAAATTCAGCAGACAACCTTTTAATGGAAGGTCAAAGATCCTTCAAACTTCCTGAGAGATACTGAGCATCACTATGTGCCACCAAAGAGGATCCTGCCCTTGCCTTTGGTTTTTAGCAAGTAGTAGTATTCTCAAAACTAATTCATACCCAGCAAAACAGAAAGCTGGCTTTGAAGTGGCTCTTACTGATTGTCAGGGTTTGACCTGGTGTGAGACAAATTTGATTGGTTAAAAAGCGGTAAAGGACAATTCTATGAGCCACTTAGTGTTCATGTGATGTCTCTATGAAAGGAATGTTATAAAAAACATCTAGGAAGTGATGCAGCACTTGCTCTCACTTCCTTTCTTTCTCCCTGGTTCCCTGCTGACCACTAGCAAGGAGAAGCTTCCCTTCCACCCCCCGGGCCAGGAGCCAATGGCCCATGGGGCCGGCGGGGGCAGCCGGCCTCACCCCCCACTGGTCCTGTGCCGTTCTGGACCCAAGAGGAGCTGGTCTGATACCATCCGGACCAAGGCCAAGTAGCAAAGCCACGAAGCTGAGAGAAGCCAGGCTGAGCGAAGCCAAGCCAAGCATGCCACGCAGAGAAAAAAAAGCACTCCTTTCGGAGGTGTATTTGTGAGATAGAAGAGTGACCTTACTTTTAAGATAAGGCAGAGATTTAAGTAGCAGCCAAGAGACTTACTCAAAATTTGGATGGCTGCCAGTGCAGAG
>VZRJ01011027.1:1253268-1474661 GCA_013397565.1 Ptilonorhynchus violaceus | reverse complement strand
CCAGCAGCCAAACGGAAGAGAAGACAAGGAGTGGCAGGAAGTGCCAGGGAAGCCATCTTTACCAGCATCGGGATCCATCTTTTTCTGTGAGCTGTGCTGTGTGATCTGGAGTAATACCAACCTAAATATCTTTTTAAATCACAATTTAGATGGTGGAGAGTTTGAAATTTGCAGCCTGAAATAAGAACCTTTTTATTTGTGTGCAGTTTGAAATTTGCAGCCTTTGCAGCCTTTAGAGATTATGAGTAAAGCAGGAGCCTATATCTGAGTGCCTTTAGGCTGGAATGACTTACTCTTGAAATGTTTAGCCCCAACAGACTTTTCTTGTGACTCACAAACTGCAGAGTGTATTGTGGGAGAGAGGATATACCACTGCAAAAACCTGGGCGGGCTGTGGTGTTTCTGTAAGGTTTGGTACCGCGCTGAAGATATTTCTTAGGGAACTGTCTTCCATGGGATGGATCCCACTACACTACAGAAAGAACTCTCGTTATCGCATGAGTTGGCTATAAGAACTCTTAATCATAAGATCAGAATCTCATGTTCATGTCCTTTGTGTGATCAGTGAGGAAGACTTGGAATGTATGGGCGGAGAATGATATTTGTATATTATGCCTTAATATTTTCGTTATTTTTTGTTCTTTCTATTCCTAGTAGAGTTAGTAAATAAATTATTTAATCATTTTTCAAGTTTGCAGCCTGTTTTTGCTGTCTCCTCTCCTCTGAAGAACTAAGTGTGGGGATCTGGAGTTTACCTCCAGGTTAACCCTTGACACTGATGCTGCTGGCAGAGTAACTACAGCAGTACACTGCTCAGTTTGCAGAACAACAAATCATTTGTCTATGTGTAGCAAACACCTCTGAAGGTAACTGAGGACTGCCCACCACTCTGTGTGTGCTAAACTTCCACTGAATGAATCCTATGTATCTAAACATTTTAAGAGGCTCTAATTACGGTGAATTCCCTTTACATCCTTCATTAACCTTGATTAATCTGAGGAAGTTTGTGCTGACAATAAAAAACATTCAAAAGAAGCAGCAAAGGCATGCTAACTGACTCACTATTACACCCCCTGCCAGAAGATGTATAGCCATAGTGTGTGAGACTTTTGGGGTTTGTTTTTCCAGGGATTTATCTATCCTTTTGAACTCTCCATAAGAATCCTTGACATAGCATCCAATTGGTTCTCTTGATTTCCTTGTTCACTTTCTTGCCATTCTGAAGCAGAATCTGCCTTTACAGCACTCACCAGCAGAGCATGACAAGCCCTTCCCAGTGGCTGAATGTAGATATTAGTCTCCAAATAATATCTTACTGCATCTTCAAGTTTTGTCAGTTTATTGTAAAAATATTAGTCCCTTTGAAATTCTTAGGTTTTTCCTTAAGAGTCCATGTTATTTCTTTTTGTCTTTGAAAATTATTATTTTGTAATAATTTCCCAACTTTTAACTAGCTTCTGGTCCTGTTCAAGAGGTAGGTGACTCTTAAGGTATTTTTATTTTGCTTCACCTGACTTCAACTTTGTTCACAAAACTAAGAGAAGGCTGATTGTGTTTTTTTGGGAAACTTTCACACGTCACAAATGCAGGGCTAGCAGTGAGGATGAGCTCATGCAAAAGTGAATTTCCTGGAACAGTCTTTACTCCACCTACTTGCATTTATCTGTTATAAAAGAGTTCGTCATTTTGACACTTAAGCAAATGGGTGAGGGGGAGGGAATATATCCTATTTTGTAATACAGCATAACATTCAAAGAAGAGTTGCTCTGTCTGGCAAACAGAAGTATATTTGCTCCATCTAATAATACTTTCAACTTTGGAAAGAATATGGTTATATAAAAAATATCACTCTTGCAATGTTTGCTCTATTTAATAGCAGAGGTACAACATAGAGGCTACTCTTTACAAAGACAGCACATAAGGCCCACCTGCAAGATGTGTGCATGTGGCTGGCTCCAAGCAGGTGTCTAATTTCGCAAGGAATAGTACAGAGCTTTCCACGCAGAACCAGAGCTTACCCTGTGCTTTGGCAGCATTTCACCCAAGGTATTGAAATAGCTGTATAAACTGAGGATTATTGTCACCTGCCTTGTGACAGGTGACCAGCCTAGAAAGTCGACCCCACCAGTCAGGTTGTGTTCTTCTCATGCGCCCTGTGGCGAAAAGGAGAACTCTAATTACTTAGGTGCTGCCTTCTATATTCATCTGGCTTCATTTGTCCTACTATACAACACACCACATGCTCCTGTAGAGCCAAGCATAACCCTATCAAGAATATTTACAGTGCTTGCAAATCTTCTGTTCATCCTCACATTGCACAGCAATCATGGCAGGTTTGTTGATGCTGAGGCTCAGTAACCACAAATTCAGACTTGGTTCTGACTGTGTGTGTGCAGCACTGAGCATATTCCTGTTCTGGGACTGGTTCGCAGCAACACATTCACATGTGAAGCTTGACTTATTTTTTTAATCTTTTAAATGCTATACTTTATTATTTCATGGGAGGGCTCGTTATTGCAGTAAATTAAAAAGCTATTTAGAGAAATATTTTGTGATATCAGTGAGATATGCTCTATATACAAATGGTTTCTGTATAAACGAGCAGTGTGTTTGTGTGTCTGCTTTCAAACATTTGCTTGGCTGGATATGTGATACACATGGGGTAATTCCTCATGTGAATTGGAAAATAAAAATCTTCGAATGTTATTCGCATCATGTAACCAGGCTGACTGATAGCACTGAATGTTATCTTCAATGAATAAATTAAGTGATAAGTATGTGAAATTCATGCCTGATGGCAGTATAGGGTATGTGGATTGTTTAGTCATGACTTTGAAGTGTACTTTGATTTGTAACCTGATTGGATAATGAACTAGGTAATGTAGCAAAATAAAAAACTCCCAAATATTTCCTTCATCCACAGGAAAAGGCAGGTGAGGCATAAACCATGGCATCCTGAGTCTCAAAAGCAAAAGAAATGCAGACAACTGGCGGGTGGCCTGACATCAGCTGGAGGTGAACAACAAAGGAAAATGCTGGAACGATTGGCCTGGACTGAGAAACGCAGAGTAAAACTGTCAGAACTTGTAAAGACCTCCAATTCCCACCGTCAAAAGCAACTTTTGTTGAGTTTTAAAATGCATGGTACTTCTGAAATTATGACTTTTGTGACTTTGTCAGTTTCTGAAATCTCCTTACTGCTTTTGTGATGTAGCAGCCTCTCAATAATTAAGGCAGTAGTCAGCTTTTCTTTATGAACTGTTTTTCTTTTTTCTCCCCTTGATATATAGTGCTCAGAAATGGTTCTGCCAGCTTCAGTTGTAAATCTCAAGTCCATGACAATGGAAGTAATTTTGTGAAACAAATGGCAGTGTGAAAGATATGATGTTGACCATAAAAATGCCCAAACTATGGTTAGAGTTCAGATGTCACAAATCTTAGTGAATGTGGAAACAGGGAGAGAACAAAGTTATATGATATCATATGTCTTTTATTTTTGGTCTTATTAAAATATTCAAAATAGTAGTAGGTCTGTTGCAAATATAAGAAGCTGTTGTATCTTTCAGATAAAAAAGCTTGTCGATACCAAAAGACCTGAATATTTGAAGTCTTGTTGTTTTTCTCTGATAGCTGGGCTTAATTGTATCTTTGGTTGGGTAGATGTTGGAATCCTAAAGTGCTTTATCCAGAAGCTTCAGTCACAAAGGAGGCTGTTCATCATAAAGAGTAAGAGGGTTGTTATGGTCATAAAGCTAGCAATGGCTAGTGACTTTTCTAGTGTGTTTGTCCTCTCTGTCATCCTGATTTACCCATCAAATTCTAATAGAAGTGTTTCTCTTTACTCTCTTTGCTGGCATGTGTGATCTCGTTCCTTGAACTTTCCCGGAAAAGAACCATACTTCAATTCCTATTTGCTAATGAGGAGTTGAGAGAAATTGTCCAATTTATCTCTGGAATAGATCTTGCTCTGACTGTGTTAAGGAGCTCTGGCCTAGGCAGAAGGAAAGAAATGGGAGAGGTTCCTGCACTCTGCAGGAGGTTACAGTAAAGTCCTGCTTGCCACTGACTGTTTTGGGGAGCTGCAATACCTGAGAGGCTGGGGGGAGGTTGGGCAGCATCTGAGTGATAAGTAGGATCAAGCTAATATAATAGTGGCTCTTGAAAATTCAAACTTTACTTCCATGGAAGCACCAGGAGTTACAGGTGGGGAATGTCCAAATCCAGCATCAGAGGTGAGATAATGTCCCCAGGAGACTATAGATTTCCCAGAAATGATGTGTTCTTCAGTGGCAAGAGCACAGACCTTTCTAAAACTTTGACGTTCTCCTGTCTGAACAATATTGATCTGAAGCAGTAGGGGCACTTGCTGTTTGCCTCTACAGCTCTGAGCAGTGTACTGAATTTGTGGCTGTGGACAAAGAATTGAGAGATGTTGGCTTGCCTGCTGCAGTTGAAATATTGTTTTGTGTTTTCCCTTTTCCTGTTGTCTTCTTCCTTATAAGCTTCCCAATGAAGATGTGCTTTGTTTGCATTCATCTGTTGGATTCTCTGCTGGTAAGAAGATAAATATTTTAAATATCTGCATGTCTAAGTTGCCATTTTTCTAGACCAGAGGAAGCTTGAGACAGTGTTTGTCAGTTGAACATCCAGAAAATGCATTTTTGTCACAAATATATATTTACTGATAGTTTTTCTCTGCAGTCTTTGCTGGAAGATGGATTAAGGTAAATGGTAAAAATAAAAGTTGTGCAGAATCCTATTAGAACATTTCTATATTTTCCAGAATTTGTGTATTTTTAAAGGCTTTCCATAACATCAGCTTTCCTTTTCAGTAGTCTATTTGACTTTCTTTTAAAATAATAGTTTAAATTTGTTTTTCCTAATAGTAGTGATATTTAGTTTCTCTGTAACTGTTACTTAATGGCTCCATTTTAGTCTGGAGATAGATAAGTACAGTAAAATTTTGTCTGGGTTGCTGAAGCTGTCTAGGTATTCAGGGATGATAATAAGATCAGTTTTCTCATAACTATAACCAAAGGGAAAATCGATGAGTGACCATGGCACATTTTCCTTAGGTATGAAAAATCAATGAAATATGCAAATAAATATTTCACTAATATGACCTGAAATCATGTGTACAGGAATGTGGGCTTAGAGGACATGCTCAGAAAGTGAAGGGCAAATTGTTGAGCCATGTACATTGATAGTTGTCTGTGTTGCAGCAGATACAATATCAAGGACATCTGCAATATTGTAATTAAAAAAATAAATCAATGATCAAACAAATGCAATTATTGAAAAAGGTTAAATTGTAGATATGACTATAGTTCATCCAGTTTTTGAGCAGAAATAATTGAAGCATTCCATTAAAAACGTAGTCATTAAACAATGTTATGTGTTTATACATGAAGTAGTGTGAGAGCCAGAAAGAAAAGGTTCTTAGTGGGATACTTCTGGTCCTTTGTTAATGCCAAGGAGTCTGGCTGTGCCTGTGAAATAACATGTAATGGTGGATTATGTATTACTAGCATAAAAATTGTTTTTATGGGAGGAAGAAAGGAAGGATAAAGATGCACCAAAAACATGGTAACATATTTTTAGTACAAAAAAGCCTGGAAAATTTTAGGAAAACCCTAGAGGACACTTAAATTTTGACTGGAAAGAGCTTTGTCCTTTTACCTAAGTCCTTCTATGTGTCTTGGGCCTGGGGAATTCTGTGCACTTCTGAGAAAACTTCAGTGAATTCAGTGAAATTCAAGCGAGCCTCTGAATTTCATGTACACTAGAAATGGTGTAAAAGATTTGAATTAATAACAAGATTCTCCTGGTTAGCTCCTATCACTATACCTCTCAGTTCTGAATGTGTATGTTTCCAAATCACAGAATATTCTGAGTTGGAAGGGGCACACAAGGATAATCAAGTCCAACTCCTGGCCCTGCACAGCACCATCCTCAAGGGTCACACCATGTGCCCAAGAGCATTGTCCAAATGCTTCTTGAACTCTGTCAGGCTGGTGCTGTGACTACTTCCCTGGGGAGCCTGTTCCAATGCCCAACCACTGGAACAGGTTCACCTCTGGGTGAAGGACTTTTTTCTAATATCCAACCTTGGCCTCCCCTGACACAACATCAGGCCATTTCCTTGTGTTTACATAGTTTTTTTTCTTGACAGGGGGAGATGCTTGCCCCTGTCTTACCTGTGACTGTATGCATAATTAGCAATGCCATGTTACGTTAATATTATTTGGGATGAGTATATACTGGTACTTTTTTTCCTTTCTCTAATGCTCTTTATCAAAAAATTTTCTAGGCAGTTCTGAAGATTCCTACCAGTTACAAAGAGTTGTGCCTAAATTGCTCCAGATTCTTTTTTGCTACATAGCGTTACCAGTCTCAAGGCTATGAATTTAAATATAGTTGTTCAGTGGGCAGCAGTTTATTTGATTTGAGATTTTGTGAGTGTGTGTTTTTTATTCTGGGAAAGAAGAAAAAAATTCCTATCACTTGAGGGAAATGTGTCACTCTTCTGTCTCCGATTGCAAGGCAAATCAGATTCTTGTTCGGAAATTGAGATTTTGAGTGCAGTTTATTCAGATATTGATTATGGATTATTATTATTTGATTTAGTTCTGTACTTCTAAAAATAGGCTTGTTTGGTACAGCTATATTCTACCCTATGTCAGTGCCTCCACAGTGGTCAGGAAGAGCTGGAGTTGAGTGAGTATCCTTACAAGAAAAAAGGGACAAATCTCGCTACAGTCTTCTCATTTAGGCAGTGCAGTAGACTTTTATCCCTTGCAGTAGTTAGCCTAGGTCAGGCACAGGCTTATCCTGGCACCAGAAATGGAAAGGGGATCTCTTAACTGCAGTGAAATCGCAGTGACTTAGTGTTGGAAGCTGTGAAAAGCATGTGTCTTCCAGATTTTCTGGGTCAGTAAAGCCCCTCCTGAAATGTTTGAAGGGTTTTTCATGCACACCTGCTTTCTGCAGGACTGGCTCATTTCTTCTACATCCAAGGTGGTACACGTTCCTAGACACAGTGATGCGGAGGTCAGTTTCTGAGGCAGCATAGCATTGCTGGCAGCTGTAAATCAGATTTTCTGGGCATGTGCTTCTTGTATCTATGGATCATCTTAATGGTTTTTTTCACAGACAGGCCTTCACTCATCAGATATCTCTTGCAAAGCAAGCAGAATCACTGTCATCTATCATAGGGAGAATCTGCTCAGGAATATTATTTTTATAAATAGTTTTGAAAATATGACCGGGTTTAAAATGAGCAGTACAAAAACCTGGGACACTTGCAAGACATTTGAAAGCTGAACTTTTAAGGAAAGGTGGGATAAAGTTTTTATTTCTAATCTCTGTATCTGTGACTCCTATTCTGACTACTTCCCTGGGGAGCCTGTTCCAATTCTTAGACTTAAAATTCTTAGACTTCTCAGACTTAAAATTCTCCTTTGGTGAGGCAAAAAGAAGTATGGCAGATAGGCATCAAAACAAGAAGGCAAAGGATTGGAGCAGTTGTGATTATGCATAGCTTTGCAGAAGAGGCAAGGCTGACAAGTAGCAAGACTAAAGGAAGGGAGGAAATTTTTTGAGGTAAGAAGTCTGTAGGAATCTCTGCTAATGAAGGTAAGTCAGTGCAGAGACAGCTGCAAGAGAATAATGTAGGAGGAAATGTGTAACGTTTTTCACAGATACGTCATAAGACTGTCGATAGGACAACTCAAATTTTGTATAAAAGATGACTATTCCCTGTGGCATTAAACTGAAAAGTATAGAGTCTTATATGTGAAGGGATTTAAGCAGAGTGTAAGCAGCAGTGCTCTGACCTGTTGAAATATGCAAATAGTTCCATAGAGTTAAGGTGATCTGATGTTAGTCTGAAGTGATGACTTCTAATTTTTTTTCTTTCACTCTGACATCCAGTGGTTCTTGGAAAGGATTCTTCTGCAGGGGTTTGTGTTGCAGTTTCAGCTTCCTTTCTCGTGTAACATTAACATTAGTGAATTCACTGTTTTCATCCTTAATTGCTTTTGCAGTGATTTGATGCTTTTAATGAAGACCAGTGTCGTCTGAACAGTCTTGGATGCAGCTGTGAGAGCACTAAGGGAATCAAAGTATTTTTGTTTTCCTTGTTTGGTACTTCATTTGGCATGGCTGTCTTGCTTTCTAATTGTTTCACATCTAAAATTTTAGTTTAACTATTCTATTTGGTAAAGTGTATTCATAAGTAAGAACTATTCCTCTAAAAGCTGTGCTTCTATGTAGCAAATAGCATTGTGTCTGAGAAAACTTGCAAAATACCTTTTCACCATGACAGGCTTGTGAAATGAAAAATGTATGTGGTTTTCAGCTTTCTGTAAGAGTGAGGCAAAGACAGAGGTTACCACACTGTAGGTTTTTTTCCTAGACTGCAAAAACAGCACAACTGGAATAGGTGCCAGAACAGATTCTCTTTATGTAGTTCTCTTGTATAGTGCAAAGTGGAGAATGAGGATTTTATGTTCTCTTATTCATAGCAAGCATTTCCTTCCCTCATGTAGAGCTGCATTTGTCCATTAAAAAAAAAGTCTGTATGTGGGTAAATGGGTTCATGCAGAACCCAACGATGTGTTAATACCTGTCTAAACCTCAGATTATCTTGGTGATGGGAGTGTGGAATGGTTAAAAGGGAAGCAACAAAATGCTTTCCTGCATGGAGGATTTTCATAGAAATGAAGAAACTTGTACATACCATGAACAACAATGAAAGGTCTAAGTGTTCATCACTTCATGATGAGTATGTTGAGGTTGACCTGGTTTTAACTCTAAGGGCTACTAATATCTGAGTAACAGGTCATTCTTTTGGGATTCAACTGTTATTCTGGAATGCCTCTTGGGAACTACCAAAGATCCATATTAAATACTTATCTGAACACAATGTTTAGTTTCATTTAAAAAAATTATCATAATCATAGAATTGTAGCATACCACGGTGGTAGAGACCTCAAGTAGCATTTGATACAAACTTGCTTGGCAAAAGCATGGTCTAGACAAGGTGGTGCTTTACCCTTCATGTGAATCTTAAAAGTGTCTAACATTGGGGAATTCACCACTTCCCTGGGGAGATTATTCCAATGGCTAATTGTTCTTGTTATGAAAAATTTTCCTCTTGTGTCCAATTGGAATGTCCAAAGTAACTTGTACCCATTACCCCTCATTTTTCCCATGTAACTAACTCCTTGTGGAAAGGGAGTCTCCATCTTCTTTGTAGCCACCCTTTAAATACTGGAACATGATGAGGAGGTGTTCCCTAAACATTCTTTTCTCAAGGCTGAACAAGCCAAATTGTCTCAGACTTTCCTCATACGACAGGCTTTCCACTCCTTTGATCAGCTCTGTGGACCTTCTCTGGACTCTCTCCAGCCTGTCCACATCTCTTTTGAGAATGTAATATTTACAGGTAAACTGAACAGAGTTTGCTTGAGAAGGGGAGGTTTAAACCAATACAACAGAATGTGATCGTACTAGAAAGTTCCAGAGCCGAATGTGATCTTTGTGCTACTGCTGTGTGATGTGCCCATGGAGCAGAGGACTGTTCCAGGCAGTGAATGTCCCCCATGAGGCAAGGGAGACGGGAAGAAAGCTTGCAAGTGAAAGGTGGTTTTGCACATGAGGATGGGGCATTTGCAGACTGTCAGCACCATCTGCCAAGAGGTGACTTTGAAATGGTGTCGTGGGTAATACTGGGCAGAAAAGCAGGATGGGAGAGGAAATCTAGGATGTTGTCTCTCAAGTATTTAATTTTAAAAGCTAGCAACACGTCTTACATTATAATTGGAATAAAGGTATACTTTTACAGCAGTTCAGTTTTCTCAATATGATGTATCTCAACAGATTACTTGGTACAGCCCTCATTTCTTGAGCACTTGGGATTGTACTTCCACAATATGTTGTTTTGGATGGCAGAGTGGCATAAATGTTGCCATCCCTCAAGGCAGATAGTCTTACTCTTCTGTCTTAAATCCTGTAAGTTTAGTGTAGGGCCATGTTGTGAACCTGCTCTGGAAACTAGTCACTCTCAAAGATGTTTTAAAGCCAGGTCAGCCCACAACAGAACTAAACAAATGTCATCCAAACACAGCTGTCATAGCTGTGGGAGTGAACAACTAGAGGTAGATTGGAGGAGTGAGTCTGACAATATCTGAAGCCAGGATTGTTGTCAGAAGCATTGTAATGGAATATTGCAACTCTTGTTATGGACAAAGAAAGCATTATTTTGCAGATGGAAACTGAAATAAAGTGGGGCTAAGGACACGTCTATACCAGATTTTTTTTTTTTTTTGGTAATATAAAAGTGTTAAGACAATTTTCTGTCAACAGACTTAAAGTCAGTTTTAATTCCGGAACAGATAGATGTAAGATGTACTAGAACCATAAACTCTAGTATAACTGTATCCATGTTTGCATGTTCATCGGGGTCACTGGGAAGCCTTCCTGGCAACTCACACCCTTAGCAGCACTGTTTCAAAAATACCACCCTCACAGGAAGAGGCCAATCAACAGGTTAGAGATAGGGAGTAGGAGGCAGACAGGCGCTGACTCCACTCTTTGGATTCACAAGCAAGCACTAACCAAGAACTACTCTCCTTAGCTATCAGGCAAGTAATTTCCAAAAATGGTAATGGACAGATTTTTAAAAGCAAAACCATTGATCACATGTCCAAGTCCATTCAAAGGCTGGCAGAGTTAGTGTAAAGGCTAAATTTAAAGTGCAGTGCCAGATTTCAAATAACTGCTTATGCAGGAAAGCCTTCTCTGGTTTTTGTGCCTTTGAAAAATTCCCCTTCAAAACTCAGTGTTTAAGAAGATAAACAAGCAAGGAAATTATGTATAATTTCTGTCAGCAACATAAATGCAGTTAACTTCACTATAATCATAGCTTTGTGATTCAAAATATCTAATCTAGATAAGTTACAGCTATAAAAATTATGAAGCAACACAAGGTTTAGGTAGGATTATGGTTAAATTAGACCCAAGTGAAAAACATCCACCTTGACAAGAAGTAGTCACAGTAATCTGTAACCTCTGAACAGTGTCTGACAGCAAGAAACTGCTAATATTGAAGAAACATCTGTTTATTATTAAAGCATATGACATATAAACAGGAAAGAACTTTTCTCATTGAGTGGTTATGTAAACAGAACACAAATTAGAGTATGCACTCCCTATGTGAGAGACTCACCTATGTTAATGGTAAGTGATTTCATTGGATCAACAAGACAGTTGCCAGAAAACCTGGGGATAGAGGGGTGCTTTAGCAGCTTTCCTCTTCAGCAGGCCCTGGTGTGCTGCCTGAGGGCAGGTTGCCAAAAAGTCTGTCCTTGGGTATCCTGAGTGAGGGTTTTGCCAGCCAGCTCTCACACAAGGGTGCTTGATCTCTCCACTGCCTCATGATCCCCAGTAGCTCTTACCTGCTCAGATAACAGATCACACTCTTCTCTGGAAAAGTGCTGTGTTGCGATCCCTAGCACAGGCTAAAAATGTCCTTTTAAAAATATCAGTGACTATCAGTTTCCTGTGAAATGAAGCATCTTTACTTTGAGGTGGATTTGGACTACGTGGAGTAGGAGACAAAGCAAATTGAGATGCTCACCACACTAACAGCTCTGGACCTTGCCATTCAGCTTCCCTCTCTTGTGTGTTCTATGTGAAAGGCTGAGAAAACTCAGGATCTGAATCACGAGGAGCTGCAAAAGAGAAGATTGTTTTTATGAAGAGCTCTTTAGTTTTTGTTTTAAAGCCAAGAGGGTCTGAGGCTAGTTAACTTCCAGTTTAAAGGTTTCAATATATATTTTTTGCTTACTTTATTGGTATTAAGATAGATCTAGTGGAGAAATGAGGGACATACGATTGCAACCTTATTTTGTTCTGTGAATTCACGCAAAATGAACGTGTAATAGAGGGGAAAAATATTCAAATAGTGTGGGACAGATGTCTAAACAGCAAATACCTTCAGTGTAGGTGTAGTCTCAACAAAGACTTTAAAGACCTTTTCTTTTAGTGGTGGATCTTGTGAACTGTGGTCTCAGTTGGCAATGTCTGAATGAAGGTTAGGGAGAAAGAGGTCATAAGGAGAGTCAAGTCCTTCACCTTTAAGGGATCTGACAAGGTTGTAGGACAGCATAAAAGCAGAAAATGTAATCAGGCACTGGCTGTTCCAGTCACCGAGCAGGAAAGCTGCTTGTACTGCACTGGCTGCAACAGCAGAGAGGCCTGCTGAGCCTTCTGGCCAAACACGAAATGAAAAGATAAGATACTGGATTCCACTTTGAAAGCAGCTCGTTCTATAATGCCTCTGTCATAAGAGCATTTAAAAACCTTTTGATATATCAAAGCACTATGACAGTTCCAAAGTTGTTTGGATACTCAACAATGAGCATGGTCATTATGCTCAATGGTCAATAATTTACATTTTTAAAGAATCTGTATTTTTTATATATATATTATTTTTTTTAATGCAACATAAAAAATAGTGAGGGACAGAACCAGTTGTTGAAAATGGACCTCATGGTAGATTGCTCTATGTACACCCGTAACAAGAAAGGTAGAATTTAAATAGTGCAAGAGGAGATAGTTTAGCTTGGTTTGATGTCACCTCTCTAAAAGTCCTGCATATTCTGTGGGAAGCTCACCTTGGGTGCAGTGAGCATGGTATCTGTAACATCCCACAGGAGCTCAGCAGCAGTCTGGAAAATGTATAGCATCATCAGATAAAACATTAAATGGAGGATTGTGCTGGAATAGAGATAAGGCTAATGTGTAAAAGGGCAGTTTCTCTACTCTTTGCACTGATAAGAAGTGCCATTTCCCTTATGCTTCTCTGAATCTCAATTAGCTGTCTCCACTACCCAAAAGAAGTCCATTGTGAATCATATTGGGTCTGACTGCCAGCATAGCAACATGTGGCTACATCCCTTGCATTTGTTTTGCATCTAGAAGGTTTTCTCCTAAATGAGAGCTAGAAGGATGCCGTATAATTTTAAGTGTATCAGATTTTGTTGCCTAGCTATGCAAGAGAAGAGTAGCTGTTTGAAATTCACGGAAAACTTACAAGGTGTGCTTTATAACGGACACAACAGAGGCAGCACTCCCATTTTGTATTGCTGATCTGAATTTTGCTCAGCATATGAGCCAAAGTTCAGACTTTCCCTGAGTTTGTGGCAATTCATCTAGATTCTAGAATTTTTAAAAGGAACAAAACTTTTTTTTCAGTAGGGTCATATTTTAAAACCTCTTTCCCTTTTTAATGCCCTTTTGAGAAAGAAAGAGCAATAATTTGCAAGATGCCATGTGATGTTGTTTTCCATTGCCAAGTGCTTAGGAAAAAAAAGTTCTGATTAGACAGCTAGGTTTGGATATTGAGCCGATCCTGTAATGCTCCTTCAGTAGCATATGGTTTTTGTTCCAGGATAAAATTAACCCTGCTGCTTTTTCATCAGAGGGGAGGAATAATTACCATGCTTTGCTCTTTCTCATCAGTATGTTGGCCTGCTGCCCTGGCTTTTTAGTACCTGGTATTACAGGCAACAGTAACTTTGTTTTGTTTCCTGCTACCTTGTCCTTCAGCCACCAGCGTTTGCATGGTCATTTCACCTTGTGCATTAATGGCCCTGCTTTCTAAACCCCAGCTATCTTACTTCCACTGTGCTCTTGTGTGCTGATACTATACCATTAATCATTTTCACTTCTTCCACTACTTGGGTATTCATCAGATGTCTTGAAGTTTGCTTTATGTTGCTCTTTTCTTTGTGCTGTTTTTCCTCTGATTCCTCAAGGACCTTTATACAAGTATGAACAGATTGCTATCAAACAAGTTGCAATCAAATGGTGAGCTTATGCTTTGACAAGTACAAATGTATTATTTTCCCTTGTAGGACAACTTAAAACTCTTTTCTGTTTGTTTGTTTGTTTGTTTTTTGTCAAGTGAAATGTTCTCACTTCTGTGTAGCATTTAACGTGGTTAAGGTACAGTGATAGTTACTTTCTGTAGGTAGCTATCATTCTTAAATGCAGGGGCTTAAATTTTAATGGACTAATGCAGTGAAATATGCTGGTGAGATATTTCACTAAATAGAAAAGGTCATTCATAAGAACTCACACAAAATATCTGGGCAGTTTACATTTAGTCTAGATCTGGCAGGTTCATTCTCAATGTGAGCTGAAAGATGCTAGACTTTTTAAAATTGCTTTATGAGAAATGAGTTAACAGCCTTTCTTACACATCTGTTATCTGGCTGGAAAGTAGGCATCAGGATCTTTTCAACTGTTAGCCAGCCAGAGACCCCCCATTCCCTGCACAGGAGAGATAGGAAATAGACGTTGGCACATCTTACTAGGATTTCAACATCAGTCTTTGAAGGAGAGCTCTGTGGGTGTGAAGTTGATTTCTACTGTTCTGGCAAGGCTGTGCTGCACTGGCACAGACGATCAGAAAAGTTTCTTTTTAGTTCACAATGAGTACAGCAAAACACTTTTGCTTGGGGAAACTGCTGCTTGTGGTGACCCTGCCCAGACTGAGTTACATCTGGTTGTAAAATGGTGGTTTATTGTTTGAGTTTTGGTGCTTTTGGAGAAGGAGTGAAAATTGCAGTAGGATGTGGGGTGTAAAACTACAGTGGAACCCACCGGAAAACAGTGGAGACAACACCTCAGTGCTCACTTCCAAGCCACACAGTTCCTGTTTGTCTCAATTAAGGTAGCCCAAAGAAGTCTAGCTGCTCTGATGCATGGATTCTGGCAGGCCGTGATGTGTGGTGCTAGCCCAGAGCTCCTAATCACATCATCATGCTTCAGGCTGGTGCTGAGATGTGTGTTCCTTTATTCCTCTTGGTCTCTCCAGCCTTCTCAAAACACCCAGAATACCAATGCACTTAAAATATTGCAAGCACATAAATATTTTAACAGATTAGTGGGACGTACAGGTCTGGCATGCTACACTGTAAGAGTGCCAAAGCAAATGTTGAGAGAGATTTTTTTTTAACAAGGTCTGAGAATGTTGTCTGTCTTCAGTTTGGGTTTGGGTTTTTGGTTTTTTTTTGGGGGGGGGAAGGGGCATGTTTTTAGTAAGCTTTCACCACACAAACTCTGATGCAGTTCTGACTTATGGTGTGCTGCAAAAGTATATCAAATAGCTCTGTTCCAGAGAAAAAATATAACCAAATCAAGTCATAACAGCTAGACATGTTTTATGCTGTAGGCCCTTGATGAAGCACAGACCTGATTCAGACCTCCATTCAGCATTGCATCTCACAATGTCCCTTTCCTGAGGATTAGCTAAACCACGTTCCCTCACTCAAGACATTGTTACAAGTTAGGTGGCAGTCATGATCTATCACACAGCTGACTATGGGGCCTAAAATAGAAATTCTGTGGTGACCTATCACCCAAAGATATCATATTTCTTCTTAATGGGTTGTCCTCTGCTGTTCTGCTGAGATACCTGTCCACAGTCTGACTCTTTAAAATTCATGAAAAGCACCATCAACCTGTACTGTCCATGCTCTCAGAGTGACTAATTCAGTCTGCTTGTGGCATCTTTATCCTATACAGGACAGGGGGAGGAGTTGTGCATTTTGGCTCACCAAGTCAGCGGAGGACCCTCCAGGGTCATCTGCATCATTATCATTTAAGAATATTAGTTACTGATGTTTCCTGAGCTGAACCAACAGTTCCCCTGTCTGTGTCTGGTTCTCCCCCTTAGCGTAAACTCCTCTGTAGATGATTTGTACCTCCCCAGTTTGCACATTCCTTTCTACATTGAAGCCTCTGTGCCTTATTTGTCCAGGGAAGTAGCTAGTTAAAAAGTAGGATCTCCATTTTTATTTTTTTTCTCTTTCATGTATTTTGCTTCAGAATGTGATTTGTGGCCTGAAGTTCAACAGGTGGGAGGGAGCTTGCTGCTTGCATTTGTGGCTGAGCAGGGAGGGGAAGGACCCAGAGCAGGTTTGTGGCTCCGGTGAGACAAAGGAGATGGAGGAAAGGTAGGGCTCCCTGGCTGTGGTGAATGTGTGCAAGGGAGAGAAACTGTGTATGTCAGACTGGTGCACTTGGTTCAGATATGGTTACACTGCCAAGGCTGTAGGCATGTGTTCCTCCCTGTTGAGGCAAGAGTGCTGTCCTGTGCGTGCCCCCAGCAAGCCATTGCAAAGCAGAATACAACACACTCATAACACCAGAACCAAGAGGTTTTTGGTTTTCTGTTCTGTGACTATAAACTTTAGCCAGCATGGATAAGAGTTTCTTCCTCTATGAGTTTTCTGGTGTCTTAAGCAGTACAAGTTTGCATTGCACTACTTCCTTTTCTTGTGGGCCTTACAGGATATTTCTCCTCTATTCATGAGATTTTTGTTTTATGAAGGAACCTCTGTAGGAACCTCAGAGACCTCTACTGTGCTGTACCTCATTCTTTTAGGTTCTAAAGTTACTGGTGGTAGAGACAAGAGTATGAAAAGGAGCAAGAAGCGTAGAAGAGATAGACGAAAGCATCAGGCTCATTTCCACGACATGACAGGTTAAGTGAAGGAAAAAAATAGCAGCTATTGCTTTTCCCCCGCCCCGGGTCCATACCACTGTTTGAAAGGACTGCTTAAGTGTTTCTATGCACCTGCTTTTTCCACCTTAGAGATTCAGTACTAAGCCTTTGTGGCTTTGAGGAGGTTGGCAGGAAATACATACATTTCTTGTGCTGAAGCTCTGGAAGGCAGTGATTGAATTAAGAGGTGGCCTCCAGTGAGGGACTCTTTTTCTACTTATCAGCAAATAAAAGCATGTACACTGCAGCTGAGAGAGCCTTAAGTAGTGCCTTCAGAGCCATTCATCTCTTAGTGCCCAGAGCTGAACCTGAACAGCAAACTGCAACTGTGACAGCAGAGAATGAGGGATATGGCTCATGCCAGCACTGAAACATTGGTTCAATAGTCACTCACAGCTGTGAGAACAAGGCTGAAGTTAGATGCATTGCCAAGAAATCCAGGGAGTGGGAGTGACTTACCTAGAGGATGTAGTTGATTTATCACTTTCCCAAGTTTATTTTGTTTCCCACCGAGTCTTTTCTCCTCCACCTAAAACAGGTTTTTGCTTTATTCCCTTGTAATTGAAGGACGATTGTGGGTAAACACTCTTAATGAAAGCAGTTAAGTCTCTCCAGATGGGATAAGACTCAAACCATGATTGCTCAAATAATAAAATGAACCCCTAGATATCTGGAATTGATCCTCATGCTGCTGACAGAACTTGGCTTAAAGTTATTATTATTATTACTATTATTATTATTATTATTATTATTATTATTTGTAAGTTCAGCATATGAAGGAATTTGGGAATAAGTATTTTAAAATGTCAATGTCTTACAGTACCAAGAATCAAATAGATCCCACCCAGCTTTGTCTTTTAGAAGTTTCTTTTTAAAGAAACTCATAATTTATATTCCCAAATTTGCTTCTGCGTGGTGAAGTTCTATGGTGGATGCCTTACTGCAAATCAGTAGCAGCTGCTCTCCTGTCTTCTCCAGGGCATGCTTTCTTAATGCTTAGAGGAAATTTTAGGAAAGGAAAAACGACATTTGGAGAAATCATGAGAAGCGGGGGGATGGTTAAATTATCTTCCACAAAACATGATAGCAATGAGAGAAATTATTATACCTACTCCTTTTGAAGGAATAGAGGAACACTGGCCCATTCCATCATCTATGACTCTGCTGTGCCTGGGTCAACGTTAGAGCAAACCAGGAGAGCAGCATGGTGATTCCAAATGGGGAAGTGTGTCTTTCTTTTATTACATACAGAGGGGGATCTGTTGCCTGAAATGGCTTTCAGTGACTTCAGTAGACATACTTGCAGCTCAGGTTTGCTGCCCATCCTCTTTTAAGTGATACTTTGTAGTTTGTCTGTAGTTCTGGCTGTCTACTGGTGGCAATGGTCTTGTTTGCATATGGTTCCTTCTTGTGGCCTTTCTCTGTTGCAGTGTGGCATGCAACCAGCCCTAGCCTTTCCCTGACAAATGTCATAGTAAAATCTTTGGAGATAACCCAAACCATACGGGATATTCATCACCTTTTGCTTGTATTGTTCTGTGACACACAAAGTGCCAACAGGTGCCATTTAAGATGCTGCTCTCTCTGACAATGCTTTTTTGATGGTTTCAGAATGATCCCTGCTGCCCCCAGAATGCCAAGCCAGCTGTCTGTATGTATCCCAAGGTTGTGACTCCACCAGCAACTTTTAATTTAAAATCGAAAAATTGGTGTAAGTTCACCGAAGGGTAAAGCAAAGAGTGTAGGGACTGCTATAACGGGGCAAGTCTTTTCCAGACATTTCCTGAAGGCCTGTTGTTCCTTGGCCAATTTGTTTGTTGCAGCCTGAGGATGGGCATATGTCTATTCTCACAGAGGAACAGAAGAGCAGACTGGAGAGAGATTAGCATTGTGTGTCAAAGATTTCTGTTCAAGGACTGCAACCTGGGATTTTTAAGTAGTTGTATGCTAGTCATGGTGTAGATGAACATGTTGTGAAAAGTGGAGACAAATGTTTATTCTAATGTGGTAGCCAGATTTAATAAATCCTGACAGACAGCCAAACTACAGGAAGCTGTGAAACTGTATACCAAAAGATCTGTGATTACTGAATTACTTCAGATAATTTTTTCAATATGAATCTCTCCTTAGTGCACCTCCTTCAGTGCCCCCACAGGGATAAACTCAAAGGCAAACAGCACTTAGAAGGCTTTTTAGTTGAGAATTGCATTTGTGAGACACATTTTTATGTGGAGAACCTTAGCATTTCAGTGAAATAAAATGCCAAGTTAATAAAAGTGTGAAGAAAATGAATATATTATGGTTAAAAAAGCTGGGCTATATTTTCTTTAAGTGCACTACAATCCAGAATATTAGTTCTGCTTTGGAATAGATCTTGCTGGTCATAACAAAATTTGGGATGGACTTTTAAGATGTTCACTTTCCTTTTCTAGCTTTTCAGACTCTATTCTTGTGCAAACCCTGCCACAGCTCCTGGAAGAGCTACATTGTTTTCTTCAGCCCAAATTGCTATGCCCACAGCCTATTATGGGAGTGGGTTACAGGTCCCTCCAACAAATTTGTTTGTCTTGGTATAAAAAGTCTTTGGAGAGGGAGAGGTAAGTGGTCTGTTTTGGTCACATCAAAGGTTGTTCCACTGTATTTGATCCAGCTGTGAATGGCACCAGAAGCATTGGGATGATGCTGAGTTTTTCTGGCAGAACTCGAGATAACTCAGAACAATCAGCCTTCTGGCTGTAACTTGCACCCTGTGAACTGACACTGTGTTTTTTGCTTAGTTTGTGAAAATGTAGAGATTTTGTCTCCCCACGAGTTACCTGTCTTAATTGGGCATTAACTCTGATTCCTAATTTTCCTTTGAAATCCTTATTATTTAAATGCCTGGTCTTGTAAGTTTTCGTGCAATATTAAAGTACCTGACTTTTTGTTGTTGTTGTTGTTGTTTTGGTGAAATTGGTCTTTGTGCTGTCACTGCACTTACCTCCCTATAGTAGTAATTAAATATTTGTGTGATTGGAACAGGGTAGACATTTCTGTGCTGTGAAACATAGTGCAAGTAGACCTGAGTAAACTGGCACTGGAGTCAGAAGCCAGAGGTGGTGGGATGGTGCCTAAGCATTTGGTATTCTGCCAGGTACCTGCCCAGTTTGGTGAGTTTTAGGATTAGTTTCTCCTAGAAGCTTCACAAGAGGCAACAGCAAGATCTAGGATACCCTAAGTTTTTGGAATACGAGGAAGTGGGCAAAGTTAACTAAAGTAACTATCTGGGGACTTTTGAGATCAGGGCTCTGAACACCTCAACCTGATTGTTGGGAATGAGGAGAACAATTGGTTTAGTCCTTGTTACCACTGCTTCCCTGGTGGCTGTGCTACACTATGTTTTATGTTATGGGTTGCCTCTAAGTGTTTCACATGTGACACTGAGAAACATCCACTGATTCCCAGCGTGAGATGCACTCTGTGTTCCACATTGCCTGGACGCTTATTCGAAAAATCACTGGAATTAAGTGTTTCTACTGCCTGTTGGAACTGTAAGTGTGAAATCCTCAAGTAAGGTTCTTTGTGCCACAGCTGTTGTCAGTCATGGTGTTCACAGCCTGCACACAGGGATGTACACCCTGGTGTTCCTCGCGTTTCAGCACTGTGGGTTCAGTATGAGTCCTGGAGGGATATGACCAAGCCATGCTGCAGGTAGAGGGCTGAGGTTCAACTCTTGCTGAAGTGTGTCCCCCTTTGACTCCTGAGATTCATGCTTGGGTTTAAGCACCTGGATCTCACTGGTAATTACCTGATATATATTTGTAAAAGAATGAAATCTTTGAACTGCTTTCTATTCCTTCACTTTTGCCTCTTAAAATACTGCTTTTATAACAAAGTATTTTAATGACATTTTGAGGCAATTACAGGTTCAGAAATTGAACTGCTAGAGGTGAATTTTTTACTTTACCATTAAATACTTTTACTGGTGTTATATCCCTGTCTCTGCTGAATAGCTTTGCTGTTCAGTCATTTCCTGGAGGAGAAGGTTCCAGCTGAACTTTCCTAGGGGTGCAGGAGCCAGACAAGTCCTGGTGGGCCTCAGCACACCAGATGAGGAGGTGTGCTGCGTCAAGCCTGGATAAACCCTACCATTCTCTTTTCCCAGGTTTCCTGTCAGGCTGCTTAAGCACAGTGCCCTCTGTTCACTGTCTACATGTGCCAATCGATTCAGGATACAACTGCCTGGGTACCTCCCCAGCCCAGTGCAGACAGCAGTGTATCCCACAGCTCCAGAATTCAGTACAACGCGGGAAAGGAGATGAAAAGAAGCTTTGTGAAAGCTCCCAAATCATGTAGTTTTTTTGACGCTACTGCAAGAACTGTGCAGTTCTGCATAAAGCAATAAAAAATGCTGCACTGGCCTCCCTTTCACTGGGGAATAGTAGCTGACATTAGGCACAAGTTTTACAGGATTCAGATTCCCTTTTGTGTGGCTTCTTGTCTGAATTGCATGTTTGAATGTCTGCTGACAGCTTTTTTCTTATCTGATGGTGTAGGCAAAGAGTCACCTTTCCAGTTTTTCCCGTCGTGCTCAACTCTTCATTGTTTGTTCAAGTATTGGCCTCCCCCCACTCCTCTTCCCCCCAGCCTCAGCTCTTTTAAGCTCTGTGGTCTCCAAGCTTGCCACCTGAGCCTTTGTTCTGCTTCTGTGGAAATATGATTCTTTCAGCTTCCTCCAGATCAGTTAGGGAAAAATGGCTCTATCAAGGATATTGCTACTCTTTCTTCTCCCCAGGTAGCATTGGTTCAGGTACTGATAATCTTTAATAATCAGCCTCTTTCAAGATAGATCTTCTGACACACTTCTCCCCTTCTCCAAACTATGTTGAGGAGCAGACAGAATACAGTGAAAGGTTTAAGAACAGACTGTTTATAAAATCAAATTGAAATTCATGTATCGTACAAAGATCCCCCAAACTGTCTTTCACCCACATTAATTATGGAAAAAAATGGGCATATTTATACACTCAGTGTCTCTCTGTAAGTAACAAGTTTCCATCATAATGAATGGTTAATTAAAGTTGGTTAGACTACGAGGCATTACTATTCTGATAAAGTTAATATTAAAAAAAAAAATGTCATTTACATTTGACTGACCTTGAGACAGATTTAAATGGATACTTTTAATTTAATGTAATTGTTACCCTGAAGTATTCCCTAGAGCTATACAATTATGTCTGTGAAAAAAATATATAGTCTTATTGTCAATAGTTAGAAAAAAATGAAAATCCTGTATGCTTATTATGTCTTTTAGCTCAATACTAAATCTTACAGAAATAAAACCCCAGGAGAGCTGAATTTGTAATCTGGAATGTTATGCAAATGCAACAACCACAGTTAGAAGTGGAAGAAGCACTACATGCTAAAACAGTGAAAACACATTATAAATATGACCAATTGTCATTCAAGTAGAAATTGCAAAAAAAGAATTAGGCACAATGAATCAAAACAATGCTAAGAGTAATTAATAGCACTGACCAGGAAGATATCTTGGTAAGAAGTGTTTTCAAAGGCTCAAGATGCTAGAGTAGTCTTTCAGATAATTCCGAGGCAGTTTATGACTGCAATACACAAATAGCTTTGTGCTATCAGCAAAAGTTAAACTACTGATAGAATAAAGAGTATATTTCATGTACCGGCTCCAGGTGAGTTTTCACAGGGCAGAACAGGTAGCTGGCTGAGGACATGTGCCCTGCAAGGCCTATGTTAGGTTCAGTTCATTATGTTCTGCATGTAATCCAAAATGTAGTTGTGAGGGAGATTAATACCCTGAACCAGCTATTTTTTTCCGTGCAAAGGAGACTTCATTCTGTTACAGGAGGAACAGAGCAGAATGGGAAAGCCTCCTCTTGCTTTGTTGTTCAAGATATGCAGGTACTAATGTGAGATTTATGTGCAATTCAAAGGACTGCAGTCCAAAAGTACATGGCATTGCTACCAGTGGGATCTACTGAACGAATAAAAGAAGTGGTAGAAATATTGTCTCTGATTGCATGCTTGAGCTAGATTCAGACCAAAAACTGATGGCAATAATACAGGGAGCAGTCATGACTGTGGAGGAAGACTGAGGGAGAAAATTGGACCGAAAGTACCCTTAGTTTTTCTAGAATCTGTAGTATTTCAGATAAATAAAGTGACTTAGTAAAAATGGCCACAGAGACTTAGACAGCAATGGAAAATTAATTCCTGAGGAAGTAGAAAAAAATCAGTAATACAGGTTTTTCTACTGGAAGTACTGATTTTGATGGTATTGGGTTATTTGTTGCCATCGTACATTCTGGTACTAATCCAAAACAAGTGTGTGTTTTGTGTTATCAAGGGTTTGCTGACTAAGGCTGAAACTAGAATCACCTGGGAAAAGTACTTTTTTAAGGAATGCAATGGAAATTAGAAGAGTATATCTGAAAATTGTCCTCATCCTTCTGTGCACATCCCTGTGCCAATCACTGAATATAAACATTGCTCTTCCTCTTCTCCAGTTTTGTTCTCTGCCTCTCCTCAGCACCCTTAGGCTCACCCTTCAAGTCGTGCTCTTCAGGTCTTTCACTGCTCTGGACCTGGGGAGCTTTCCTGGTTTTCTGCTGGAGCCTGGCTTTTGGCTCAGTGCTCCTTCCTTCCTTCTGTTAGTTAGAACATGTGCCCTGGGAGGAATCCATGGGGATAATTTCTCTCCTTTGTGCTGCCTCAAAATCCCCTGGCCCCTTAAGTTTGGGAAACGTCAGGATGGTAAAGATGAAGATTTATTTTTTTTTGATACAGCTCTGCAAAATGCTAATAGCAGGTCATATTTTTCATTGCAACTTACTATTCATAAAGCTCAACCAAAAACGTTTAAATTCTAAAGTGTTGTTGACTGTGGGGGCATAATGAAGAAGTAAATTCCTAGTCAGTTTGGTATGTGCAACTATGGGTTTAGATCTTGCAGATGGGTAGATTGTTCTTCCATCATTTTTTGGTTACTTTAAAATAGTCAGTGAGTCAGTGAGAAAAAACTCCTAGCTGGTGTTTGTCATGCTGCTGAAGAGGTTTACTCTTGCTTTGTGTTGAGGTTTGGCTTGAACTTAGCACATAAACTGAGGTGACTTAGCACAGCAGACTTCATTCGTCATGTCCCACCACATTTGAGAAGTGTGTATTTTTTCAAAGGTATGTCACAGGTTCCCTATAGGTTATAAAAAACAATTTTGGTCTGATTTTGAACTTGTTTTTTTGGGGTTTCATCGCAAATTTCATCACTTACATAGACATCAGTATATTTATATCATGCTTAGATTAATATAAGGTGGAGAATAAGCAGACTTTAACAGAAAGCTACAGTGAATGCTGGCCTTTTCTTTGAGAGAACTTTATGGGACATGTTGTGTCCATTTTGTGCTATTTTAAGAAGCAATGAGTACTAAAATGTTATTTCTGTAAATGGGCTTGACCTTCAAAGCTGGGAGCTTCAGTGGCTCCCTGAGGTCAGCTGGGCTGGCTGCCTCTGAGTGTGAGCTCCCTAATCTGTTCAAAATTGTCCCAGCTGTGGGCCTCTAGCACTGGTCAGGCTCTGATATTTTCACTCATTCATCTGTGTTTTACTTCATGGCTTTGAAATTCCTCGTCAGAAAGGAATTGGCATTACTGCAGTTGTTCAGTTAGGAAATGGGGAGCCCTTTGCCTGTGGCAACAAAATAGGTGAAATCTCATTTCTCCCTTCCCTCTTCTTTCCTCACTAGTTATACTGTCTGTTAAGGACAAGTCTAGAGCTTGCTGGCATACATACATATCCTACTCTTTTGAGTACAGCTGGGGCAGTGAGTGAGAGAATAAACTAAGGTTTTGAGAAAAAAAAAAGGTAGGGGAAATCGGTGTCTCTGAGTATGGCAGCTCATGCTTATTCTATCAAAATTAATCAGTGAGATTAAATCAGCTTCAGTCACCATGTTTTCTTTCTAAATTCCTTGTTTCACAGGAGGCTATTTCTGCATCACAGAAGTGATGAAAAATCAGGGATTAGTGTGGAAGTGCATTCCCAACCTTAACTTATTGCCTGTGCTGCACAGTGGGATGTCAGCCTGCTTCAGACCTCAGTGCTTCCCTTCTTTGAAATGAGGGACCGCCGTGGTTTCACCCCAGGCAGCAGCCAAGCCCCACCCAGCTGCTTGCTCAGTCCCACAGCAGCAGGATGGGGGAGAAAGCTGGAAGGGTAAAAGCTAGAAAATCAATGGGTTGAGATAAAGGCAGTTTAACAGAGGCAGAAAAAGCTGTGCACACAATCAAAGCGAAACAAGGAATTAATTCACATCTTCCCATGGGCAGGCAGGTGTTCAGCCATCTCCAGGAGAGCACGGCCTCATCACGTGTAATGATGGCTTGGGAAGACAAACGTCACCACTCCAAATGTCCCTTTCCTCCTTCTTCCCTTCACCTGATATCCTGAGCATGATGCCATACAGTCTGGGATATCCCTTTGGTCAGCTGGTGTCACCTGGTCCTGACTATGTCTCTTCCCAGCCTCCCATTCTCCCCCAACTTCTTCACCAGCGTGGCATTACGAAAAGCAGAAAAGGCCTTGGCTCTGTGCAAGCCTGGCTCGGCAATAACAAAAACATCTCTAGATATAAAGCCTGTGTTCCGCACAAATCCAAACACAACATCATGCCAGCCGCTGTGAAGAAAATTAACTCCAACCCAGCCAAAACCAGCACATGGAAGTTGTTACCTTCAGGAGCCATGCTGAGCTTATTCTGAGTCTGTTCACCTCTGAAATGATATTTTGTAATAGTGATGTGAGCGAATGTATTGCGAGGCAACGCCTTTTTATTTGACAAGTTTTCTGATTGGAAGGGGTTCTGATCTCATTAGTAAGTGATTCTGAAGGAAAAAAAGGATAAAGAAAGTGGTTGTCTCCTGAAGGTATTCAGGTAAACTGGTGCATGGCTAAGACTTACCAGTGGACTGACTAGTGTATGTTTCTAAGTTTTATTATTGTAGGTATATAACAGTTGATTTAAAGAAAATTACATTAGCCACTTTTCAGTAGCACTGACTGTATGCAACTTCCAAAGCCAACCATGGGCAGTCAGACCTACTTTGGTGCTTTTCCTTTTGTCACCTCCAGCAGACATCAGCCCTTCAAAACTGTCTTCTTTGCCAGTGCCTACAGGCCCTGATCTCAAAGCAGATACACAAAGGGTCCTGCGTGTGCATGACTGTGTGTGTACATGCATGTGCACACCCACACACCATTTGTGCTCAGAATTTTAGGCACACAGGTATACAGGACAGGGAATTTTTGAGTCTGGAGTCACAGACCCCACTGTGTATGCAGTTCAAATTGATACCCTCTTTTGAAAACTTAGCTCTTAAGGTTCGGAAATTTACAGGAATATGAAACAATGAATAATGAGAGTCAGTTTCTGGTGTGCCAGCTTATTTCTTAAATTAGTTTAACTTGTGTTGCTTATTGCAAAATGCAATATTTCTTTTCTTTCACAGTTTATTACATTTTGTTTTCTCCCCTTTTGGTAGCAAAAAAAGAAGATGTGATTTTCCAATTTCTCTGTAGTTATTCTCTGTTTTACTTTTTTTCTGTGGCTGGCTTACTGCACTGTTTTTATCTGGTAGGATTGCAAAGTTAGTGGTCTTTGTTGCCTCAGCAATTAAAAAGCATTAGGTCATGCTCCAGTCTTAGTCCCCTTGGGTTTCTGCAGGGTTACTGAGTTGTTTCCAAATATAATGGGTAATCATCCTATGTTAAGAGAGATGTATTCATTGTGACAGCCCTGTGCTTACTTCTTAGTAATGAGTGGATTTTAAATAATTTATGGACAAAAAATGTGCTCCCTTGAAATTTCTGGCAGTACCTGTCTCTTTGACATCTTAATGAAGTTTTGATTAGTTGTGGACATGTTAAATGTGAACCAGGAAACATCAGATCTAAAAATCAGGAGGGAGAAAAAGAACGATATTTGCATCACTGAATAAGACAATTAAGTGCTTTAGTTCTCCCAATGTTTACAGGAAGCAAAACTAGTGCATATTCTGAACAGACCCTTATTTGGGGTGTGCATGGAGGGTAAGACAACCCTTTCCTACATGTTTTGCACTGAATCCCTGTCCTGTGCACCTACCTGTGGTGGCAGAAGCAATAGAATTGAGTTTTTTGGTTTGCTTTGCTCCATCTAACAGTTGTGGATCTAAATCCTGCTGGTCCTGCCTGAAACTTCAGAGTCATGCATATACAGATTTTTTTTTTTTTAAACTTGGTTCTAAAAAACTCTCTGGGATGAGTTATTCATGGTATGTAAAACTCCTCTAGCAGTAAATTAAATTAAAGTTCTCTATACAGTCTCCTTGTTGTGAAAAAGTCTCAGGATTGCCTTTATCAGCTCTGTATGACTATACAAGATCAAAAATATCATTACTTTAAGACATCCACTGTGCTTTTGGTGATTGCCTGACAACCTCTGAGGTTTTCTGCAAGTAGATTACTGGTTGCCTTTTTTGCCTTTTTACTAAACCTTCTTGGGAAAGAGAATCTGATCTGATTATGGAGAATGTCCTAACAGGACTTGCTGGTGAAATTATGAAATGGAGAATGATTTTTTTTTCCTAGAAATGACATCATCAAACAATGAAAGTTATGTACAGTGTAAATAACTTATCTTGACAGTGCACAAAGAAAATGGTGACAAAATTATATGCAAATGTCCAACTGGGTCCAAAAAATGAGAGATCAGCCATAAAATCAAGAGAAATACCCCTCTCAGTAAATATGTTATTTCTTTTCCGACAGCATCAGATGTTCATCATAAGATGAACCAGCCTTTTCTTGCCAAGTTTCAAGGCTACTCTGTGTTGTTAAAGAAATGGAATTCGGACGTGTCGGAAGTTGTGGGATTTTTTTGCTCTGAGTCAGTCTGAAGTGATAACTTTTCAGAAAGTGATGTTTAAAAACTTTCATTTTGGGAATACCAGCAAATCTTCAATTGTCTGCTGGTATTTGTCTGCCTGAGAAGGCAGTTGTCAGTATGTAAGGCAAGAAGCTGCTCCTGGAGTCAGTTCTCCATGAGAAAGGGGACCCAGAGCTCTGTGGCCACCTCAGGATTCCTGAACTGTTCAGGAGGTAGGCTAAGAGGACTGACTGGTTTGAGCCATGATCTTGGGGCTTTCTTGATTCTGAGTTTGGTGTCAGGACTCGCAGAGCTGAAAACTGGACTGGACAGCGGAGATACTGAAACTTTATCAGATCCACAAAGTTTTGGGAGCTCCCAGGCATTACCTGAACAAAGGAAAATGAGTTGTCAGTGTAATCAAAAGTATTTTGGAATGTTGTTTTCTCCTTCAGGACCTATCATTCATTGGATTTTTCTTTGACTTTTCTTATGACATTTTTTTTGTGAAAAAAATCACCAACTTAGTCAATTAAGACATGTTTTCTTTTTCTCCTGTGGGAAACTTGCCATCACTCAAAACATTACAGATATTTTACTTTCCCTGTCCAGATCTGATCAGGCAAGAATTCTTGCATTGTGCTGGTATTTTGCAGGGAGACAGAGCAGTTGAGAGACAGAAACTTTACAGCTTGCTCTAGATCTTCTCAAATTCCTTGTGGAGACACAGGTAGTTTCAAGTTGTCCCCCTAGCTGACCAAGTCACTTGAAGATTTTACTTCATCCTCCTTATAGTGCCATTGCTGAATCATGTCAGTGAATCAAGCCAGGAGTTCTGCTGCCCTGCCCACTCAATGCAGAACTCTGGTTTCCCCTCTCTGCCCCATTAGTCCTGTGACAGCCAAATGTGCTGGTGCTTCCATAAATGTTTGCTGTCACTGGTGACCTGCACAAGCTGGTTTCTTAAATGAGATACTTGATACTCTTGGAGAAGAGAGAAGTGAGCTGGCTTTTCTTTTGTTCACCTTCATGTGAAATATTTGTAGTTAAAAGCTCAGATCTTGCTCATTCAGATGGACAGATATTAACTTAATGTGTATTAAGCAAACAAGCTAAGAGTAAGAACCAATATGAATATTTTTCCTTGTTTAAATGTTAGCTAGCTCAGCTTAAAGGTCACTTCTTTCATCCATTTTTACTTAAGTTGCTAGAGATACACACAGTTTCTTGAAATGGAAAGTAATGACTCTTTCCTCATTATGCAGTTCTAGTCTATACTGCCCTCAGAGATCTCAGTCTTGCTTTGTCTTGGTTTCTAGCTGTGAACTGCAGTATAGAAGTAGAAAGCTGTATGGAGAAGCTTCTCACACTTAAGTAAGGAGTCTTTGGCATTAAGCTTGTGGAGCTTTTAGGAGACACAGAAACACTGGGTACCCTCCCTCGGAATATCTTTTGGTAGTGTTATAATTACCTCAAAATGCATTGCATCTCAAAGCCGTGCTCCACATCAGAGAAGTTAGGCTGTTGTAAGGAGGGATGACAGAGTTCCATATCTTTCCTCGCACTCCTCTCTGGTACTCTTCCACCAACTTCCCACCTTCAGACTGCAGTCTCCAGGGCTTATGTTTGTCAGAGCCTGCCACAACCTACAGATGCTTTTAGATGTTCCCTTTACACACCTAGATTCGAAAGTTTGTGCCAGAAGTGGGAGAGCTTATTTTTCTACTTTGGAATAGCTTTGCCATCTAGTATTGAAATACAGCAGTTCTCCAACAGACCTAGCCTAGGTTTTTTCCAGAAACATTGTGATGTCAAATAGTCTGTATTTGCTCATGCAAAGATCATTGTTTTACAGCTGATTAAGGTTTTCTTTGCCTCAAATGCAAGGTAAAATAACCTATGGACTACTCATAGGCTGAGGCTGACTCAAGCCATTAGGCACAGTTTGTGTCTTGACACCTTTTAAATGTGATATGGATCAGTCCCAGTCAGCTAAATTGGATTCCAATGAATACATCTGGTCAATTAATTGGAATAGGGAGACTTGAGGTATTTCTGTGAAGCGAGGTACCTTATGTCTGACTCTGTCAGCTATTTCTGTCAGTGAGCTGCGGTAGATTTCTGTGACAAAGCCACTCCACTCTTCTTTTTGCAGGCTTTTAGGCAGCCATTGTGTTTGAGAAAAAGGGCTGCACTGCATCTTTAGACACAGTCTTTTTCCCAGGACTGGCAAAGGGTGAACCCTTATCACAAGCATATAAACCCTAAGGGACACTGTCTTTAATTACCAAAATGTACATTCTGATAAATTTTGTAGGAGCAAGGGAATGAGATGGGTGGTGGAGCATCCTGAACTATTGAACTTGATAAGGAAGGCATGTCTTTATGTTTTGTAAATGTCTGCCATGTACACTTTCACAGCAAGTAACTATTTTACTAATAGAGAAACCAAAAATAACGAACTGTTTTTTCTTTCAAACAGCATCCTTGAACTAACATTTATTTTCTTCAAAGGCAGCAGTATAACATGGGGAGGCAAGAAGATCCTTTTGACATTTTGTGAGTGTTGCAGGAGTGTAGTAGCAAGGTGAGGTTTGCAATGTTTCAAAGCCTTATTTGTTCTTCAGTATCTATTTTTCTCATGTCTTTGTGCAAAGAGGCAATGTCAAGGGAAAAAGTAAGCCTTTAAATATTTTAAAGTGCTCATTTAGGATTCATTTCTCACAGAACAGAATCCTAAATGTCAGATGGTGTTTGATTGTTCTCTGTAAAATCACCGTTAAGAATTAGCCTCATTTGATATTTTAAGCACTTAGACCTATCCAAAGAAAGTCAAGTGAAGAATTATCTAGATTTCTTTTTTTTTAAGTTTATCTGTAAAAAAGGTGATTAGCCATTGTTGAATGCTCTTATGCACTCTGTGCTGAGTATTGATATAGCCAAATCATACACAAGCTTCACTTTGACTGCTCCTTTTTTGAATGTTTTCGGAAAATTCCCGTTATTATATGACAACACTAAAACGCTGCTGCTGGTTTCATTAGGGACCAACCAGCCTAAACCAGCTTCTCATGTCCTAAAGTGTGCCGTCTGGCAGTGTTTGGAACCACAATCAGAGTATGTCTGCAGCTTGGCATGAGGCACAAAGTAGAGAACCACTTAGATAAATTACCTGTCTCTCATGGGTTCCCACACCATGGCTGGCTTTTACAGAGGTCCCTTTTGGAAAGTCACCTCCAGCTGTCCCCGTGTGTGCAGCAGTGAGACTCGGTTCTGCCTCAGAGCACTGTCCTTGCAGGTGTCTGTAGCCAGATACAGAGAATTTAAACAGGAACTTCCAGAGGTTAAAAAAGAACAACTGCTAAAACTCCCTCCAAAACCTTAATCCAGTGACCCCTGCCAACTTTCTGCAGCTTAAATAAAGAGCCTACGTATAATGTGTGACATTTCCTGTGCTCTGGGAATTGTGTAAAGAAGTGCATTAGTAGTACTCTCTTACAGATGGGCTGGGCTGTGTTCATCAGCTCTGCAGACAATGGACACAACACAAAATTTAGCAAAGGCAGTGGCTTAGTCCAGTCATATGCTCAAGGAACTGTGAGAGAGAGGAGATATTAAAAAAAAATTATCTCTACCTTTTTTTTCCCATTTTTAAAACAGTGTAATTGTGAAGGCTGTCTTGTATTATATGAATTATATTTATTTTATTATATTAATTACATTCTATGCAGAAGAATTATAGAAGAACTTAATTTGGTGCAAAGATTTCATTCCAGAATGGTTTAATTCTTTGTGTAACGGTAGCTGTGATTATGTGCTGAGGCAGGATGACCACTTAGTGGTATTATTGTCTGGCACAACTCTTTCTATTAGAGGTCACAGATGAGGAAAGTTTTGGTTTGCCATGTTTTTTGGTTTGGTTTTTTTGGTTGGTTTGGAGTTTTCTTTTGTTTTATTCTTGGTTAGCAGTGGTTTTTAGCTGTGAAATGGCCCCAAGATATCTCAAGATTCCTATTTTCTACTGAAGTGATTAGGAGAAGTAAAAAGATTTGGCAACCTGTCATTGCCCTCTTCTCTGACAGTAGTTTTGTTACTTGAAGGAAGTGATTTGCAAATAATATCAACTGTAAATTGAGCAGCGAAGGTCCCTTAGTTGCAGCTCAGTCTGATTTTTCTAAATCCTCCACGTGAAAAGCTTGTGTTGCTCTGACTGACAGGGCAATTTCAGCAAGTAATGAGTAAAGATGGATGTCCCTGAGCAGTTAATCAAATTTCTTTTTGGCAACTCTCTCTGTCAATATTCGAGGCTGTCATTTTAATTATTTCAGATTCCAGGTGAAGGAGGATCATAGCCATGGACTCCCCTTGTGCTAGATGATATAAAACCTGGTGATAGTAATAGATGCCCAAACAAGAAGTGGGCTTCTGAAGTACATTCTCTTAATGGGAATCTATGTGCTGCCAGCTTCATCAAAAGGATGTTTGCCAATGACTTCTGCTCCTGCAGAGTTGATTGTAGACCAGGTACAATTGCTAGCTGCAGCTGGAAAAAATGCAAGCTAAAGGTAACCATAAGTCAAAATTCTCACTAGTTGTATTCTTCATTTCAGAACATCTCTGTTCTGAAATCTCTTCTCAGTTCTTCTGTCTTTCCACTCTGTATTCCCCCTTATATATGCAATAGTCCCACTGTCCCACTGGCATGAGTGAAGGAAACATAGCTCAAACTTCTGCCTGGCTCTGAACTTGTTTGGGTCTTTTCATTCTTTCAAAGTGGACAGCTGACCTTGAAGAGAGTAACAGATCTGAAGCAGCAGTGCAGTAATTCAGCCAGTGCTGTCAGCAGCTTCCTACATTACAAAACCTGACAAATCTTACTGCCAGGATTCAGAATTAGTCTCTGAAAGTTCCTATCTGGCAACAGTGCATCAAAGCACAGCTGCAAGCAGACAGGAGAGTTTGTGCTCCTCAGTTTTCCTACGTGCTGCAAATACCTTGCTGTTTAATTCTATATGCACATGGCATATGTTTGCTTATGCTCAGAAAGGAATCACAGAATGAAAAAACCTCCAGGAGGCGGAGTGAAGAGTATGACGTGGTGAGAATGCCTGATAGAATCTTTGGTGCATGCTCGTCTAAAACATACTTTATAATGTACAACTTTACATACTTCTTGTGTTTATGCATGCTTGTGTGTGGGCCCATACACGTATATTTTTTTACCTGTGTATGTTGCCTCACTTACTACGACTTGAGATGTGACGTTGAAAAATTTATAGCTGAAAATGGCAGAGGAAACGGAAGCATCAAGAGGAAGAAGATAACAGATACGCAAGCTACAGGAAGCTCTTATGAGACATGGGAAGGTACAAACAGCCTTCTTTCCCTACTCTGCACCTGATCTGGCCTGACAGCCCAATGCTTATCTGTTTGTTAGCACTAATCTAGAAATCCCTCTAAAACACTGAGGGTTCATGCATTTTTGCTCAGCTATACCCCACAGTCCTGTTAAAATCAATTTGAAGACAGAAGTTAGCCCTAAGAAAGAGGTGGTAGGAGCCAAATCTGACTAGGTGATTTGTTGTAGGATAAAGGACGTGTTAGGTTATGCAAAGGTTATGCAATTAAACTTGTTTCATTGCTGGCATTCAGAGCCACATGGACAGGCATAGATTTTCATGAATGTAGTTATGGTCTTGTTTGTAAGTGGATTTCACCCCACATGTTCTGAGTGTCTGTGATGAATTATGTTAATTACATTGTGTTGGGACTGCACCTGAAAGCAGAATGGGGTGTGTTTAAGGTCAGTATATTGTTACATTTAGTTTTTGTTGTCTCCAGATGATCTCACAAAACACGCAAGAGTTCATTTTTAAGGCTTTCATCTTCTCAAGAGTGAGAATTTCAGTGTGTGAGCAGAAAAACAAAACCAAACCTTCACTCTTTTCCAAGATATAAACCTTAACATCCTTTTTTTCTTGCAGACAGAATGTTTTTCTGCTGTTACGCTTCTTTGGTTCTTTCTTGCTCTTTACATCTAGCAGTTGAGCCCTCAGCTTAAGGTTGCAATATCACAGCAAAAATGTTTTAACTTCATACACTGAAAGCTTTTTGCACTTTATGGCCAACTGAAGCCAATAGAATAAGTCAGAGTGTGTAAAGTGAGCAGCTCCTAGAAGGGTCCAAGAACACACCAGATGTTTTATCAGACATTCAACCATATGAGTTTGATTTCACTCATGAAGGACTCTAGATAAGAACCTAATTTCTTTTACTGAACCCTTCTGTCCTGAAGCCAATGTGGCAGTCCCTGCACTCTGGATCGCAGTGTAGGATGAGTATTTTACTAATGTCCAAGCATGAAGAGTCAGCAAGGGAGGAAACTTCAAGACAAACTTGCAGCTTGGAAATGAGTCTTTTAGCTGGACTGCTTTGAGCTTGATGCTATACTAGCAGAAATGTTCCTTCTTCAGTCTGGTATGGTAGCATCTCACTGGCCCTGGACCACTGGTGCCAAGTGTTGACAGAACTGCAAAACAGCTGAGATACTGAGCAGTGAACAAAAGTCACAAGTCTGTGTGCACACAGACAAAAGCATGTCTGTGTGATGAGAGAACTGAGTCTCTAGCTAGTTCTAATAGGTACATACAAGTGATCAGCATTTTGTCTGACTTCTTAAGACTTGACAGATGGTCAAGTGCTTGTGCAATGAAGAGTCATCCCTGAAACATTTGCTCAGAAAAGGGGAATAAATATTTTTCAGCTGAACATCCCTTTGAAATGCAAACCATTATCTTCGCAGGCTTCAGTTATCTCCTTTATGAGCCTGTCTCTATAACAATTCTTTTCAAGGAATGTACCATATACAGTGGGTGAGCTCTAGATCTGAAAGGCAAACCACAATCCTTTAAAAAGCCCCCACAACCAGCCTAAGGAAAAAAACCAACAAAGAACAGCAATATCAGTGAAACTATGATAATATCAAGAAACAGAAGCAATCTCCTGAAAGTTGAGAGCTGGATAGATGTGTGTGGTAAAATAATGAGCTGGATACATTGCTGCTCTTAAAAGACTGAAAATATTTCAAAGTTAGGTTCCACAGACAAAATATTTTTTCAAAGTCATTGGCTCTAAAGGCAGGGAAGAAGTCTCCAAAGTTTGCAAAGAAGTGTGAGAGAAAAATATTTCCCCCAATTTGGAATGTAGTTGAAAAGGAATGAACCTTATCACCAAAGGATAAGGAGCAAGTTAAAAAAGACCTTCAATCCTTGCCTGCTGCAGATGACCCTGATTGACTTTGAGACACTAACAAAAGCTTAATCTTGTTTGCAGTGTATTGAGAGATGGCTGGGACAGATTGACTGTGAAAGGGTAGTGTCTGAGCTGAGCTCAGAAAGAAGCATGAGAGGTAAATCGTTTTAAAAGTTCCAAAAACCATTACATTTTCTCTTGTAACTTTGCTTAAACCTTTTAAATTCTTGTCTGCCCCACAAAGGCACAAAGCAAATGCAATCACTTTTGCACCCCAAGGAAAGTTTCAGGGCTTCTATTGGGTAGATGTATGTGACGGAAGGAGTGAAGACTTCAGACAGTGAGAGCAAGGTTTCTGTCACCGATATAATGAAAAAATTATTAAAAACTAGAAATATCTGCAGACAGCAGGTATTTACTGTCATTAACAAGTCAGATCTTAACTGCTATCCAGTCCAGCACTGAAGCTCATTCCTAGAAGACACATTCCTAGGGAAAAAACCAAAAAGAGATTTCAACAAGTTTTGTCAGCCCCAGGAGAGCAGAGAATGAGTTTTTCTCACAGAAGTTGTTGGAAGTTGCTGTCAGCTTTCCTTCTCTGAGGGAAAGAGAAAAGTTAGCTATGGTGCCTTAGCAGTGTTACTGTTCAGGGGAGGTTTTTGTTCTCCTAAGTAACTAAAATACCTGCTTAATGAAAAACGAAAAACGTGATTCTTCTTTTTTTAATTGATATGGAACTGCAGCCTTGCAGCTAGGAAGGCAGAAACAGCATGGAGTTAAACAAGCCTGGCTCAAATCTGACTTGTGCTGGTGTTTACCACTGCCTGTGGTAAAATACTGCTCTTAGCCAAGTTTGGTGTCTGTTTTTACGGCAGCATTGTGGAGGTTGCGGTCTTGACCAGCTAAGTGAGGACAGACTTTTATGTGAGGGGAGGTGAGTGGGGAAGGAGTCAGTGAATGCCCAGTAGAGTCATTGCTCTGTCTGCTCTGAGACATTGAGTATGTGGCAGATTTACAGGTAGCTTAACAATCTCCACACTATGCTGTACAGTGCAGGAAAATTTCCTTTTCTACCTTAGGATGTTTCCACCTGCACTCAGTGTCTTTTGTATCTTTATACCTCCAACACAGCATCTCTCTTTGCAGGTGGGCCATGCCACTCAGGGTCTGCTTTTATAGGTCCTATTTAGCATACCTTGCAATAAGGAACAATTACTTCCTTTTAAACTTTTATTGCAATTTTCCTCTCTTTTTTCTTCAGAAGGGTTTTATTTATCAGAGCATGAATTTATACATCTGAGAACAGAGTGCTTCATGCTTTGCTTCAACACAGATCCTTAGCAATTAGAAACTATATGAAAGGCAAATATAATTGAATTCTTGTACTGGCAGTCTACTAGCTTTGTGGTTCTTCCTTTGATTCAGAGGTCTTGTATTTTATCTATTCCTTTCAAAGCTTTTCAATTTTTCTCTCAGAATTTGTTACTTGTCTTGAAAAGGCAATGCTCCTACCTGAGGTTGCCTCCCCCCACAAACATACCTACTTTCTTTTCTTTTTCCTATACTAGTATCAGTTTAAGACAGGAGTGCTTTAAGTCTTTCAAGTCAAGTAGCCAAAATTCAGTTTTGGCTAGCAACAGAATAGTTTTTCCAAGCACTTTCATTCAGCACTTTTAGCACTAAACCCTAGGCAGTTCTCTCATTCCTGTAGCAGGCAATGCTGTTCCCACTGTCTGCTCATCTAACCCTGCTGGATGCTCCCCTCTGCCCTTGCTCCCCAGCAGCACTGGGTGGTGGGATATCGTGGCAATGTAGAGGAAGGCGAGGAAAAGCATGACCTTGTTTTCTTCCCCTTTACATCAGGGAGGAAGAGGAAAGACAAGGCTAAAGGTGGAGGCAAACACGAGTTTGAACAAGTTGGGGTCACTGATTGTCTGAGCCCCTTGGGAGCTGCTGTGAGGTTTAGGAATTGTGTGAGTTTGAACACACCTGTGTCTCTCCTTTTCACACACAGACACACACAAGTAGAAGTGTACACAGACAATCATTGTTCATCTTGTCATAATTTTTCTGTCACTAACCCAACATGGAGCTCACTGAGGACCTGGAAAAAAGTGACCTCCGCTAACATTAGTTTGATACTTTACCACCGTAGCTCACACAAGTACCCTGTTCCGTTTTTACTTTGAATTGAAGAACAGCCATGCTGTTACTCTGGGTCACCAGTTACATCCATCCTCTAGACAGTATTTCAGCATGATTTGTGTTTGCGTAACATTGCATCTTCTACTTCTTTTAAGAGAAAAAAGAGAGGAGAATTAATACTATCAGTCTGCAGAAAACCTCAGAGAAACTCTGTCAATATTTTATACTGCTTTCCATTTTTAAATGGTATTTTTAAGTGAGTGCAGCAGTATTTTTTGTGTTGATTTAAACACAGTAAGCTGTGTATCTGTTATTTTTTCCTTTTAATGCCTATTACAGAACAAGTCTTTTTCTATACATTTCTTATCTGAGCTAGCTCCCTGCTGTGATCATCTAATACCTTCACTTCTCCAAAAACAGCAAAACCCATCAGGAATCACATGTTCTGATTTTGGAGAGTGGCTAAGTATGGCTAGACTTAAAACACTCAAGAAAGCCAGTCAGGGCTTCCAGAGAGCTGATGAGGTATCATCAGATGAGGTATCAGGTATTCTTCCTCTCTTTGAAGAGTTTTCATTCCTTTGATTTTTAGGACTGAAATCATGATTGTGTTAATACAGCCCATGGAAAGCTGAAATATGTAAACTGCATAACCTGTGAATATGGTCAGGGAATCCTTTTATTTCAGATAAGGAATTTCTTTCTTCTCCCCTCTGTTTATAATTACTATATATAAAAAAGATATTAAAAAGATGTATAATATTTCCCCTTATCTTCTTTCCTGTTGAGTGCTGACCTCACTTCCTCCAGGCTCCTGTAGGCAATATGTACTGTCACTGTGGCTTCCATTTCTTCCAGTAAGGACTGGCACCTTTGGACAGCTGGGATAAGTTAACTTCAACAAATTCTTCCTTCGTATCCAAACGCATGCATGTACATACTTCATGTTTTGGGCATGCTGCCACCACCATGCATGCACACAGGTCTCATTTTGGGGAGTGCTACTTGCCTGAGAAATACTGGAGTAGCACAAGACAGAGGGCAGAGCGATACAGGTTTAGTGAGGAGGGAAAAGGTGTCTTAAGCATAGAGTGGCCTCAGCTCAGTATTCCTTTTTTACAGAACATGAACTGTGAGGATTATTATGGCATTCTATTAGAAAGTTTAAATCCTTGACATTTCAGTGGTTTTAAAGATTGCACTTCTAGAAGACGTCCCTCTGACTTTTCAGTTTGGAGCCCAAACTCCAACCTTAAACAGGTTTTTGTTTGAGGATTCTAAAATTTGGTCAGGTCTTTCCATACAATAACACCTTGCTGTTGTAGGAACATATGATTTAGAGATGTCTCATATATCCACTACAAATAAATCTTTTTTTTTTTTTTTTTCTTTACAGTAGCATCTACAAATTTAGATTACCAAAGGGGAAAGACAAATTTAAATTACCAAAGGAGAAAAGAAATTGCTAGACCATCATGTTAGTGGAATCTATAATTTTTATTTCTTTTTTTAGCCAGAAGGCTTAAATTTTTTAGGTGTTTGCTAATGCAAAATGGTCCATCAAAGACCAGCATCTCAGTAATAAACTGTTAAACCTAAATTAAATGGCATGTACTTTCCATTTCATATTCAGCTAAGTTTGAGATCATCAGAAACTTTTCTAGAAAACCCTCCAGGCAGCTGACTAAATTAAAGAGGGGAATTACTTACAGGCTTAGAAGACAGGTAGGGACATCAGCAATGAAGGATAAGTGTAAAGCTGTCTCTCTCTGCATAATAATTTTATTGCCTGGCTTGATGTATCATAATTTTTGAGATATATTACCCAAAGTAAGTAATACAGTGCACCATTAAACACATTATGTTGTAAATAATTAAGATGTGTAATGTTAAAACTTTTGGGTAGAATGTAATTACTGTATTCCATGGAAAATCAATGGCTACTCCAGCAATGTAAGTAAACATTAAAAACAGTGTTTCACAAACACACAGAGCTGGCAACTGTTTTATGAATATATTTTGGAGGCTGTTTTTTGCTTTGGTCTGCTGAGATGGAGTGGCTCACATGCAGAAATTAATTGTCCAAAATTCTCTACCTTGAAGATTTGCTCTTTGTTTGAGTAATAAATGATGCTTCCTACTTCAGTCAGCAGCAGCAGAATGCAGAAATCTATGTCTGAGTCAAATGTAGGGTGCTTGACAGGACTGAGCATCCTTCACAGCTTGCACCCCACTGAAGCCCATGGATCTCCTGCCAGTTTAAAGCATAAGGCAGACTGACTCCTGCACTTAAAAAGTAGACATATCGTGCACTTACACTGGTGGTAAGGTGTGAGCACAGGTGAGAAATGAATCCCTTATGATTGTTCTACTGCTCTGAAGAATTGGGAGCTCAAGAAAATAAATCTGGAGGAAGCTGTCAAGATCATTCAGTTGAACCAAACAAGGTGATAGAATTGAAATATGAATTGAACATATAGTTCTACCCAAATCTTCAGGCAGAGCTATGCTAGAAATTTGTATGACTGCATTACATATTAGGCCCTGTCTAGAAGCATTTATAGAAGGCTCCTCACATGCGTATATAAAACAACAGATATGTCAAAGATTAAATTCGGGCCTTCAATTACTTTTGATGAGAGAACTATTTCAAATGCAGTTTATGCAGTGAATCTGTTAGATTTGTCTTTCAAATTTTAAAACAGAAAAGGCAAGTAAAGCCAACATGCTGACCTGCACATCAACTTAGCATTTTGCTTTCAAGCACCTATTGGGTCCCAGGAAAGTGTTCAGAGGAAGCAGATGACGTTGCAGGTGGCTCACTCATGAAGACCATGATGTTCCCTGTTTGAAGGAAGTTGTGGGGACACAGCTCACAAGCTTGTGGCTGAGGCTGAAGAATTCCTTTAGAGTACCATAATCTTGGAATGGCCCACGAATACATTGAGAAAATGAAGAATTCCACATGTGATACCCCAAGATTTCAGGAGAGTTACTGTCGATCCCATGCTGACATGAAATCAGAACCAGTCCCTTTATGTGACACCACAGGATGTCTTCTTTTCAAGGCTTCACGCTTAGAAAATTGCATTACCTGGGTAACCCTTCAGTACTTGGGCAACAGAGGTTTTCAAGACACACTGGAAGGCTCTCCTCATCTGCTTGCCATCTAATTCAGTTGTTTTGCTTTGTTTTTAATTACGGGATTTTTTTCCCAGCATTGTTGTTTGGAGGTTTACACTATTGTCTCTAATAAAGAGCCATGGCAACATGGTGTGGGAGATATTAATCAGATAAAAGATACAGTTAGTGATCATTCTTATGTGCCATTCCATTAAAATGAATAACTCTAAAAAGCACCTGGCAGGCATGTTTCAGCATTTGGGTAATATGCCAGAAGTACAGTGCTCTGGTAGAAAATAAAATATTTCAGCCCAGGTGATTAATTCTTTTCTTCACTCTGTGAAAAAATTAACTGTTGCTGTGCTATTTGTCATTTAGAAGTTTCTGGGAAAAGAGATTTTAAATGCAGTTTTACATAAGTTCTTCTGCAGCCTTTCCCCCAATAATTTTAGTACTTTGCAGTTGTCCATTAAAAGGATGCATCTCAGCTGTCATGAGAGATTCAACCTCTCTTGCATCCAATTCCTCTCAGGAGAAGGAAGCGCACAGTGAGGTTTTTGCCTGGGTTTAGATAAGTGATTGGTTTCTTGATAGCAGGTATTTTCACGAAAATGTGCATTTATGTTGCCAAGAGACAGTGGAAGTAGTATTTTGCCCTCTGATTTTTAGGAGTTGTGTTTATGGTCAGGTGGTTGCATCAGCTGGCTCCTCTGGATGGTGTCATTGACAGTCCTGATTTACAAATACACATGAACATTTTTACTTTTTGAGGCTTCGGTATTAAGTCCTTTATTTTTGCTTCTGTCTGCAAATAGGTGATTAACATAGAGCTCTGAAATAGTTTATAGAAGAAAGAACACCTTTCTTCTATAAAATATTGCCAACATCCCCATAATAAAAAACATTCTTGTAGCCTCTCTTTTATTTTTTATGCATGAGTGGTTTCCCCCTTCCGCAGTTGATATTAATTTTATTTCAAGTGGCTAAAGAAATGAGGATTGACATTAATGTTTCTTCATATAATTATTCTGTGATTACTGAGACTCTGAAGGAGGGATGGAAGCTCATGTCAATGTACTTTATAGCTCTATTTCACAGCATATAATACTGTAACCTTGATGATAATATTCAGCTCGTGCTTTGTAGCATTCAACCTTTCAAGTTGCTCACAACAGCATTACTTCAATTTTGTTTAATAAAGACAAACATATCTTTCATTAGCCTTTGAGGTACATGAGTTTGCAGACTGTTTTTCTTAAATCATTGAATTTTGTGACTTTCTTGTCCTTTTATCTTTCTTTTTTAAATTTTATTGATACAAAGTTTGAGTGTGTTTTAAAAAGTTGCATCTCGTGAGCTGTACACATATACTAGAGGAAGAAAATAACAGTTTTTCTAACATTAGACATTCTGAGGTCATTTGGGAGACATTTGATTCTAAATGTGTATGTGCATGCATGAACACCCAGTTTTAACTGAGTTATTCGCTGAAAACCTCAATTGATCCTGAACTTAGTAATAGGCTTTTTTGCAACATACAGATCTTGCTCTAGTGCAACATTGTATTTGGGCACAGAAAAGGTATTTGCTTTATGCTAGATTCCTGGTAGTAATCTGATGTTTTGAACCTAAATTTCTCAAGGGAGAAAGAGGAAAATACAACCAGATTTAGAGAGAAAAAAAAGCCTCTCTTATATTTCTCAGGGAAGTGACCTGAGACAATCTTTTGGTACAATTAATGTTAAGTAGATGTTTTATATAGGTATTTTTTGTAATACTACGCATTTTACAGAACTTAACTAGAGTCTTTCTTTCACCCCGAGCCGGGGTGGACCGGGTGATGGTCTCCTCCTTTGCTCCCCTCTAATAGGCAATATTTTCTCTGGGGAGAGAAAGACAATGGTATGTTTATCCTTCAAAAGAAAATACTCCTAAATGGGTATCTTCACGTCTTGCCACCTCTTGCCTGCTTTCTGTGTTAAGATGGAGACTCTGAGAATGAGTTTGCTGCCTGTCACAAGTGTGGGTGTCACCTTGCACAACCAGAGGCTCTGTCCTCATACCTCCCAGGCACAGATGGGGGATCTTAATGCCGCGGCTTGGTTGCTATTTTTTAAAGTGTTTGACAAAAATGGGAAGATATCAAAAGAGACTGTTCAATTCAGTGCTCACATCAGACCAGTGTCTCAAACCATTAAAAAAAAAAAGGAATTAACTTTTTGACAGGGATGGTAATTAAACTTTGGAAAAAATTGTCATGGAAAATTAAGCTATTTGAGCCAAGACTTGATTTCCAAGTAGAAGATATTTTCATTTTCAGACATTGGTTAGGATGCTGGTTCAGAAAGTTGGGAAGAATATGCTGTGGACTGAAGAAGTGGCAAGTCACAAATGGACACTCATAGCACACATTGATAAAGCAAGTGCTTGTTTGTAGAAGAGGCTTATTTGAGATTTCCACAGCTTGCACTTCCCACCAGACTTTGGACATAAATGCCAAACTGTCCAATTAACTCAGAAGTCCCAGGAGGCTTGTGACAGCCATTTAATAAAACAAGTGCAGCCTATAATGCAGTATTTTCTTATGAATGAATCTCAAGGAAGGGCTCCTTTCTGTAACTGTGAGAATTTAGAATGAGTTTGATGTTGGTTTTATTTGTAACAGCTGGCAAGGGAGAAATCTGTTTCGGTAGGTCTCTGAAGTCAAGAATATTTTGTAAAACAGAGCCAGTTGACAGTATTTGTTTTAAAGAATCTGTCTGTAGGAGGTCACTGAATGGATAAAACTTTGTTTTTCAGCCCAATTTGTCCACTCCACCTTTAGTACACAGAGCCAAAATCCTACGAGTCAGCCTAACTGAGAGGGAAGTTATGTGTTTTGTCAGTTCAGACATTCAGGCAAACTGGGGTGACTTTCAGTATGTTTAAATTGCATAACTGGAAATGTTTGCAAATAGAAAGGCTGTTGGAGTGATCAGCTAATGAGGCAAAAACAAATTCTGACCATATTTTTGTGTATTCATTTATTTTCTGCTTGCAGCTGAGTGCTCTACATCTATTCCTTATTATTTATAAAATCTATCCGTATCTTAAGCAGCTCAATGAAGAGTAAACTGCTGTAGAGGCCCAGGCTATGAAACTGATAATATAAATTGGCAGTGGATATATCATATCATGACATGGCCCTTACAGGATACGAGGCTTGACTTAATTCACATAAAAGTCATAAATATCCATGGTTTTGCTGAAGGCTAGGATTAGGGACTGCGATGTGCCTTAGACCTGTGGGGATCTGAGAGCTTTTTGGGTAGTGTTAATAAACCGTGTCTCTTGAGGGGGAGTGTTTGAATGCAGTGGAACGCTTTCCTTAACGGTGGCAATTTTGAGCCTTACAAGATGTGGAAAGCCTCCTGTCTCTTAAGTAAAATGAGAAAGTCATTCTTGTTAAAAGCTGGCCTTACTGCTAAGCATAATGTATTGTGGAAATGGAAATCTGCATGTGGATTAGGCAGCTGATTGGTATAATGCAATGAATCCATTGGAGAATTTAGAGACGATTTCATGCTGTTTGTAGACTATGAAGGGTGTTCGATGGAATTTGGCTCTGATTTCTGTGGTTTGCACGATTATCGGTGTGTTAAGTGCAGTACTCTTTCTCTAGTGCAATATAATCTGGTTTTTAACTGTTTGCATATAATTGTATATTTTACATATAATTCCCTTTCCTTTCTTGCCTAGCAAAATTAATTTAATTGAACTACAACAAATATACTGCAGATTCTTCTTCTAGTGTATGATTCATGCCATTTTAAAGGAAAACATAATTTTCCTCACACCCCTAGAAAAATACTTCAAAATAAAATTCAGAAAAAGAGATAGAAAGCACCTCCCAGACAAGCAAGTGACAGGCATTGATTCATTGAGCTGCAGTCAGCCTCTGCAAAGTATATGGGCACTGTTGATGCCACTTTCAACCTGTATCAGAAGTGAGCTTTTGTAACCTGTCTTCCTATATAATAGGTTTTGCAAAAAAAATTAAAACTTTTCTTCCTACCAGATAGTGTTTAGGCTAACCCTAAGGACCAGGCTTTCGACCTGGATGTGGCCATGTCCTATATTGTTTGTGGCATACCCTTTATAGTAGATGTTTGTCAGCACTAAATAAGTTAATAGAGCCCTTATTTGAGGCAGTGAGTATGCCTCTGAGAAACCAGTTTTCATTGAAACTGGGGAACACAGAATAAGTGTATTTCAGGAAGAAGAGAAAATTAGGTTTTGGTCTAAATTCACAGTTAGAAATAGGGATTATAGCAAAGCCCTAGTCAGAGGCATACTGGTGGCTCAAGTGAGTATTAAGGCTCTAAAATATGCACATTTTCAAATGACAGTTCCCTTCCCCCACAAATATTAGGAGTCTGGGAGGTAAGAAGATAAAGAAGCTGATTTGCATTTACTTTTCTGCCAAAAATTGCTAGAAATCTTCCCTCTGTTCTTAAAGATCAGGAAAGATTTAGGAGGAGAGTTGATATGAAAACTGCAAGTGTCACCTTCCAGCCCTGCAGCGATTATCTATATCTTCATTACAGTTATTTTACTTAAAATTGTTTTTGCTGTTTCCAAAATACTTCAGTCACACAATTTTAGATGCAGTAACTATTTAAAAGCTGGAACCATGAATTCTCAGTGTCTCGTGAGCTAGAGACTTTCAGGGATTTTACAGTGAAACAACATTGTAGTTACAGCTAAATTGATTAGGTCAGAATGGACTTATGGGAAATAGAGTTGCAAAAAACTACTTGCTAAGTCACCCTGTGGTCCCCTTAAAAAGGAGAAGGGGAAAGCATGCTCTAAAGGCTAATAAAAATTGCAGTGAGAACATTCAAAGCACAGAATGAATGACTTCATAAACAGGTTTATAGCATAACTGGATTTTCCAGGCCATATAATCAACGCTTAGCAAACCTTTTTTAAACTTGTTAGATGTGTTTCAGTGTGCAAACACCTTGGGTAGAGTTCCATGGCATAAAATTATATTTTATTCTGAAGCTGCTCATCCTACAAATCATTTTAGTACCCAAATGAGCAGTCTCCATCAATCTTACTGTTCTTTTTTCACAGCCTAGTTTACTTTCACTATTCACTTTTCATTTATGAGTCTCCAGAGTGCTTCTGGTGTGGCTGGTGCTAATGAGAAGCACCACAAAGGAAAAGGCAGAAGTGAGTTTGTGAACTCAGAATTTTTGGAAATTGTACTGTGCAGTGTGGTAAAATGCGGGTAATTTGACAGTATTGTTGCCTTGGTCATGTTCTATAAGAGCATCAGCCAGTAGCCTAACTTGTTGGATCATCTCAGCAGCAATGATGGCAGTAGTAGAACACAGGGGGAAATAGAAATCTTTCTGCAGAGCTTAAGTCCTGTCTCCCTATATGATGGAGTTAACTAGAGACGAGGAAAAAATGATCAATTTGTAATTCTGCGACTTTCAGCAGTTTATAATTGCTATGTCAGTGAAGGTATTTTTACTGTAGCAGAGGATGTGAAGACTATAATTAGCAATATTTTGATAACCAGCACTGTTAGAAATATGTCAAGATGTTGGTGGTTGTTCGAGTGCTTGGTTACGAAAGTCAAAGAATGGAATTTATTAACGTCATACATCAAGAAATGATAAGAGCTGAGGTATGGGGAACGTGAGGGAGGAACCTGAGGAAGGAGAGTCATGGAGTAGGCAAGGCACAAAAGGATGACTTGTTGGCACAAGTGATAAACAGAGATGGTGAGAAGTTATTCTTCGGGCCTGAGCTGGTCTGAGAGATCAGGGGTTGCATAGATAGGAAGAAAAAGGTGGAATGTGAAGCTGTGGGCTGGAGGCTTTAGAGGTAGGTTTAGCTCTAAGGGAGATGCAAAATTCACCAGTGGAGCAAGGAAGAGAAAACAGAGGGTTTGGGAGAAAGATGATGATGACTGGAAAAGGGCATGGAAGAGTAGCTGCTGAAGGAATTATGTACTGGTGTTTCTACTGGTTTTGAAAGAATTTGGCTTGGAAATAGTGGAACTGCCAACCACACTTTTCAGTTCATCCTCTCTATAGGAAGCACAATGCAAAAGTTAGTGACAGACCGGTATATTTTTTATCATTACTTGAAAATCAGTAACATTAAAAAACAAATAAACAAAAAACATTAAAAACAACAGACAAAAAGCCACACCAAAACCCAAGCTTTTCGATAAATACCTATGTCTGTCTCTTTAAGACAAAGAAGAAAAACTTGGCTCTTGGGATCAAAATACCTCTTACAAATGAAGAGACTTGCCATGAAGAAGGCTGAGTTTTTGTGATGGAGGGGTTTTGTTTTGTTTAGAACTTGCTGACGCATAAATGATCGGGTCTGAGCATTCAGTTCATAGAATCACAAGAACAAAATTTCACTCGGGGGCCACAAACAGATCTAACATTTTTAATCCCTTTGCTTTAGCAGAGACTGCTCATTTCTTGCTTTCCACAAGTAAGAGTAGGGCCATTCAGGGACGAAATATCTAGTATTTACTGAAGAAAGGAAAATTTATTCATATTTGTAAATTTCTGGGGCACTTGAAGTGCTTTGATTTGGTTAGGCAGCTGTCACAGAATTTTCTGTGATTTATCTGTCTTATATAGTCTTCCAAGTTATTAATGACAATTATTTGAATATCTTCACTTGTTTCTAATACATTCACACCACCTCGATGGAGAGATGCTCTTCTTGTGCAAGAACAGAATGTTTTATTTGCTTCTAGTTCTTTTATACTTACAGTGCACAAAGATAATCATAGAATTGTCAGTGTTGGAAGAGACCTTTAAGATCATGAAGTCCAACTGTCCAACCAGCACTATCACTGTAACCCCTAAATCACTAAACCACGTCAGCTGATTCCAGATCGAGACATCTCTTAAACACCTTCAGGAATGGTGACTCCACCACCTCCCTGGGAAACCTATTTCGATACCCGACCACCTTAACAGTGAAAACATTTTTTCTAATATCTAATCTGAATTGTCCATTCCTCAGCTTAAGGCCATTTCCTCTGGTCCTCTCAGTGCAGTCACAGTAGAAGAGACCAGCCCCACCTCACCACAGCCTCCTTTCAGGCAGTTGTAGAGAGGGATGAGGTCCCATCTGAGCCTTCCCTTCGCAAAACTAAACAAACCCAGCTCTCTCAGCTGTTCCCCATAAAACGTTCTCTTGTCCTTTCATGAGCCTTGTGGCCCTTTGCTGGACATGCTCCGGCACCTCAATGTCCTTTTTAAAGTGAGGGGCCCAGAAGTGAACACAGTACTCCAGGTGTGGCCTCCCCAGCGCTGAGTACAGGGGGCTGGTCACTTCCCTGGTCCTGCTGGCCACACTATTGCTGATACAAGCCGGGATACCGTTGGCCTTCTTGGCTACCTGGGCACACTGTTGGCTTATATTGAGCTGGCTGTTGACCAGCACTCCCAGGTCCTTTCCTGCTGAACAGCTTTCCAGCTGCTCCTTCCCCAGCCTGTAGCGCTGCAGGGAGTTGTTGTAACCCAAAGGCAGGACCCAGCAAATATCCTGAGGGTGCACTCAATCCCCACATCCAGATTATCAATACACATGTTAAATAGGACTGGTTCCAAAGCTGAGCCCTGGGGAACACAGCTGGCAACCAGCTGGGTTTAGGTCTGTTCATCACAACTCTCTTGACTTGGCCCATCCAGGCAGTATTTTACGCATCAAAGAGTCCACCCATCCAAGCCACAAGTAGTTTTTCTAGGATGCCATGGGAGACAGTGTCAAATGCTTTACTGAAGTCCGGACAGACCACACCCACAGCCCTCCCCTCAGCTACCAAGTGGGTCACCTTGTCATAGAAAGAGATCGGGTTGGCTAGCAACAGTACCTGTCTTTCATAAATCCACGTTGGCTGAGCTAGATCCCCTGGTTGTCCTGCATGTGCCCTGTGATGGCACTCAGGATGATGTCTTCCATAACCTTGCCTGGAACCAAGGTTACGCTGACAAGCCTGTAGTTCCCCAGCTCATCCTTCTGGGTCTTCTTGAAAATGGGCATTACATTTGCCAATTTCCAGACAGCTGGAACTTCACCAGTTAACCAGGACTGCTGGTAGATGATTGGGAGTGGTTTCACAAGTTCTTTCACCAGTTCCCTCAATACTCTGTGTTGTGATGCTGTTTTCATAGCTTTTAGATGAATTCCTTTTCAAATTCCTGATTTCAAGAATATAAAGATGCTTGTAGTAATTAACAATGAATTATCAGACTTGGCTAGCCATGTTATCATTTACAGTGGATCATAGTAATGTTGCTACATATTAGGTCTATCACATAATTGCTTCAGTAATCCTTTGTCATGGGATCAGATGCTTTAGACATCAGTGGCAGTGTCTAATCGATTATTTGATCTCAGTTAAGAGAGAAGAGTGATTTCTAAATCTTAGTGATTTGAAAAAGACTTGATTATTTGACTGAGGCTTCAGTTACTACTTGGGGCTCTTTTACTCATCTGCAGAATCTCTTTCCAAACTCCAGTTTATGGCATTAGACATCCAATCATTTTAAAATCAAGTTTAAAAGATTTCAGTGAAGTATATTTAACAAATAAGGGTTCTCTCATTGTTTTGAATATCTTGTTTCTAAATCCCTAATTGTGATAGGAATATGATTAGGTAAAGCAAATTCAAACATCACTGCAAATGTTTTGTTAGTATTTTGTCCATGAATCAGTGAAATAAGCTCATAATTGTTGCATTTCCTATATCTGTTCCTGGCTTCCAAATGAGGAGATCTAATAGCATTCCTGAGAGGTCCTGGCAAGTTATCATTCATGGAGACAGTACTGTGTAGTGTAGTGCATAGACTGTTTAAGCCAAAATATTTTTACTTTGACCTGAGTTACTGTTGGTCACTGTAGCATAAGTTGAAAGAATTAAAATCTAACAGGCTTGTTAAGAAATGCCAGTCTTCTACCAAATAAAGCGTATGCTACTGCTAGGGCTTCCACTCTATCAACTGAGCTTTCAAAAATTCTCTTTTATGTCGTGTTTGGGAAAACCCTCTAGTAGGAATTCTGTCCATCAGGATATTGCTAGGAAGATTAATTACTGCACAGCACAGCTATGTTAACTGCAGATATTAATTATTGATAGAGAAAATATTAACTATTTTGCTATTTAAAACTTAAAACAGGTATCCAACTTCCTGTATTTTGAGGGGGTTTTTTTTAAATATGATGATTAATGCCCCCATCACCATGTGATAAATAGGCACTAGGTGAATACTCTGTTTCTGCTTTTAGAGTAACATACATTTGCGGACATATCCCTTCTTGACATCATCGGAAAAGGTCAATTAACAGTAAAAGATGCACTTTTGTGAAGACATGTGAAAATGAATCCTCAAGAGGTAAAGGTATGCTCACACAGGTTACAATAAAACTCATCATAAGTGTGTATCTACGACTCAACTGCCCAGTGTAATACTACTGTCCCTTTAGCTTCAATACTCAAGCAGTGCCTGGGACTTCTGAAATGTCTTTTTTTCAGAGAAAAAAATTTTTTTTCTTTTTCATTTTCTTAATAAGTACTTTTTTTTTCTGCCAGGACACAGAAGGGAACAATTGCAGGCAGTTTGCAAGGCCCACATATCTCACATTTCTACAGTGGGTGTCTCAGTTTTGTCTGAGCATCGTGATGGCTCTTCATTGCTCCCTGATAACTGAGTTTCTGACACACACGCAAGCTGTAACAAACCTTTGCATCCTGCAATTAGGTTCCTTATTTCTAACCTGGCTCTACAGTGTGATAGATTAGGGAACAAGACCCTGGAGAGCAGCACCGTGGAAAGGGATCGGGGGGCTCTGAAACAGCAAGTTGAATCTGAGTCAGCAGTGCCCTGGCAGCCAGGAGGGCCAACTGTGTCCTGGGGGGCATCAGGCACAGCATCACCAGCCGGGCAAGGGAGGGGATTGTCCCGCTCTGCTCTGCACTGGGGTGGCCTCACCTCGAGTGCTGGGGGCAGTTTTGGGTGCCACAATATAAGAAAGACATGAAACTATTGGAGAGTGTCCAAAGGAGGGTCATGACGATGGTGAAGCACCTGGAGGGGAAGGGTGTATGAGAAGCAGCTGAGGTCACTTGGTCTGTTCAGCCTGGAGGAGACTGAGGGGAGACCTCACTGCAGTTACAACTTCCTCGTGAAGGGAAGAGGAGGGGCAGGCACTGATCTCTTCTCTGTGGTGACCAGTGACAGGACCTGAGGGAATGGCCTGAAGTTGTGTCAGGGAAGGGTTAGGGTGGATATTAGAAAAAGGTTTTACACACACAGGGTGTTCAGCACTGGAACAGGCTCCCCACGGAAGTGGTCACAGCACCAGCCTGACAGAGTTCAAAAAGCACTTGGATAATGCTTTCCAAGGCACAGGGTGTGATTCTTGGAGGGGCCCTGTGCAAGGCCAGGAGTTGGACTTGGATCCTTGTAGGTCCCTTCCAACTCAGGATATACTATGTTATGGAGTGGGAATGGTAACCCCCTTTTCACCCAACTTTTATGCAAATTTTAGCAAATTTTTTGTTCTTGCTTAGTATAACTTCTGACTGGTCACTGGGACAGACTTTTTAAAATCTGTGGAGAGAAGTGCCTGATTCTCTCCATTGACTGCAAAGAGAGGTTATATAGTTATATCAGTAGCTGTCCACCATGTAGAATCATAGAAGCAGTCGTTATAAACCTAATTCCTACAAAAACTACAAAGGTTTGTGGTATCTTTGGCTTAGAGTCACTAGGTGGCAGGCATTGCCACCTTCCAGCGTAACTGTGAGCACTAAAATCACCCTGTTCTAGCCTTTCCTCACTGCTTCTCAGTAGTTGCAGTTGTGAGATGTTGGCAGCATCCCTTTCCCCTAGATCTCTCTGCCTCCAGCAGTGGGTCAAGCTTCACACTTGCCAGCTTCAGCCCTTGCTGATACTGGATTCTAGGAGTGTCTCAATGCTTCTGCCTTCTTGTCTCTCTTAGTCTCTCTAGTAACCTCATTCTTTGTCTTTCTGTAGTTCATTGTGGTACGAGGAGAATGACACAGGTTAGTGTCACTCAAACCTGGCCATGGCCAACTGGGATGTCAGTCATGTTGTCCCACCAATGTTAAATAGCACTCCGCTTGCTGCACTACTTTTCCTTCTCTGGTGAGTTTTCCTTCTCATGAGGGACTGAACCAAACACTGTCACCTGGTTGTCCCTTCACCGTTCTCTCTCAACTACTTCTCCAGTATATGTAGATTTATATGTATCAGAGGCATTTTCCCTGCTATAGATACCAGCTGCTAAGGTAAAGTTAAGACATGCAGATCTGGTTCATCTCTCTGGCTGTCTGATGTTCAGTGTCGAAACAAAGCCTTCTTTGTATTCGTTATCGTCACCCAGGACTACCACCCACTCTCGTAGCTATCTTCACACTGCTGCACCTCTTCTTTCTCCTAACCTTTGTGAACTTTTTTATATTCACCATGTCCTTCAGCTCTGTTTTATCATTTCAGCACAGGACTCATTACAGAAGTTTTCTAGCAAATTCATCTAATGTCATACTGTTTCAGTAGGTTTTCATCTTTGCATCTTGCTGACTCACCATGGTGTTCGACAGGGTTGGCTATTGAAAAAGTCGTTCATCACAAGCCACTGGAGTGGTGCTAATGCAAGGCAGGGTGCCATTTTTTTCAGACAGTCCAGGCCTTTTCTGGTGATTGAAATACTGCCACAACAGACATTTTGACTTGTAGACAATACTGATGATCTCAGAGATTTGTGTATCTTTTCAACAACATTTCTCAAAGAGACATAAGTGTTCAATGCATACACATTTTCTGAACTAGCCTCTTCCTGTAATGTTTTAGTGTGCATCAGTTCTGAGAATAGTGGTAGCTTTGTGTTGCCAGCAGCTGAGTGCTATGACTGGACTTTCAGCATATAAATGCAACATATACTTGAAGGAGTTTTTTTGTTTAGTGTGAGAGTGAGCAAAGTGCATGGAGTTGCAGTTTTATTCCAGTATATGGGCAGGGATCACACAACAACCATAGAAGCAAAATACACAAATTTGCTTCTTCTGCTAATCTGACAGTCCCCTTGACAGTCCGTCTGTGTTAGTACTTCCTAATCTTTGGTCCGTATAAGAAAAATGCAAGACTAGCAAAAATTGCACCCATAACACTCTCTGAGGTAAACTCAAAGCACTTTTTTAAAGGCCTGCTTTATTATTCATTGCATTCAGATAACAATTTTATATTTGTGTTTACTTGTGTTGGCAGCCAGAAAAGGCCTTAATGTCTTACAGCATTGGCTTTTGTTGTGGTTTTTTTTGTTTTCTTTTAAAGGGGGAATGTGATAGGCATGACTGGAAGGGATTGGATAGAAGTATGCTACTCAGTATTTTAGCTCATTTTGGGTAAACACTTTGCAAAGAGGAAGCTTATTACTATACCAAACAGGTGACTGAGTGCATCTTCTCTGGAAGACTGAAGAATTGCACTGTCTCTGCTGCTGATTTTGTTTTATTCCTGGGGGAAGAGGAGGAGAAATTGGAGGTGTTCTATTCTGCCTGTGCTTTGCAGATACCATTGCTGCTGTTTCCTTGTGTCTTATGAGAGAAAGGGATCCCCGAAGTGCTGGTTTGTTGCCAATAATGTGACTGATGCACCCTACATTTTTTGCTGCTTCCCTAATCTGTAGCCTGGAATGACTGAGCAAAAGGTTGTTTGCTTTTTTTCTTTTCTCTCATGCGTACTGTAATTTCAGGACGGCTAATGCATTTTTGTGTCAGAAGCTGTGGAGGATCTCAAGTCTCGGGAGGAACAGTATTTCGTGGGTCATTTGGCTTGCAAAACAGCCACCAATAAAAGTCTTATTGTTTGTATGTGACCTGCACATGTATGAGACTCTGTCACACAACATGTTCAGCCCAAACAGACAAAGGACAGGAGAAGAGAAAGGCACAAAATGTATTGTGTGATCAAAATGACCCAGAGTATCTAGAAGAGACAGGCCATCTAGGTTCCAGATTATTAACCTGTCTGTGAAATGCTCCTTCAGTTGCAGAAAAATCCCTAGGGAAAATAAAGAAGAAAATCTAGGCAAGACACCATCACAACTTGGTTGGCAATTCCAGCTCTTGTTCTGCTACGGAAAAGATAAGATGGCTTGAGTTCAGAAAGAGGTTTATTGGCAATGCCCTTTGAGGATTAGCCTTAGATGGATGTTCTGTTGCTGTTACAAGCAAGGGCTCTGTGCATTAAAAAGTGATGTCTGTTTTGTATATTGATTTGTAAAACCCTTTGTGACACAGCAAAGGGAAAACAGAAAAGTGATAGACATGGTAAGATGCCACCAGTTAAATATAATGCTTCTGTAGCACAATAAAAAAAAAATAGGAAAGTTGTTAAAATGAGGTGGAATCTCCTGAAGTTATTTCATGCTTATCGTTGAAGCAATCTTCACTATATCATTTCCCTAATTGCTTCTTTTGGCAGAAGACATAGCCTCTGTGTATTCTAGTTCAAGGAGATTTTTCTGTCCTCAATATGGGTCTAGGTTTTATTTCTTCAACTGAACTGCTCTAAAGGAAAACAAAATTGGATGTATTTTTTGCTATCAACCCTCTGTTATTGGCAAAGTGAAGGAATGTTATGTTCCAGCAACATTTTGTTTGGCTGAAGCCTGGAAAGGTGAGTAGCATTTCTCTACCAGAAATAAAAATATTCTGTGCCTTGTGTGTTTATGCCAGCAGTAACTGCTGAGTCTGCAGGCATCAATTCTTCTTTGCCAAACATAACATAATTACCAAAATGAGCAAGAATTAAGTGGTCTGGACTTATTTTAGCAAATGATTTTGCAATTTATTTTGTGCCTTATTTAGGGGTTGCTGCTTTTCAAAAATTTAGCACAGTTTTCTGCAGTTAAGATTCCTTCCAGAGCAGGAAGATACCATCTTTGAGAAGACAATATCCTGAAGATTAATATCTAACTAATTTCCAGTAACTAACCTAAAGGAGGCAAAAATGTTCTCTCATGAAGTTAGCAGTTGACACTTGATTTGGGAAGAGCTGAGATGATTGATGATAGCTATACCATTCAGAAGAACCTAGGCAAGTTGGAGGAACAGGTTGGTGTGGTCCTTAAAAATTAAACAAGAACAGATTCAAAGTCCTGTTCCTGGAAAGGAAGAATCTTCTGCTATAGGCTGGAAGCTCTGGTGTGAAGGCTTTGGAATTGTAGGTAGACAGCAAATTGAATGTGTGTTACTGGAGTGCAAGGCAGCCAAGAGGGCCAGCAGCATCTGGGGTTGTATTAACAGGATGTCACAAATCAGTGTTTTAAGGTCACTTAAAGAATCACCAGCAAAGGTATTGACAAAAACAGGTTTAATGTAAAAACAACAGCACGACAAATTTCATTGGCAAAGTTCTCTCTACTACTAGATGGTTAAAGGCCACCAAGAAAAAGCAAACAAAAATCCAAAATCAATCAATCCAAACCAAAATAACCCCAAAATTATCTACGTGGAGGCTGGGGGAAGAGAAAAGGATGGGAAAGGATAAGGATAAAAAGGAATGTGTAAAACCCTCCTCTTAAGTCACAAGGTTCAGAGAAGGCTTCCGTGCTAAACTGAGCCCAGACTTGATAAACAAGTTATGCCCAATAGCACTTAATTTAACTTAAACTTAACAGCATTTAAGATTAATCCATAACAAGTTAAACAATTTAGCAAAGGATTCATATGGAATTTATTATACTACAGTAATTTACAAATCTAAAGTACTTCAGAATCTAGGAGAGCAACGTTCCTAGCACATTCCCTATAGCATATACACACTTGCATACACACAGACATAGAGTCTGTGCAAGGTACCTGTGAAAAACTCCCCTCAGATTCTGTGAAATACTCATTTCGAATGCCTTTGCATCTTCTCAATGTGCAAAGGATTGAGTCTCAAGGAGTGGAGGGTATCAGCCTAGGATTCATCATCATTGGCAATCTTCCATGTATAGCAAACTTGAGAGTGCACCGGCTCTAAGAGGCCCCACTCAGAGGGAGGTTGCTGGACACAGCTCACTGAGGTCCAGGAGAGCTCATTTTGGGCAGCTGTTTATAGGGTCACAAGAGAGTGGGCTTTAGTCACTGTAATTTTCTATCCTGGCTGCAATTTGGGTTGGTAACTTTCTTTAAAAGTTCAATAACCAAAATGTTGTTCCCTTTGGGCTGTTCTTCAGGCAAGAAAAACAAGTTACCAAAGCTATTTGTTAAAAAACAGGAGCTCGTCAGACAGCACTAGTTCCTGGAACAGTGTTTCTGACAGGCTCAAGAGGAGCTCAGCCCAAGCACAGTTGATCAAGGCCGAGGTCTAATGAGCATTTCTCAGATCATAGAGCAGCCTGAGGGGAAAGGGGAGGGAAGGAGGGAAGATGCACCACCACACAGGAGCACAGCCAGAAGATTGAAGGAACGGTCTATTCCCCCTTTACTGACCTCTTGTTGGTCCACATCTACAACACCAGTATGCAGTTTTGGGCCATTTAGCACAAGCAAGACACAAACTGGAGTAAGCTCAGCACAGGATCATCAGATAATCAGGGGCATGGGTGACATGCCCTTTGAGGAAAAACTCAGTGAACTGGTGAGTTTAACCAGAAGAAGAGGGCTTTGGAGAGGTCCAGTAGTAGCCTTCCTTAATACCTTTGAGGAGATCATTGAGAAGATGGATCTTGACTCTTCATAGTGATGCATAGTTGGAAGTTGAGAGGTGAGAGAAATAAACTGAAGCATAAGAGAGTACAACTGGATAGAAAGAATTGTTCTTTAATCATCAAGATGGTTAACAGTGGACCAGACCTACCCAGTGAGCTTACGTAGTCTCTACCCTGTGAAGTTGTCAAGACCTGACTGGATAGAGCTCGAAGCAGCCTTGCCTGATTTCATAGCTGGCCCTGCTTTGAGCAGCAGGTTGAACTGAATGACCTGCTTAGCTCCCTTCCAGCCTAAATTATATTGTGATTCCATGATATATTTCAGCATTGACCTTATCGGAAAATAAACTTTCCATGTACTCAACCTCAACAGGAAATGGAGTCAGGGTTTCTAGCACTGATGAATGGGACATTATTTGGAAAAAAGGAGTATGCAGTAACTTCTGTGGTTGATTTTCTAAATGTGAATCAGCTTGGTGTAAGCTTTTCACTCAAACCTGATCCAAAATGCTGAAATATTGCTTGGCATTTTTCCTTATTAGGCCTGCCAGGTTTTGAAAACCTAGCTGAGAAAAAACAAACCCAATACTAAATTATCACATCACCATCTCTAAATTTAAGAAATAAAAAGCTTTTGAGAGAGTGGATACAAGATCCTCAGAAATGATTGCTAAAATAATTTCCATTTGTCATAAAATGAGGTGGGTAATGATAGCAGAACTTCATCAAGCCTGAGAGATAATAGAGTGTAACAGAGAAGTTCTAAGTTGATTATGTTAGATGATAAGGCTTGATGTGGAACTGTGTGCTGACACCAGCAGACATGACTAGAGCGCATGACAAACTCACATGCAGCTGGAAGGGCAAAAATAAAATCAACCCGTAAACTAAGTGTTGCTCCTGCCAAATGGACCTTAGATTTCATGATGGGCAAATGTGTCCTCCATTATGGAAATTTTTTTTCCCAAGATTTGCATTGCACAGCTTATTTTGAGGAGAGACAGCTGTACTGAAGGGAAAACAATTCGTGTCTTTTCATTTTCGGTCTGAATCCGGTCATAAGAAGAATTGTGGGGATTTCAGGGGAAGGTCAGGAAGCAAGGTGAGTGAACAGAGACATGTAGAACCCTGTGAAAGATGTAGCATCTTATAGAATAACCTCAATGTAATATTTGTAATTCTTGTATCTTCAAGAATTACTGTCTTAATTTAAGCAGATATAAACAATGGCCCCCTTCCAAGATAAATGAGAACATTTCGATAAATGATAATGTAGATCACATTTCTGTACAGTCTTAGATTTTTCTTGTCAGCTCTTATCAGGGAGAAAAGTAGGAAGATGTGCCACAGCTTTTACACCTCTGAAGTTTTCCTCTAAAGTGTGTTGAAGGCACTGATTGACTTTGTGGTAATGTAAATGTCTGTATATCAGACCGACATTTGTGTTTCTCAGAAGGAGGTGTTATAATCTAGGATAGCCGCATGAAATGGAGATGTTTGTTGTGTTGAAAAGTTTAATCGATATTTTACTCTCTAAGCTAAGAACAGAGCTAGTTGAGAAGGCAGAAGCTTTCCCCACAAGAAACTTTGAATGAAAAAGCTGTTTTCTGGGTTTCCCAAGGAAAGCAATGCAGTGCTTCTGGATAGAAACAGTTAATGTCACTTTAAACTGTGAATTCAGAACTGAGGAGAAAAATTAAAAGAAAAAAGAAAGAAACACGGAAAGAGAATTAGAAGTGTTACTGTAACAGGAATTATGTTTTCAGATGGGAAACCTGTTTTTGCAGAAGTACACGGACAGGTCGTAACTGACTGGCAAATATATGCACTTCTAACTTGCCATCTTTTGTTACTTAACTAATTACCTAGTAAAAGAAAATATTGGAGGTTTAAAATATTTTGTGGCCTATTAGAAAACTACCTGTTTGCCTGTATGTCTGAAGTATGCTGCTGCTGTTCCAAATAGAGCAGTCCTTAACAGACTCACTTCCAGCAGAGGTGTGCCATGGACTGAAGCTTAGTGCAGAGAAAGAAATGTCTCTGACAGGCTGTGAACACAGCATTTTTTCTGTGATCCTATTCTGTCATTCCAGTGTGACTGTTGATTGAGTTGAATGCTGAGGACAAATATTCTGTCATTTTCAACTCCTATTCATCTGGTTTTAATTAGGGCAAGTCCAGGATTTATTATCTTTTAGTGGCAGTAGTTTGCAAGGGAAATTTGTTGTGTTGTGTTTTGTTACTGTGTGAGAATGCCATTCAAACAGCGTTGACTTTTATTCAATTCCGCTTCCCTTTCTCCCTCCAACAGTAATGAATTTAAGAGTGGCAGCGATCCCTCTAGCAGCTTCATTAACATTTATAACTTCCAGAGGAAAAATAAGAAGGGACAAAATGAGTCTTCCAAGACTGTTTTCCTGCAGCTTCCCTGTTTATTCCTTTTGCTATATTGTGGCCTTTTTTTAATTTTTAAAATTTTTAAAAATTTTTTTTAACAAATTAGTTGCTTAATTTGATCGAGTTAAATTGTCTTCTCATTTGATTTGGAATAATTAAAAGTTATTACCACATTTTTTCCTAAAAAAGTACCAATAATTTAGGAATCTTCTGTTGTGGTCACCAATAGAGTTTTCTAACTGCCAAGTGATTTTTTGGATGCAAGGAATTTTTCTGACCTGATTCTGCAAGTGAGAAATCACCTTGAAAATACAAGTAGCATAACAAAGAGATGTGGTTGAAAAAATGTTGATAGCCTGCTATAAATATTTATGAGTACTAAAAATTTAACCACAAATCTGACTTCCGAGGGAAACAGCAAGAGTGGATTTTGTACAGGGTCACTATAATGAATTCTTGTTTGTTTACATGTCCAGTGTTAGATTATATCAGAATAAATACCAAATAACTCCAAGTGGAAAGAGTGGAGTGAATTCAGGCTACACCAATGTAGTTTGGAACAGAACTAGGGGGTTCAGGTAGCATAACAAAATGGTACAGGGTACCATTTCAATACAGGTGTATTGAAAATTTGATTGCAAAGACCTAACTGCTTGAAGCCCTTGTGTGACCATTTGTAGCTGTGGAGAAGAAAATTCCTTCTATGCTTCTTTCTCCTAAATCATCAGCTTTGTCTTCATCTTGCCTGCATTCTGGGCTCCAGGATTCTGTGAAGTGGAAAGCGGCATGCTCCCGAGGATATGCCTATGGAAATGTGATTTACATCCCCAAAGAGCTTGAGCATTGGTGCATGTATCAGAAAGAGGCTGAGAATTCGGCTAATTGGTTACTCTGCTTCCTCGTCTTCCTGATGGTGGGCAGCTCACTTGTAGCAGTAAGTACAAATCAAATGGTCTGCAACTGTTGCCCTGGATAGCAGAGGTGCTGTTGGTTATTTCTTCACCTACAGCTTCAGGAAGAGCCAGACCTTCACCTGGCTATACACAAGGGGAGTCACAGCCTGGACATCAAACAACAGAGGGAAATCTCTGAAAATGGTCTCAAATTGCTTTTTACTTCCCAGTTCTCATGAATGTGATCCCTGGAGAATATGTTACTTGTCTTATGGAGAGTATAGTCAGTAGGCTGTGCTGTCAGGTGATTTTAGCATATAACTGTGCCAGGCCTGGTACAAAAAGGAAAGATGAGCACCGCACTGTACTATAGTGCTCTATATGTGATTCCTTCTCCAAGGAAATATTTTTTTCTGTGCCCATTTTCCTCCACAGACTTGGATTAGATGTATGTAGAACACCACAACTGCATTCTAGTCGTCTTCAACTCTATGAATTCTGGGTTTGAAAAAAGGGAGCACAACTCTTCATCATGCTGAATGATGTTTGGCCTGTTTGTTTCTGTCCCAGGTGGGAGTGAAGTCCCCTCACTTTCCACTGGGAATGAAAAGATAGCAGCAGTAAGTGGAGGTGGAATCCTCTGTGGAGTGAAGTGGGAGACCACCCAAGGGTAAGCAGAGCAGGGGTGGATGTGCCATCTCCCATAGAAACTGCAAAGGCTTTTACAGGATTAATTCTGAAGAGTGTGGGATGGAGACTGTTTCATGTAACATTTGTCAGCTACCCAGTGTTGTGACCTAAACTCAAAAGCAGCACACATACCCTAAGAACTCAGGAACTGCTTGACATCTATTTCCGAGAGGATACTGATCACACTTGGTATGTTTAAATCAGGATCACTTCCCAAGTGCAGCTGTTAGCCCTGAACATTCATGACTGCTGAGACAAAAGCTGTGTACACAACATTTTCTGATGTCCCTATTTGGGGTTTTTTTAGGGCTTTTGATATGGACATCCAGAGGATCAAAGATCTCTGGGACATATTGCAAGACCCCTCTCACTTATCTAAGTCTGCAGTAACAATCTGTGCCTTTGCAAAAAGGAGTAGTGTCCCCCCACTTCAGAGCAGCATTATAAAAATAAACACATTATAAATTTCTAAGATTCAATATTCCTTGATCATAGGAGCAGTGAATTCTCTGCCCCGTTACGCACGATTCCTTGGTCTCCCATGATGTGAATAACTAACAATATAAGTAGAGTCACAACATGGTTCTTCACAAAAGGATGGGAGAGCAGTTTCCATAGAAGAAAAGGATGGGAAAAGGAAAAAGTTCTGTCTTTAAGTGAAAGAGTATAGGTATGGGGAGGGATGAAGATTACTACTGGAGAATGAGAATAGAATCTGAGGTCCTTGCCACAGAAAGGCTGGGAATGTGTCAATCAGCATGTGAGATGCAGAGAATTTCCAGTTGTAATACATACTTCAGTCGGATGGTCTCCAAGATATATTTTCTTAGGTTATTTAATCAAATTTGTGAAACATTAATAACCTAGATAAGATCAGACAGCCAGCTCTGACAGGGAGATATACCGGCAGGTCTTAGCAACACTTTCTTAATTGAGTCATTCTGCTTAGATGCCTGAAGTAGGAGTTGTGGCCATCCCACCAGTGGAGCTGGAGACATCTGTGTAGTTCAGTGAAGCCCCCCCGTACTAATAAACCATTTTCCTGTAAGCAGATCATGATTGACAGCACCGCCTCTGCTACAAGGTACATTCCTCATATTCTGGATGCTCTTCTTTATTCCTCACAAACATACTTTTAGGTCCTAGACCTCACTGCAGCACCTAGCAAGGTAAGCCCGAAATGCATGGGGAGCTGAAGAGAGACCAAAAATGGACCAGCTGACTGGGGTGCTAAAAGGCAGAGGCAGGAGAGAGAGTGCCTCTGAAGGAAGGTGATGTAACTGGGACTGGGAGTCAGAGGTAATGTGGAATAAAGCAGGTGTCAGAGTGTTATTTCTCTGAGGACTGAAAAATTGTTCACCCAATTTCTTTTCCTATTAGTTTGTCAGTTGTAGTTATAAGCCAAACCAGCCAGACCTATTCTGAATCTGGTTTCCTTGGCTAAAAAGTCTGGATTTATCATTCAACCACCTGAGTTGGATGTGTGAACATAAACAGTGTGATTTTTCCCTGTAGGCAGCAGTAACTGTATAAAGGTGTAAATAGCAACACTTGTAAGGAGTTATATTAGTTGTCTTATCACCCCACCCCCTCCATTTTCTGCAGTTGGAGAGTTTTGGCTGAACACTTCCATATGAGAGGTGGGTATTACACAAATCCAGCAAAGCTGTTTCCTGTGACCTTGTTAGCGTGAATTTTTGTCTTCAGACCATGTCCTAGCTGTGAAATCTAGCTTTCCTCGGTTAGCAGTGGGAATGTCAGTGTCTCTGGTAGACAGACCCAGAAAGCTAACAGTGGGCCACATGCCACAGCTACTGTGGCATGAATTTCTCTTAACGAAAATCGGGAATGACCTCCACTAGCATGTGCATGGGAGGGGAAAACAAGAAAGCTGCCAAATCTTCCATGCCCCTCTGCTCTTTCACAGCCTAACATACACGTCATTTGTTGCCTGTGAAGGGTAGATATTGAAGTGAAACCACAAGCCTTCTGCAACATCTGTTCTGTCATCCTAATGATTATTATTCATCACCACCCTATCACCACCTCTGATCGCTGCAAGGCCACTGGTATCACTTCCTGCTCTCTTGCTCTCGGATATGTGGCATGGTACTGACAACCAACTGTAACACATTCATGTTGGGCTCCTTGCAATTGCTGGCAATTAGGCCAGCTCACTTCTGCAGTGGTACCTACCTTGTTGTGTCATCAGGAGAAAGAACTTCCAGGGTTTTTTTATTTGTTTGTTTTGTTTTTACTACTGAGCAATCTGAGCATGATTCTGACAGCAAATTCTGATTATATAGCCTAAAATTTATGCTATTCCTTTCACATGTGTAAGACTGTTATCCATTTACTTGAAAAATGGTTTTGTTTCCATCAAATGGCCTTACTAAAGAATGACTAACGTATGGAAATTATATGGCATTTTACAGTGTTGGAACCATGCAGGAGAGTTAAATCTACTCTTGCAAAATACCTCTTACTAGTGTTTAAAAGATAAAATGTGCTGAACTGGGTCTAGGAGAAAACCTTGTTCTTTATTCGCAAGGCTAATTTAAATGTGCATGATGTTTGCAAAGCCAGCAAGGCATTCTTTTCATAGAGGAGCATGTTGAGTTTTGCCAAGGTGCAAAATTGTGTGTTTTGAACTATTGTGCAGCAATGAATTGCTGATTACATCAGTATTCAGCAGACTCTGATCTGAGTTCCTGGCTCTGATCACTAAATGACTTAATTAACTGATTTGTTAGTGTGACAGATTCATAGTTGCAGAGAGTAATTTATAAATACCATGTGCTGAACAAGTTTTTGTTTGCTGCACATAATATTAATTAGCTAATGATTTTGCCAGAAAATACATTCAGGATAGCACACATTCATCCCAGGCATTCACATCTTCTGACAAACAACAATGACAGATTCAGTCACCAATGGACTGAGGATGGCAAATATTCCCCAGCATAGCTTGCCTGTCCTGGCTGAGACTGAGGGAAGCTAAGATGTCTAGGAGACTTTCAAGGGTCTAGCACTCTTCAGAAAAGGTTAGGTAGAGGGGAAGTGATGGCAGAACCTCACAGAGAGCGGTTTCCAGTGGCTCCAGAGGATGGTAAAAAGCACAAGGAAGGGTGAGCTTAACTGAGCCTCTGGGTAATACAGACAAAAGCAGCTCTTCTGTAGATTCAAAACTTTTCATGCTCTATTGGTTTTTATTGTTATGACAAAATATTGTGTTTTATATAGAACAGTTCACATCAAGATGTAGGATACCATGCTAAGAGGGGCTAGGCTGGCCTAATAGCACTTAGTCACTAAAAGAGATGGTCCTGATACCTGCTCTTCCCAACTCTTGGCTGCATGCCTCCCTGCCAGTTGGCAAAAAACTCCTCTTTTTTGGTAGTTTTGAATTTGCTCATTGAGCTCTTTTAACCCCGTAATGAAATGATTAATTGCCAGACCTTGTCCCATGTAAGGGGGAGACATATGACTGGGAATGGGACTGGTCTTTTCCATACTAGCAAGCCATTAGCTCCTGTCAGCCCTCCCATGAAACCTACTCTGATTCCAAGGGCCTATTCACTGGCTCAAACTCTTCCAGGCTGAGGTCAGGCATTCATTCTCAGGTTGGGCACACACAAGGGTTTCTGTCCATGTGAGCTGGGGCTCTTGCTAGGTAACTCAGGCCATTCTATCTGAACTGGGTTCTGCAAGGCTCTGCCTGCCTGAGAAGGAAATAAAATTTACCAGGGAGGAAGAGAAAGCAGGCTGGGCTGGGTGGTGAACAGCATCTGGGTACCATCTGGTTTTGCTGATGTTATAATCTGAGCTGCAACTGGAGGACAGTCAGACAGACACTTGAGCACAGTCAGCACCAAGCTGGCTGTTTTTACTTATAGATGAGTACAAATCAGTCTCAAGAGACCTTCTCTTGGCTAAGCAGTCGTGGTAGGAATCTGTTGTAGACAACAATGGGCAGCAGAAAAGGATGGGTAGAATATGTTTTCAGTCATCACAGCTCACTCTGATTTCACTGGTGGTGCAGGCTTTTAACTTAAGGATGTTTTTTTAAATTTTAAGGTAGAATAGTGAAAATCACAGAACGGGTCAGGTTGGAAGGGACCACAGTGGGATCATCTGGTCCAACCTCCCTGCTCAAGCAGGGTCATCCTAGAGCACAATGCACAGGATTGTGCCCAGAGAGTTCTTGAGTATTTCCAGGGGGAGAGACTCCACAACATCTCTGGGCAACCTGTTCCAGTGTGCAGTCACTCACACAGTAAGAAAATCCTTGTTTTGTATTGCATAGCTTTTCTATGGAAGAGCAACCAAAATGTATTATTGCAATACTAAGCGCTAAATTCATGGAGCCATTTATTTGTGTTGTTATTATAATAATATTGGTCTTCCTCTCTATTTTTCAGCCAAACTTTTTACTCTCTGTGGCATTGATGAAGTACCATTTGCTTTGTGGAGTTTATAGTTGGCACAGTTTTTCATCTTGCACTAGAAATATATGAATGAATGACTACTTCTAATTCAGTTGGTATTTTTTATTATGTTGGCTGCTCTCTGCTGCCTCCTTGCTCACTTTTACTCTAGCAGTTTTATTTCCTGTACTTTCTCGTGAGAGGTATGAAAACAAATTCAGATGGTCTTCTCATGACAAGGAGATATGAAAGAATCTCAGCCTGTGTCTGTTGTTGAACATCCCACCTAAGTTCCTGAGCAAATGTTGATGTCATGGCTGCCCCCGGAACTGGAGGGGCCAGGAAGGGTGAAATGCAGAGATAAGAACTTCATGGCCCTGCTAATGCCCCTTGCACTGATCTCTTCTACTGCTTTGAGAAGGAGTCACTCTGGTTTTCTTTCTTTCAGTTTAATTTCTGTTATGGAGAGAATACCCTTATGGAGGTGAGACTTAATTTCTGTGTGCATCATCAAGATTGATCAGCAACGTTTTCACAAGGCATTGAAGAGTACAACTGAATTTCTTTGTAACTGAGGGTGTTTTGTCTTCAGTAAGAGTAGGCAGACAGATCTGTTCTAAGGCTTCTCAGAATCAGACAAAATTGCAGGAAAGAGTCTGGATTTTCAGCTCTGAAGCGTACACAGCTTAGGCACACAACTTGACTGCACCTCATGCCACTGTTGGCCCTTTGACTGGCTATGAATCTAGATTGGTGCTAGTCAAAAATAAATTCATATATTTTGGTTCATGTTGCCATCCACAATATTTGTGAATGAAAAATAGTCACTCAGTTTTGGTATATTACCAAGAAATATTAAAGAGTTTGGAATTTCCCCCCTCCTCTACCAGGTATAGCCAAACTATCCACAAAGTTAGGATATAAAAAGGCATTGTTTTACTTTTGAATGAAAAGTACCCTTCCCACTTGATTTTGCTCTCTAGAAGCAGGTGTTTAAAACAAACTTCTCAAGACCTGGCACAAATAACATTAGATAAAGTGATGTGGTGTTGCAGAGTCTGCAGGTTTTTTTGTTGAGTGGAGAAGAGAGGAGGCTTTTTTCTGGCCTGAAACAAATTCTGTCACTCTGTTGCCTCTTAATATACAGGTGAATCTGATTTTTGGTGCTCTTATATTGGCACATGTTAGAGAAAGCTTCAGAATAAGTAATTCTACTGTATCTATGGAGAAAATTTAATAAAAGGGCAAACTTAAAGGAGTAAAAACACTGCAAAACTTCATATGGGACTTCTAAAAATCTGTGAAGATTTCCAAATGTTTGATTGATGTAGGCACTGGTCAGAGAAGGCAGGAGAAAGTTGGACACAGGCTTATTATGTGGCTGAGTTTGGTTCAGTCATGGCCTTTTTCTAAGGATGATACTAAAGTTTTCATATTGGAATTTATTTGTTCCTTTTTATATTTTCCCCTTCAGAATGAACTGAATGTTTTGTCTGAAAATTTTGAAAGTCTCATTATTCTGTTTTTGTACAGAAATTTGAATGTCTCTCCAGGAGGAAAGAATTGGTACTTGGTTCTTTCAATCTTGTTCTTGGACAAATGCCTACCCAAAAAGGGGACACCATTTTATTTGCTGCCAGTGGGCAGCTATTGCAGTTGTTTTATAGTGCTGGGTTGCCTGGGCATTTAAGGAAGCTGAGTTCATCGCTTTTGTTAAGCCTCCACCCTCTGTTCTCCAATTCCTGCTTCTGCTGGTGCTGCTGTAGTGGTCTTCCCAAACACAGAAAAAGGAGTCTGCTAGGTTTTTTGAGAGAAAGGAAGACATTAGAGTCATAGAATCATTTAGGTTGGAAAAGACCCCTGAGTTCATCATGTTCAACCATGAATTCAACACTGCCAAGTCCAGCATTAAACCATGTCCCTCAGTGCCACACCTACACATCTTTTAAATACTTCCAGGGGTGGAAACTCAACCACTTCCCTGGGCAGTCTGTTCCGCTGCTTGACAACCCTATCAATGAAGAAGTTGACAATATCCAACCTAAACCTTCTCTGGTGCAACTTGAGGTTGTTTCCTCTCGTCCTGTCACTTGCTGCTCTGGTGAAGAGACCGACCCCCATCTGGCTACACCCTCCTTTCAGGTAGTTGTAGAGAGTTGTAATGTCCCCCTGGACCTCCTTTTCTCCAGGCTAAACAACCCCCAGCTCTCTCAGCCACTTCTCAGGTGACTTGTTATCTAGACCCTTCATCAGCCTTTTTTTTTCCATGGCAGTGATAATTATAGAAAAACCTAGGAAAGAAGAAACTGAAGCAACAGCAAAAGCTGATGTTAAATAACATAAGACTTTTTGTATGGGATGTTCCTAACTATGAATTGATATGCTTTCATTTGACACCGTGTGATAAACTGTTCTGGTCTTTCTCCATTGTAATGAATGCCACAGAAAGAGTGCATGAATATCCACAGCCAACCCTATTTGTTGAAATTACAGTGAACCATGTTGTTTAATCAGAAAAACCTCCTCCTTAAGTGTGGACATCACCCATTTTAAAAAATGGGCGTTTTGGAGGTGAGTGATGTAAGTACCTCTGGATTTTATTGACAGCCTGAAGCAAAAGTTTTGGATTCCAAGTAGAAGGGTGACTGAAATGAGAGAAACTTTAAAATTTCTCCTTAAGCTGTATCTAGCTGTCTCCTTTATAGAGGTTTGTGTACATGACATATGGAAGAACTGTGAGAAACAAACTGACATATGTACTTTGCTTGGGCCAAAGTCCTAGAAATAACTCAGATATGAGTTAGTTTATGTGATACATGGAAGGCTAGGAATAGAAGTTGCCACCTTTGCTGTTAGTGTTATCTTCCAACTAATGCTTTTCCATACTTCGAAGTGAAACTAAAGTATCTTAAAATTAATTGCTTTTTTTTTTTTTTTTTTGGTATGGAGATTGACACTGCAGGGAGTGAGAGAATCTCAGTGTTTCAATGATTAAAGACCGCCATCTGGAAATTACTGAAGTAGCCTCATATATATATCTACGATATAGATTAAATGAGTACAATTCATTATGGCGAAAATTCATCTGGTTTTTGGAGGAAAGAGGATATAAACATTTCAAGGGGACTAGTATTTAAATTATACCCTAAATTTATGAGGGCAAACAGTTGTACTGCTGTAATAAAGAGAGGATATTTTTGTCTTCTTGACTGTTTTAGATTGTGTAGGGAGTTTCAAGTTTTCATTAAAAGTCTGAACAACAAAAATCAATTGATGAGTGCTGTACTAAGTTAAATTAATACTGTAACAAAAACTCTATTTTTGCATACTCCAGAAACCTGAATTGGATTGTACTGTTTTGCAATGTCTTTCTCTTGAAACTGCTAAGTAGTAGCCCTTCCACACTTAAATTTTGGAGAGATCAAGCTGTCATTTTCAAATCTGTTGTATTATGAAAAATTATTTCTAGGCTTTGTCTGAGGAATAGTTACTTGTGGAAAAAAAAACTGAGGAAGGAGTTGAACTTCTGAATCCTATTTCCTAAGATAGAGCTCTTTTTTTTGGTGATGGTGTTTCATGTCTTTACCTCTCCTGTGAACTCACTCTCAAAAAAAAGCTGTAATCCTATGGGACATGGGTGTCGTTGAGGAATACCCAGTGAGCTCTGAGATTTATGACAAGAGTGAGCTCTCAAGGATTAGGGCAAAAGAATGTGTCATTTCTCATTTGAGTCAACACATGAACAATAGTCCAAGATGCTCAGTCTATTTGAAATATTTTTGATAGTTTCGTGGATGTGCAGAAATAACCCTCATGCATCTAAATGTGGTCAAGGCTTGCAGAATTCTTACATATCTGTAGTTCTGAGTGCCAGCCGAGCAAGGGATTTTAGAATCCTCATTTACTGACTGAGGTCTCTAGGCAGAACTGGCAGCGGTGGCCAGTGTTGCAGCAAGCTTCAGTGCCACTCCTTTCACACAAGTGTCCTCTACAATGCTATGTATGTGTAACATCATCAAACACAAGCAGAAAAAATTCCCTCACTGATCCTATTTTACTTTGTTTTCTCATAAAATTACCTCCAAGCACGGAAAAAAAAAAAAAATTTCTGTTGTCAGGCTGTGTATATTCCTTACCTGCTACTTTTTCTTTTTAGATAACTTCCCTAAAGCAACACTACTGTTAACTTAGTGTAAAACCTCCATAAGCTAGATGAGTTAAATATGAAGGACAGAATACATTCTTTTAGCATGACAGTAACTGTTCCTCTTTTTTTCTTTCTTTTGTTGGCCATGAATATTTGGAGCTAATATCAGACCTTGGATCTAATCTGAAGATACATAGGGCTTTTCAGTAATGGATTCTAAATTGCTTGGTTTTTTCATTTTTCTCTTCAAAGGTGAGAATGTTTGTCTGAAGTTCTGAGGTAGGTAAATGGGTTGATCAGTGTTGGAAAGTGTATGTTTGGACACAGAAACTTTTCTGTGCATTTTAAATCAGAGTAGAAGCTTCTAGAAAGCAAAATATAAGTTGTCCAAGTTGTATCATAAGCCCAAAACAGTCTTTGTGTTCCTGCTTGTTTTAGACACACAATGATCGGTAATTTTAGGCTCTGGAGTTGTTCTTTTTTTGTTTGGGTTTCAAGTTCTTTTCTTTTACTTTTTTTGTTTGTTTTCTAAATGGTCTAATCTTCTTATTGTGTGGGAATATGTGTTCATTCAGCGGGAAACATTGAAATCCGATAATCCCTTGTTCCCAAAACTAAGGTAGCTGTTTAACCAACTTTGGGAGAGCAGTGACCTCCAAAAGGTTGACGTAGTACTGTTGAACAATTCCAGAAAGGCTACTGTTGCAGTGTAGGTGACTAGGGAATAGGAATTTCATCACAGCTGTCTTGCAGCATATCCTAGTTTCTTGAAAGGAAAAGGATGGCAAAGCAACTGATGGGGAATTAATATATTGTTTCTAAAACAACAGGGAGCTTGAAAGTTTTCTGGTTGCAAGAACCTTCCAATATCTTGCTAAAAATCTGACTAATCTGAGCCCAAAAGTATATTATTCTTGTCATTAATCCCAGCTTGATCTGTCCATGTTCTTCTATTTACATGTACATAAATGTGAAGCTGAAAAAAGTTGTGCACATGATGCCTATCTTGTTTCAAAGTTACGAGGAACACAGCTAGAAAAAGCAGTCCAGCTTTGATATTTTCCTGATCATTAACATTCACGAAGGAGATAGTAGAGTTGAGACCATGGTTTGTATCATACCAAAGAGAGTAGTGATGCAAGCTAGGGGGAAATCAAGCTCTATTTGTTCTTGATGCAAGGCATTTGTTGTTTTGAACACCAAAACTAGTAATAGTGAAGTGCATCTGGGAGTTAAAAAGGATGATTTTCTACACAGTACTGGGTGAAGAAAACAATTTCAATGTCTAGTGTTAATATTACTATTCCTATTTCTTCTTTTGCTGTTTTGAGAGTTCTTTGCTCAGAGTTTGGAGTGAGACGCAGGAGGCACTGGGATGTTCTTCTAATTAGATTGTTTATTCATTTCTTATCTATGGCATAGCTGCACAGAGCGTGCCTAAGTTACCAAGGTGGAAAAATGGCCCTGAGTTGTGGATTCCAAGGCTATTTAAAGTCCAATCTATCCAATTATGAATTGCCAACTAACATGTTTCTACTTATAATCCAGTAGCTACTCATTTACCATCTGCATTGCGGGTTTTTTTGAACCAGTACCAAACTATCCAGACTTGTGAAGAAGGAAGAAAGAAGAAGTAAAAACCCACACCCCAAATCCTCCATCTTGCTACTAATACATTACTAATAACTCATAAACCTAATTTTCTACATCTCTACATATTTCACCCAGTGACATAACAAATTGCTTTTTGATTACACAGTAGCAAACTTAGTGTTATCACCTGAAAAGGGAAGTCTTTCCCAAGGCCTCAGGTCAAACACTGTGTGCTTTTGAAAATCATTACCTGTCAACACTGAAAGGTTGAAATTATCTGAATCCAGGGTTCCAACAGTCTAGAAGTTCAATATAGAAATAGCTATTTAAGAGAGCAGTTCTGTAGAATATGTCTTGCTCTGTTTGCAGTCTGGTCAGAAATTATGGAGGACTTTGAATAAAATTTCTGTATTGTGCTGTTCATAAAAAATATTTTTGTAATGAAAGAGACATCAGAATTTCAGGACAAACTGGTAAGACTGCTGTGGGAATGGCTGGAGGTACTGTCGGTAAAAAAAATTCTGCAAATATCCTGAAGTGGGAGAAAGTAAGATGTAACAGTTCTGATATTACTTCAGTTTCAAAGGTATTGAAGGGAACCAGAGAGTTGCTCTGCTGTAACCCAGGAGATTAAATGCTCAGAAGAGAGGCAAAATTCCAGCAGCACAAAGAAGGTGGTGAGAGTCATCAGGAAGAAGAAACCAGATCAATAAACTGCAGAATAATGCTTTCCTTCAAGTGCCAGGAGTTAGGTGTGTCCTCAAGCCTCCCAGTTGCCAAGCTTGCTAGCAGTGCCCGTGATACGAAGCACTGCCTACAGAAGATACAGTTAGGGAGTGGTTAAGCCAAATGGGCATGCACAAATCCAAGTGATGAAAGGGAGCTGCATTCCAGGCTGCTGACAGAGTTGGTGAAAGTCACTGTGGGGGCTGCTGGCTGTCATCTTACAGGTCATGACAATGAAGGAAGTTCATGAGCACTAGAAAAACGGAGGCATTGGGCCCATCTTCAAGACAGTCAAATAAGAGGATCCCAGAAGCAACCAGCTGATCACCTCTTCTTCATTCTCTGAGAAGACTAGGGACAACATGTGCCAGAAGATGGCTTGGGGACACATGAAGGACAAGGTGACAGTGACCAGACAGTACAACTTCACCAAGGACAAGTTGTGCTAGGAACAACATGAACCTTGCTTTGAGGAGGGGACTGTCCTAGTGGGACCAGGGGAGAGTAGTGACTACCATTTGCTCTGGCAGCCTCCCACAGCAACCAGCTGGGTGAGCATGGGCAGGAGAAGGGCATGGCTGTAGGAACACTGCCGTGTGCTCAGCAGGACAATTTCCAACTGTGGGGATGCTGCTGGTGGTGGTGTGACTCAGGGCACTGGTGGGGCTGGTGCTGGTGTGGAGTAAGGGCTTGGGTGGTGGTTGGACAGGTCACCTTTTGCAAGGTTATGGGTGTCCCTTCCATCTGGGGAAGGCAGGACAGCTGATGGGAATGTCCCTTGCCATGTGGGGAAGGCAGCAGCTTGATGGAAGGCAGGCCCTCTCCTCTCCAGTCTCTCAGGCCTCAGTGCTGAAGAGATGGCACCTCCTTACAGGGCAGGGTGGGAAAGAAGAAGCCACACAACCCTTCACAGTCAACAAAAGAACTGTTTGTTGGTGGGAGATATTGCAGGTGAGCCTGCAAGAAGTCCGTAGAGTTTTCCTTCTCCCAGCTAATGCTGGGTGCCTGGGCTGAGCTGCTGGTAAGGAGCACGCCCGTCACTCCTGTGATGCCATTGGTGTGACCTCTGTGGTGAGGCAGCCCCCCAGGTCAAAAAGGTTATCTGCTCTTTTGCATAAACCAGAAAGATCTCTCCCTTTTCCATGGCCTCGCAGATGCATAGACGCCAGGCTGATATGACAGTGAACAACTGCTGTAAAGAGAGATTATGCTGGTATTTTTATGGCTCGTAGACACCATACTTTACAAGGTATAAATGATTCACTCCAACACACACAAGTTGGAAATAATCCTCTATACACCTCAAAGTGCAAGAGGGTTTGGACCCCTCAAGCTGGGACGCTGGCTTTGAGTAATTCTTCTCTCCTGGAAGCTGAGTGAAAGAAGCCTCAGCACACCATACCATTCAGGTTTGGTGAGTCATATGAGCTTCTAGTCTTTGCTGTTCCTTGACTAGTCATTGTATTAATCTATATTGTGCACTGTATAACTCACTAGTGAAACTTCTTGTTACCCTGTGTAGTTACCAATTGGCATATTTGAGCCTATTACTGACGGTGGCACAGTGTTTGTTACCCTGTGTAGTTAGCAATTGGTATATTCAAACCTATTACTGACAGTGGCACAGTGTTTATTAATATCCCTTTTGTTTTATTCCTGTGTAGTAATAGTCTATTTTAAGTCTTATGTCTGTTTTGTTTCTGTTAATAAATAATTCACTCTATACTGGACCAAATCAGTCATTATTAAAGAACTTATGAATGAGGGTGGGTCTTGGGGTGCTGGTCATCCTCAATAAGATGGCCTGCTGCCAGAGGCCTAAACAAAAGGCAGGAACTGATTTAACCCACATATGCCATTCGTAACAACCTCACAGAATGGAACCTGTGCACTGATGTGGTGCCAGGTCATCTTTGTGGCAGGTGTACACACTTCCATTGGTTCTTCATTGACTTGAGGTGCCAAGCCTTGTCAGTGCTTTTTGCCAAGTCTTTCAGTACCTTTTATTATTTCTACACATGCTTGGGTTTTCTTTACAAGGTATAGCTATGCATTTTCCCTTGTTGTCAGGTTGCAGATCACCTCTTAGTATGTCACAGGCTGCTTGTGGTCTGCATACATTACTTCTCTAGGCAAGTACTTGAGACAGGTTTGATCTCTGTCAGCAATTCCCCAAGGGAGCACTTAAGGTGGAGGGGTGCCAGTGCCTGCATGCCTCTGCCCTTGTGGCTAATTCCCATGTACCTCATGCTGTATAAAAGCCATTCAGAGCATGACATCAGCTGAAGGGTAAAGGGAGGAGCTTCTCTTGCTTCTGTGTGGTGATTGAATTACATTCTGTTAGGGGATAAAAAAAAAGACAAGAAGTCTTGCTGGGTTCTGTTGAGACAAGGGAGACCAAGGCTGCTGAGGTGTGAGTGGTGTGCCTGCATTACCATGGTGACGGCAGATCCCTGGGCACCCCTTTATCCTGTGCAGCTCCACTCCTTGCTCTCACGAATCATGCTGAAATGTAAGGTAATACCCGTTGATAAGCTGTCTGCTGGACTAATGAGGAAATGTGTCATCTCTCTGCTATTTAATAGTTTCTTTCCTCCCCTTGGCTTATGCTTTTTTATCAAGGCTGCTCTGCAGACCACATCCTTAGAGGACTGTTTGTCATTTCTTTGGGTTATATTCTGACTAGCTTTTAGGTGACAGAGAGAGAGGTGGTGCAGGTTGGGAGGAGGTGCTGACAAGCCCTGTCATTTTCATGTCATGAAAAGCATTCTGGATGACAAAAATCTTAGGAAATCTTTTCCATATTCACACTGTACCTCTTGTCATGATGCCCTGCAATCAGAAATGAAATATGAGCTAAGTTCAGCTAGCAAGGGTCAGAGGGCAAATTGTCTGTAGAGCATTTCCTTGGCATGGTTTGATGGGCAGGTTATCTTTCTGTGAAGATGTTCTCCTATGATTATGTTTGTGAGTACACAGCCTGCTCCAGCTGTGAGTCTTTGGAGGGATTAACTCAAAAGTGTGTGATGGCGCTGTCAGCACCCTTGTTACACTTCTTGAATGAGATTGCCCAACGACAGGAGGATGCTCCGTACAAAAGTAAGAGGTGCTGTGTGGTTTGTGTCTGGTGCTTTCAGAGCTAACAGTTAGAAAGACTGTATACCACATTTTGTTTAATAGAATGGTTGAAATTTTAGAAAAAGCAAGTTATTTAGTTTTGCTCAGAGTTGTGTTGCAGAGTTCTGGGGGGAAAATAAAATATATTTTTAGCTGCTTTCCTATTGAAATAAAGGTCAAGTATGGTGTTGCTGCTCTGGCTAGCAGGGCTGTTATGACTGATTTCATTCATCTTTTTGTGGTATTAGAAGTCCTGACTGCAATACAATGACAAAATAAAAAAGAGAACAAAAAAGATGCAGCGCCAGAAGGGAGAAAGCTTCAATGTGAGAGAAAGTAATCAACCCTTGATTTTGTTGCCTATTACAGGAAAGTCATTTTACTGCAGAAGAGACGAGGATTTGTCATGGCCCTGCTTTCAAAAATGAGAACAGAAAGTGACAGCCACTGGAACTGTGGATCTGATGTGTTCTATATATCTTATGCAGATGGGTAGGTATCTAGGATTACTGTGCTAGATACCAGGCCTTATACCCAGACAGTGGAATTACAGAGTTTGAAGATGGAAGTTTTTAAAAGTGCCTTGCAGTTTGCTTGTAGAGGTCGTCAGAAGAGAGAGGCAGCCATTTGACAGCACTCTGCTAGCTTCAAAAGAGCATAGAAGGATTACAGACACAAACTGTACAGACACAAGGTGTGACAGCAAGTTAGTTATGGACACAGCTGTAGCTGTAGAAATATGTTTCTAGGAAAATTATTTGCCAAGTGCCAGGTATATCAACAACACAGCTAGAGAGATTTGTGGCACAAAGAGCAGAAAATGCAAAGCTACAGAGAGGGATCTTTAATTTACAACATGAGCATTCCTGTGGTTAATCTAAGCAGAACAATCCATTCCAGGGTGATCTAGCACTAGAGGAAAAAATAACACTGCAGAGGGCAGGCAGCCCTGAGTTTTGGCAGCAGCAAGTGCTAGAGAATTCATTAGCCTCTGAGTTATGGCGGGATTTGGGTTTGCCAGTTTTCTTGGGCTAGGCAGGAACTAACAGATGCTTGGCTCAAAGGTGCTGTCAAGTGTGTTAGTCCTGGGAGGGAGAATCCACTGGAGGCTGAGATGCTCTTGTGCCAAATTTTCTTCATCATTATGATCTCTGCTGTTTGCTCCACACCCTCCCTCTCATGCCAGCAGGGCTGCTATCCACAGTGGGCTGAGCTGAGAGCCAGGGTGACCCCATCACAGGCCATGCCCTTGCTGACGGGGTGCTGTCCCTGGGGTCTGAGGCAGGCAGGCAGGTGACAGGCTTCGGTGACAATTCTGACATGGCCAGTGTCTCCAGCTGGGAGCAGTGGGAAACAGGGCTGGAGTTGAACCCTCCAGCACCGTGTCCAAGGTTTGTTGAGGAGAAAGGCCCTGAGGACAGGCTGGAGACAAGCTGCCCACAGTGAGAGTCTGACATAAGGCAGGGCTGGGCAGTGCACCCTGACCTGAGCTGGACCCCCTCAGCCCATGGCAAGGGGTGGGTGAGACTCCACATCCAGGTTGCCCAGAGCCATTAAGTCCCTGCAGTTCCTGACTAGAAAGTGGGGGTTAGGGCACATTTGAGCAGGACAGTCACACAAATGCTGGACCTCCCACACTGTAGCTGCACAGCCTGTGGAAGAGATCAAATATCGACTCAAAGATTCCTTGTCCCAAAGGAAAATGAAACTGATGCCTCCTGCTAACAGGGAGAGTAGAGAGGAGGCAGCAGAAGATGGGAGTAGCAGGAGGCAGAAGCGAGACCCAGTTCTTAGGTCGTCAGTCTTCACTGATGATTGATTGTGGTGCTGCACTGCTGTGGAAGTGCTTCGTGTGTGGTTAACTCATTGATAGGCAGTGCAGTTACTTCTGTATATCCAGATGCAGTTCTGAGGGTGCCTGCTCCTCTTTTTCTTGCTGAGCAGTGAAAAGGGGAATGTAGGAGGAGAGGCCATTGGATCACTGAACATGTTTTGCACTTGTGCATAAGTGCTTTGTTGTGTTGCATGACAAAGTTAGTTTATTGACATTTCTTGCAGGTGTAACTTTTTGGAATACATTTTTAATTATTACATTCTTGTAAATCCAAGCACAATTGTGTTACATTAATAAAGGTGCTGGAGAGCAGCAGGGGGGCAAAATATTTTGACAGACGAGTTGGTTCACTTATTTGACTGAAGGTGTGGAAACAGTATACTGGAAAGTAAATGTCAAAAACTTCCCATTTCTGAGACAAAGTAGCACGTGTCTTGTGTGATACTGTGAAAAAAAAATGGAAGTTTTTACAGATGAGCTAAGAGATGTGTTATGAAAACAAAACAGGTCATCAGTAGGAGCCAGAGTGGCACATCCACTGCTTTCATATGCTCAGGTCTTATGTCAGAGATGTAGGCAAAAAATTGTGATAAATATTGCACTCTTATTGTTGGATACTGATGAAAAAGTGCCATTAGCTCCAAGAAAGAGGTGAATAAGTTTTCAAGAACTGAAACAGTCAAAGCAGTGGAAAAATAATGAATAGTGCTGGGATGGGAGAGGTATTGTTAATGCTTCTACCAGAAAAGTGACATTAACAGCTGCAGGGGGAAACTACTAAATGCATCTTGTATATCAGAAGAAACTCAGTTTCCTCTTTTCAGTTATGTAGTGGTCCAGATGTATTTGGTAAAGTTTAGGTTTCCATTTAGTTACAAGGCTTTGGGGTTGATGCCTCATTTGGGTGAGGTCACATTTAATCAATGCTTTTTCCGCTCTCTGCCCCTATCAGCGAGACCGCTTTTAGAGATCATAGAATCGTTAAGGTTGGAAAAAATCTCTAAGATCATTGAGTCAAACCATTAAAGGTCTTGGATTCTTATCTCTGGATTCACTCTTAACTGGATGTTAGTGACCTTGTGGAGGTTACTTTATCCTTCCTTTCTTGGTTTCCTTCTGTGGAGACTCTGACAGTGCCAAAGATATGTTGATGATTCAGAATTTGACAATGTGTATCTTTGTCCTCTGCTTTCCTGTAAAGAAACTAGGAGTGTAATGGCAGGATAGTTCAGGATAGTTCTGGCTGATTGCTGATCTTTACAGTGACTTTTCAAGAGCCTTGCTGTAACCAGCTGCTACTTGCCTAACAGTGTTGAGGGGCTGAGAGTTCCGTGCTAGATGATAGATCCAGCAGTAGCTGGCCCTAAGGACTGTTGTGGCTTTGTAGGGAGAGGTTTTAATGCAGCCATGACATCTTTCTGATAGAAGAGGGAGCAATGTCTAGCTGGGAGACATAGTTTTAATAGGGTAGTAGTATAGCTGCACTGAGGGATGGGATTTAGGTATCAGATTGCAAGTGTAGAGCACGTGTTTAATCAAAAACTACAGAAAGTGAGAGGGGGAGGGGAAGACGTGAGTGTGACATTGAATATTTCCTAAGATATACACAGAAACCCAGAGCTAAAATGGAACATAGCGGGTGTACTCTCAGCTGCAGATCCATCACAGTGTTGGCACTTTTATTTTTATGGAACAACCGTTGTCTCATCACAGGATGAAAATTGCACAGTCCTCATCTTTTCAACACTGGTAGAGTTATGACTCTAACAGTCATATGGTATAAGAAAAAGACCACAGCTTCAATCAGACTGAAGAAGTATTTGACACTGTATAATGTAGAACTCCAGATCACTTGCATTTTCTTTAAGCCTAGATCTGGGACACCAGCAGATTCTACACAGGTGCTCATTTATTTGTTTACCAACAAATTGTTCTGTGAAAAGGAGAAAACTGAGGAAGGAGTGTTAGTGATGGATACTGACATGCCAGCAGATAAACAAGGGGTCTTGTTGAGGAATCTTTTCTGCTTTTTAGAGCTTGCAAGGTATTCTGCATCTCTTGACCCATTTTTTGTATGTTAGAAATCCACTCTATGAAGGTTATGAAGTTGGATTTCCAGCAAACTTTTTTTTTTGCATACTTTCTCTGAGCACTCAGAAAGAAAGAAGACTTCTGCTTTCTGTTTTGCTGAGAACTACATGTGAGCATCAGTATGTGTATCACTAAACGTATATCACTAAACCCAGAATGCTGTATTCAGGAAGTCAGCCCTGTAAGGGAAGCAGCAGCAGTGCCAGTCTGACATTTTCTATTGCATACGTTGAAATGCAGTAATACTGAGAGAAATGTACCTGGAGCTGCTTCTCTCTCTGGGAATCTCACCCTTTTGAGTAAATGAACTGCATGAGAATGAACCAGGAAAGGTTCACAATGGGTGTCACACAGAGGGAGAAGAAACAATTTTTTAGGATCTTCCATTGCGAGGCAATGGAAGATGTGAAACAGGAATTTGCAGTTTAATTGTCTTTTTCAGTGCAACTTGTAAGCTGTGTGTATTTTAAAGAACAATATGTCAGCATGCTATTCAAATTCCAGTCTAAACGATGAACTTACAGAGTATTTGAGGCAAAGTCCATAGCTGTGGAAACAAAGAGTGAGGGAGGAGCATCTACTCATTCTGTATCTCTGAACTATGAATTACTGCTGTCATGCTATTTACGTGAGAGCCATCACACATATAGCCCTATTTAGAGTAAATACAGCTAACAATCTATTGCATTGTAGTGTGATAATGCAGCATGTTCTGTTGTGGTTGCCAAGCAGGTAAAGTTAGAAGTGATTAGTTCCACCCTGTGAAAAGTCACATGAAAATGAGCATGTAATGTCTCTGCTCAGTAGAAACAAGATGAGACACAAATTGACTTGTCAGATTCAGAGAAGTAACCATGCTAACACGAAGTAACCATGTTAACACAAAGCAGAGTGTGTTAGCAGGTCCACTATTTTATCACACTTTTACCTTCCTGACTTTTCAGGATTGACAGTGAATGACAGGTACAGATGATTGGGGGTTGGGGGATTGGAGCAGAAAGGAGAAGGGGAAAATGTCAAAAAGCTTTACCTCTTCCTCTTTTTTTCTTTAGCTTTGTAAATTATCTACTTTATACACAGGTTTCAAAAATTGCCTGGCCATTTATCTCTATGGCATATTTAGGGTACCTTATTCTCTTTGCAAGTTCCCTTATATCACTGTGACCCTGCTGCTCTTAGCTGGGCTATCACACGATGCTTAGAAATTATATTATCTGATCAACATGCTTGATGCCAAGCTGTGCACTCTCTGATCTGTCAGCCTAATTCTTTGCATGGCTTTATTGCCCAGCAGACACAGAACAAGTGCCACCTTCTGTGCTAATACATGCAGCTTCTGCTGCGTGTATTGACTGGCACACAACTCATTTAGGTCACCTAGCCAAATACTTAAATTATTAGTTCCTCCAAGTTTTTAATTCTTTGTTTGTTTTTTTTTGTAGTTCACTGATAACCTCAATATTGTCAACATTGTATTGGAAAGCAACCAGTTAAGAACTCTTGCAAAGCAATGCAGAAAAAAATGGTTATTGAATATAATCAGCACCTGGTTTTTAGTATTTAATGCCACTGACACTGGAGACTTAAGCTCTCAGTGAGCTTGCTGGAATTGTTCAGCCTTTCAGAGTCCACACTTTTCTGAAAACAGTGTTTATATTCTCTATAGAAAGCAAGAGAAATAGATGTCCTCCCATGTGCATTCCAGCTAATTTTGGAATCATCTCAGCTGACTCCAGGTGTCTAAGACAGATGTCCAAAAGAAGAGGAATTAGGGAACTGAAGAAGGGGGACAAGAAAAGGGAAATTGAACTTTCACTGTCCTAGCGTAATTGGGACCTTTGGAAAGTTCAGCTGTTCATCTCTTTCAATGTGTATTCTGCTTTTCACTTGCAAGAAAACATGCCAAGGTTCTGAATATTTTCCCAGCTGTTGTCCCACTGTATGTATTGCCCTAAAGAGGGAGGATGTGAGTGTGGCAGGAAATGTAGCTTGCTTTCCCCAATCCATTGCAGCATACAGCTTACTTACTTGGGTTGCTGGTGTGACTGAGGCAAGTGCTCCAGATGTTTAGAAGCCTAGAACCTTCTAGCCTAGAACAAGCCTGAAAGTTGCTCTTCCCTCTAATCTCTTCTAGGCTTGTGAAATCTGGCCTTTCCCTTACTAGAATGCCGCAGTTCTTCATGGTCTTAGCTGTAAAAAGCCATTTGTTTGACACTGCCAGATGCTCTTATGCAAATTAAGACCCTGGTGAAACAGTTTAGTCACAGTGGGCTAGTATGGTCTAGCCCACAAAGAATTTCAAAATAATTAAGTCAAGACTGAATTAGAAGTATTTTTATGGTTTCTTGCCATATTTTATCTTCAATATGCACTTCTTAAATTGCCTAAACCTTTAGTCAGTCCCACTGGACAGTCAACTTTACTTTTCTGGATTTTTTTTTTTTCAATCCCTTGGATTTGATCTGGTCTCTGTCACAAACTGTCCAGCTAACGTCACTATGTAAGAAAACAGCCTTCTAGTTTAGCTGCCATTCGTGTGGGTTTCTTGTCCTTGTGGTCCAGTTTAAACCTGATATTTTCCAATACCCTATTCTCTCAAAGCACAATGAAACTTCTTTTTCATGTCATTTGTTGAGGGAAAATTATGGAGTAGGAGTAAGTGAGAGTGAGGAATAAGAACAGGAATGGAAGAGAGACTATTTTTCCTCTAGTTTTCTATGTGGATTTCAAACTAACAAGGCTAGTTCAGGGTAGCTGGCAAAACTTTTTGAAGATTCCAGCTGGACATGAAGAGAGGAAGAGGGTGGGATTTCCCTCTCTCAATTTCCCCTGAAGCCACCTGTGGCTTTGTTTGTGAAAAGGTACATGCATGTGAGTGTTCAAACAAATAATTGTTGGGCATACAACATGCCTCTGCGAAGGAATGGAGGGGGAAAGCAGATAGAGCTCCCTTTTCCTTTTGCATGGTTGCCAAGATGACTCCTGCTTACCCTCTGTAGTGCTTACAGCTGGGAGGGATAATATTCTGCTTCTTCTTAGCAGTGGTGCATGTGTCAGGCACCTTGTACTTTTTTATTTAGTGTAGGAATTGCTGATATAACTCAATATGGTTGAGTTTCTTGCTTACTGACACGTTAATCATGAAATCCTATTTCTGGTCCAATCCCACTTCTATCCTCTATATGGGTTGCTCACAGCTACTGGACAGATGAACCTCTTATGCCGACAAGAGATTTTTTTTTTTTCCTGGTCCCTAGAAGGGAGGATCTGTTCAAAAGTCTGGTATTCAGACTTTCCTCTGCATTTATTACTTGAGTGAACTTCTGGTTCACAACTGTTGAACAGCATAGACTGGAAAACAGATCTGGGTATCTCAGTTTACCTGGTCAGCAATGCAAAGGAAGTTCAGAGATCTCATGGGCAGGAAAAGATAAGAAGCTAGCCAAAGACAGCAGAGAATGTTGGATATATTAACTCTTCCTAGTAACTTCTTCAGTGACTCTTGAAGCTGTGATCCATTATCTCTTTTACAGCAGATGGTGATAGGAAGCTGATGTACTGAAGTACTGTTATTACTTCACATGGAAAGACAAAATTAGCTGCAATTGATGCCTTAAGGATTAGCTTTTGGATTTTCCTAATCCTGCACTGTACTAGTGGGCAATTCTGAACTCCATATTATGTGCTAAGTAAGCTCTTCACATTCTTGTTAAACAAAACATTCCTTCTAGGCCTGGAAAACAAGGTCACTATCCTAGGCCTAAGTATAAACAAAAGTGAATTGGGAGGGGGTGAATGGGAGAATATTACTTCATTACCTGGAACTGTAAGTGGACAATTAACTTCTGATAAGCAATTGTACCAAACCTATATCTGGAGGGGAAAACTCGTGATTGGGGTCCATCTTGGTCTTAGCCTAGCCTCAGCAAAGCTCTGTACCAGAGGTGTACCACTCGAAGGCCTTCAATAAATTCATACTTTTATCCACTAACTTTGTTCAGTCTCTGTTTCAGGTACGCCCAATTTTAGGCATCACAATGCCTAACTGGCTTAAGAGAGAAATAAAGGAGAAGCTAAAGGTGTACCAGAAATGTTGTGGGTTTTTCACTGCAAACATTGAAAAATATGTATATGAACTCTTTAATGGTTAAATGATCCTTGGGGTCTGTCATGGTTTAACCCCTGCCAGACACCAAGCCTCACACAGCTGCTCCCTAACTCCCCCAACAGCAGGATTGGGGAAAGAATTGGAAGGATAAAAGCTAAAAAACTCGTGGGTTGAGATAAAGACAGTTTAATAGGGAAAGCAAAAGCTGCATACACAAGCCAAGCAAAACAAGGAATTAATTCCCTGCTTCCCATGGGCAGGCAGGTGTTCAGCCATCTCCAGAAGAGGGCCCCATCAGGCATAACAGTTATTTGGGAAGACAAACACCATCTAATGTCCTAAATGTCCCCCCTTTCTCCTTCTTTCCCTCACTTTACATACTGAGCCTGATGTCATATGGTCTGGAATATCCCTTTGGTCAGCTGGGGTCACTCGTGCTGGATGTGTCTCCTCCCGACCTCCCATGCACCCCAGCCCCCTTGCCAGCGTGGCAGTAAAAAGCAGAAAAGGCCTTGGCTCTGTGTAAGCCCTGTTCAGCAATAACAAAAACATCCCTATGTTATCAACCCTGTGTTCAGAACAAATCCAAAACTTAACCCCATACCAGCCACTGTGAAGAAAATTAACTCTACTCCAGCCAAAACCAGCACGGGATCCCAGAAGCTTTTGACTAATACAGTTTCTATGACAGTTTCAGAGATGCTTTCTCTGAACCTCAGTGGTAACATAGGACTGATGCAGCTGTGATGGCAGCAGTGAGACTCAGAATTATCCTGAATTCAGATAGATGCTACTGTCTGGATTCTCAAAACCATTTTTCTTTGGATAAAAAAAACCCCACCACCTTTAGTATTTATCAAAGGAAATTACTGTTCTAGTGATCTTTCAGAGAATTGTTTCTGGTTTTGAGGGCTTTTTGTATTTGCCTCTTCACATTCTTTGGTGACAATTTGATTTTCATTTTCATTTAAAACTATTGAAGGATGGACATTTCATTTATGGAGTGGTTTATGAAACCTTTGCTTTTCCTGAAGGAATAATGTGACATGGTTGGTTTCTGTGAGTAGTGAAGTGCAAACAACCACACTCTGGAGAGGTCTTCTATCCATTTTGTTACAGTGCATATCTTTCCAGATGGAGCTAGTTACAGTCATTATGGTCTGCAGAGGGGCTAGGAAGAGAAAAGTAGGTTCTTATCATGCAGTAAGGTCCTGGTGAGAATATTTTGTTATCATCTGGGTTTATTTTGCCATCCTAGTGAAGTGCCAGAAGTTTGATGGTAAAGCAGTTTGTTACGCAGTGGTCCCAGCAGTATTGCATAAGGTGTGTGATGTCATCTGTTACCAGCAGGTGTTACTTATCAGCAGGAGAGTGTCTTTCAGACCACACTTTGCAGAGCTCCTTTGTTATATAGTCAGGCAATGAGAACTGCATTTGCTTGGCTTCTTCTTACCTGTTTAGAGAACTGAAAATAACCAGGTAGGGCCAGCTGGACATCCCCACTGGGATGGGGACTCGTCCTTTGCTGGGTCAGGTTGTGTAATTCCGCAGCAGACCCTTCTGTGCAACCGCAGCTTCCTGCTGTTGCTTTTGCCATTTGTACAGCCTTTTATTTCTAGTTACTTAGGCAACAAGTGCTGCACTCCAGTGGGAAAGTGTTTCGTCCACTGCTCACAGCAGGCACTCCTGGCACGCTGCTGAACTGCAAAATACCCATGTGCTGTAAACCCCTCCTTTTCCCCAGTGTTTCAGGTGCTCCCTGACACTCTGCTGCGTGGGCAGCTCTGTATGTCTCTGCATTTCCCTTGCCCCAGACCCCAACAGCTGTCTCACCTTTAAGATTGCAGCTTTCTGTGGCTCTATTGCCCTTCATCACACACCTGCAGTCATGGTCATGCTCTGCTCATACCACAGGATGAGACCTAGGAACACATCACCTCCTTGCATGGTCATATTTATTTTTGAAGCAAAAGAGAGCAGTAGGATGCCCACAGCACACACAGCCTCTGTCCTTAATGGCAGATTGTCAAAGCAGGCCTGCGAGTTGCACCCCAAAACTTAGTTGCTTTCAGAGTGGACATGTCCCTCTGTGTTTCTTCCTTTGTGCACTGTGGAGAATGTCACCTCTGCCAGATGATGTTCCCATGACATGCATGAGAAAGATGCTGCAGGACACATTGTGGAGCATAATATACAAAGGAAGCTAATTTGGCCTTGGAGGGACCTTGTACCAACCAAGAGGTGGCAGAGCTCTGCTCCTGTTCTCTACTGCTTCCATTTTCAAGTGACTCCTCTTACTGTGCTGTCCTCATTTGAAGCAATTGAGTCACTGAGACACATAGGAAACCCATGGGTTACGGCTCTAGAAGAGAAGAGGGTCCAAGAGAGATGGTCAATATTCAACCATCAGTTCCTCCAAGCTAAAGACCAGTGTAAGCTCCCATGATTGAGAAATCAAGCAAAGGTGGCAGGAGACCTGCATGGATGAGCAGGGAGCTTCTAGCAAACCTCAAACAGAAGAAAGAAATTTATGAGACCTTGAAAAAGGGGCAGGCCACGTGGGATGATTATAGGAACATTATCAGAGTTTGCAGGGATGTGACAAGGAAGGCCAAGGACCACTTGGAACTGAGTCTGGCAGGGGATATCAAGGACAACAAGAAGGGCTTCTACAAGTGCATCAGCAGCAAAAGGAAGCTTAGGGAAAATGTGGGGTCACTGGGGAATCAGATGGATGTCCTGATGACAGAAGACAGAGAGAAGGATGAATTACCGAATGCCGCCTTTGCATCAGTCTCAGCTGCTGAGATCAGCCCTGAGGGGCCAGCCCTGCCTAGGCCAAGCTATCCATACAGCTGGTTCACTGCTGAAGAATTATTTATTCTGAGCAGGCATGTTGTCTGTCGGGCTGCGTTCAGCTTGTTGCATCGTAGATCACATCGGTCTCAGTCAGTGAGAGACAGTTTTAAAGTTACTGCACCACAAGGATGCCATCTGAGGGCCCCGAGTGAGAGTTTTGAATGCCATAACCTGAGATAACTGTTGTACTTATCGCCTTCATCTGTCTTTACCACTCTGGAGAAGTTCCCACTTGCATAGGATCTCTTCTGTAGTTGTGTACAATTCCTGATCCTCTGTAGTTCAGGGCTCTATGAAAATTAGCTGAAACCTAAGAAAGTTATCCAAATACACTCAGCTATAAATTGTTGCTTAGTGACAACACAAGTAGTTTGAGGCGTTCCTTAACGGGAAATAGAAAACTAAGAGAGAGGTAAAATAGGAAGAGGACAAGATCTCTTCCAGCCACCCAATTTTGATTCTCTCATGCTCATCTCAATCTTTTTTGTGAGTGTGGGGATATATTTTCCCTTAGTATTTCTTGTTCAAGCTAGTTACAGCCCCTAGGAGGTGATTCTGGTGATTCTGAGCTTAGGTGCAGTAGTGCCTATCTAAACCACCTTCCCTGGAATCTGTGGCAATCAGTTCTCCCTGATGATGGAGGGGATATCCAGTGGTATATCATTTCTGAAATGTTTTCAGGCAATGAGACATATTTCAGCTGTGAATTACAGGATAATTTGCTGCATCTCCCGAAATTCTTCCACAGCAGTGTGCAGACACTGGAAACTCGCTGCAGTGCACTGGCAGATCTCAGTGTAAGCCGTGGATGCTGATTTCTAGGATCTGTCTTGTCCCTATGCCGTTCAGGTCATGGTCTCTGGCAGATTTCCTGCAGACAAGGGAGCTGCTGCTTTGTCCCAGACAAATAAAAGTCATTGCCAGCTCCCATTGTATCAACCTGACCAAGTTCATGGTGATGAGTGAGAAACTGCTTACATGATGAGCCCTTCTTTCTCAGTTTTACTGACAGTTGATTTTACTGGGGCTAATGATGTAAGTTCTTGTTATCATTGTTAAACTGTTACTGCAAATTTGTCCCATTACACAGATAAATAATATACTTGAGCAGAGGCACACTGAGGGAGAAATGCTGGTCACCTTGCCAGTTCATCCTGTTACAGTCTGTAACTTTATTTTCACTGGCTAAACCAAGACGGGTAGTGGTGGTTAATTTGTTATTTAGTTTTTAGCTTTGCAAAGTTCTCCATGTAACTGATGTCAATGTCAATCCTCACTATGGGCCCACCAAAAAAAACCCCAAATTTTCATGGAATAATTAGCTTTTAAGAATCTTTTCCTTGTTTTCATGTGTCTATAGATAGTGAATAAATTCCACAACTCCTATAAGCAAATAGTTCCTTTATTCACCTACAGGACACTGTGTGTTTAAATAAAGCTAAGTGCAAAGGAATTTTTGCAAGTGCAGTTTTGATACTAATAGCAAATTCTGTCACCAGTGTGAATAGAGAACAACTTGGCAGAAGTTCCTTGCTAGGAGGCATTCTTGGGTCATATGTCCTCATGTAAACTGAGTGTGTCATTAGATTCATGTGGTTTTGGCACTGGGGCAGGGATCTTTTGTATCTTCAGCCAGGCTTAATGTGCATTCCCTGCAACTGCTTTCAATCTTGGCCTCATCAGTTTATTAGCTGCTTTCCCATAGTGTACTAGAGTGATAATTTTTAGCTCAGTACTCTGACAGCTATTGACGTGAACTTCCTAGAGCCCATAAGCCTACTTATTGGACGTCACTTTCCTCTTCCTCAATCTCTCTCTTACTTGCCACATTCCCTTTCGTCAGTCTCACTCTCAGTTTGACCTATTAATTTTATCTTCCTTTTTCTTTTTCTTTTTTTTTTTTTTAAATTTAAATAGATAAATGATGAACAGAAGCCAACAAAGGAGTACCCAGAAAAGGTTTGGTGAAGGTTTGGAGTTGTGTTGCTTTGTTCACATAAAAGTGATTTCCAATACAGCTGCTTTTTTTAGCTGCTGCATCTGTTTCTGCTTGAATTGTTCTTTTATAAACTTGGCAATGCATGGGAGGGAAAAAACCACATATCAGCTATTTTTCACTTGTGCAGTAGGATTAATTTGTATTTGCCTAGTTGTAATACCTGCTATTTGAGGGAACTCATGGGCCTTAAGTTATGTGTGATGGCTTCTTCTTGCTCCAAAACTGTAATAGATTTTAATGTTAAACTTTGCAAAGAATGAAACAAAGACATCAAGAACAAATAAGAGTGATTTCAAGTTCATAATACCTTCCATATGACTGCCAAATTGCTTGAAGATTAACTGTCAGCTCAACCTTCCTTTTCATTTTGAGAGTTATATATAATGGAAGTGGTTGTAAATTGCTGCTGCTAGCGTAACTGTGTGGGGAATTTTCATCTGGGGCCACGTCTGACCTACATGAAGTTCCTGGAAAAGACAGAGTGCACTGCAGGGTGGAAGAGAACAGTCTTACTGCTGTAGAAAACCAGGATGTACAGACTTTCTTTTCTTATATTGTCTATGCTATTTCTGATGAGAATCATCTTGATCTGTAAAAGGACCCTCAGACTGAGAAGTGACCACACTTGCCAGAAAGACACTAGAACACTTTGGGGATTTTTTAAATTGTTTTTAAAATTTATCTCTTTTGTGCAGACAAAACGCAAGTTTTTGTTGGTTTATTGTTGTAGTTGTTGTCATTTGGTTTGAGTTTTTTAATTTTTGGTGGTGGTGGTGGTATTTTTAAACAGAAATGGGTTTTTCTGTCTTCTCAGATCTTTTGGTAGGAGTATAAGTGCTTCTTTGGACACACGTTTTTGGGTTGGAATTGGAAGGTTTGGGGAAGAGGTAGAGGTGGTATTTTTGGTAGCTTTCTTTTCTAGAGAAGGTTTCCATGAAACAGCAAACAGAAGATGGACAAGCTGGTGGACTGTGTTTTGCCTGCTTGATTGTATTGTTTGTTTTCCCTTTTTTGTTCATTCAGTTTTTATTACTCTCTACAGTGTGCCCCTTGGGCTCTGTTCCTAACAACAACTGGATGGTTTTAGGAACAGTTACACTATATTTCCCAGTGGCAACCAGCGTTTTATGGAAGTTTCAATTAAGCTCAGTGCTTTGGATGCTACCCCTTTCTCCTGCAAAAATGGAGGCAGGCCTGGCACACCTAAATCCCACAGGTTTTGTCCTGGTCCAGTTTTGGGATGGGGGAGTTATGCCCTTTTCTTAACAGTCTTTGAACACCACATTTTCTGATTCCTGTGAGGAAAACATTGGGATGGGACCTAGTTAGCAGATTGTCACAGAAGCTTAAACTTGTATGGTGGTAAAAAACCGTCAGCACAGGAACCAAATCCTCACAGCCACTGAACTTGCAATGAATCCCACCACACCTCTGATGATAGGTGGCCAGAAGTTTCTGAAAGCATAGAAAAAGCACTTGAACCTGCCAAAGGGAGAAGAAACAGGGAATGAATGGCAGAAGGGGGAATTGTTAGAAAAGGGAACTCCAGGTCAGGGTGACCAGTGAGCCTGGATAGAGCATAGCAGAGGTGATTTTAGGGAAAGTGACATTGGCAACTCAAAAACTAGCACTGGGATCTGCTAACAGTGTATGCGAGTTGTGACCCATCACAGAACTGTTAGATAGTGCTTTTCGAGTGAATATTGCAGTGCTGGTAGATTTTTAAATGGTTGATAATTTCTGTCTTCTGGCCAGAATGCAGTTACAATAGGAGGAAGTCTGTGTGTCTGGAAATTTGATTCCCATTCCAATTTCAAAAAACAACTAAATAAAAAGGCGAAGAAATGGCCAATAGATTAAAATTTCAAGGCTATTTATCAGCATTGACTTAAACAACAGCTTCTGCATAGGAAGCTGAAATTGAATCTTATTCTGTCATTCTTGGTTTTCTTCTTTTCTTAAAAAAAAAAAAGGACAAAGAGATCTCTGCTCCTCTACTGTTTCTTGATAATTTCACCTAGGTACTTCAAAGTTTTAGGTGAAGTTAGAAGGACATCTGGAACAGTTAGTTGTTTCACAGTAGGTTCCTCCGTCTTCTGAAATAAGTATAAAATCACCTAACATTTCCCAGAAACTTTGTTGGCATGATAAGCTCTAGGATACTGGTTATCTGGAAGGTAGATGGGGAGGTAAAGACCACCATTTCCCTCAGATTTTGATTTTGTCAGATACTTTGTCTCCCTGCCCTATTCTTCTGAATAGGAGGTCCTCCTCAAAGCATTGTGCCCGGTCATCTACCCATTTAAGCTCATTCAGAAAATCAGCCTTGAAATTCGTTGCAACCTTTTGAGCAAGTTTCTTTCGGTCCTATTTTGCTTCTTTCCTACTTTTCTTCTTTGTTTCTTGGATACAATATACCACCTTTGTCTTTTTGATTTCCTTCTATACCCATACTTCTATTCAGCTATTTACCCCATGAAGTCCCAATCAGAGGTTTGATTTTCTATAGAATTATTATGTTCACCTGAGTTATTCTCCATGTTCCTGCTATTTGTGTGCAATCTCTAAGGACTTTCATCATATTGGCCAGTTATTCTCCTGCATATTTCCTTCACCCTATTGTAATTTATCTTTCTTCTCTCTTGCCTAGGATTCCAGTGTGTTATCAAGATCACATTATCCTTTTAACTTCTCTGTAGGCTTTTGTTCCTGGCCTCTACCAGATATTCAAGTTAATTCTTGTGCAGAGGAAATAGATGCAACATATCAAAGAAAGAGATCCTCTAAGGGTTAACATTTTACTGGGAAAGGAAAGGGGTTAGAGTTACACAAATACATTTCTGGCATAAGTTTCTTAAAACAGAAGAGAACTTGCCAGGGAAAGATGTATACATGTTAATATATAATCAATCAATGGATTCAAGAAAAAATTTTTTTTTTTTTAATTTCACTTGCTTGAGAAGTGACCAGCAGATTTCAGCCCTCAAAGACAGATTGCATTGATAAATCTTTGGGAATTTTTTGGTATTTTTTGTCTCAGTTGCATTCTCTGGCAAGCACACAAAAGAGATGTCCCTCCAACACCCAGCGCTCAGCTTGCCTTTTGTATGTGGATACGATTCTCCTTTCTGAATCTGCAAAACCTCTAAAATCTCCATTCAAATGCACTGTAAACCTCCTCCCTTTGGGAGTACTATGGAGCTATGAAAAGACAACTGTAAAAGTGAAGCCAGGATAAATAAACCTTATTCCAAATGAGTGTGGATTGGCAAGCTTAAGAATCATTAATTTTGCCTTAGCGTAAAAGGAGTAAGATGGAAATCCACAGGAGAGAATTAGATTGGTTCAAGCAATACACCAGTGCTGTAACCCTACTCCAGACCTGTGTGCAACACACCCATGGGGAAATAAGGCTTTACAGCATGAAGATTTTATCAGCCTGCATTTCTGTGACAGTCAGAGTGCTTGTGAATTGATGAAGCCAGCAAGAATTACTTGTGTTGTTCCAAATAAGTGTCATTAAGATCTTTGTGCCCTACCTATCCAGCCTCTGTGTGCCACATATAACAAGTGTATACCTATGAAAGAGGTGTCTGTATTTTGGTTTTGAAACCTTCTGCTAGCAAATCCAGATTCCAGGGCATCATGGCTCCTTTCACAAGCTCCTGTGGTGAGAAAAACAAAAATTAAAAGCTAGGTTTGGCCCTTTTCATCCCAGCCAAAAAGAGAAAGAGAAGATCTACTGTCTCTATGCCCCTCTCCTACTGTTAGTGCTTGGTCCTGATGCAGCAAGGGGAGCTGAGGAGGAGCCTCTCAGAACTCCAGGGATCTATATTTACTTGGTTAGTTTACTCAGTATTTGATTGAAATATCTGTTCAGTGGACTGGAGCAGTGCTAGGTGAGGACATGAATTGTTCAGTTTGGAAAGGACAGAGAATCTTTTGGTAAATCAGTGCCGTCTGAAGTAAAGTCCCAAGGAATGACCTGTTGGTAGGCAAGAGATGATTGTGTAGAGACTTGAGCTCCATAGCCTTTCACAAAGGACACAGTGCTCCTCCACGCCTGCAGCAAGAGCTGAGGGCTGGGCAGGGCAGGCTGTGTTCCCGCAAGGCAGAAAAACGTCTTGGAGTTCCCTACTCTTCATGTGAATATTGTCATTTTTGGTTATGTCTGCCTCATAGACAAACAGGTTTATAAATTTCAAATGTGCTCACTTTTTCAAAAACCAACACACCTTGAATTAGAAACTCTTAGGACTCTCCTTAGTCAAAACAATGTTTTGCTTATTCCAGAAGAAAGCTGAAAGTTTCTGTCTCCTATTACACTAAGCCTCCACTTTCACCCTTGAATTAAACTGAAATTCAGGACTGTGGGTTGCTGCAGGTCCAGGAAACTGTTTCCTGGTCTTGGCTTCTGTCTAGTGGAGCAGTTTGTTTGCTTGTTTAATCACATTGGGAGTGGATTTACAGGAAAGATTTGTATTTAGTCCGAAGTTTTTGATAAATGGATCTTCTAATGTGTTCCTGTAGAAAAGCAATTTACATTCAGCTGCATGAAGGGCACAGATTTTCTGCTTTAGCCTCCTCTGTCTCAGATTTACTTTGCAGTGATGTGCCTGGCACAGTTACTCATTGTTTGTGAGAGTCAGGTTTTGGCGAATTGTATTTACCAGCCTCTAAAAACCAAATTCTGTCTACAGATCACTCTGCGATCTCATCTTGCATACAACTCAACAGATGACCCTAAGCAATACTTGTGTGTGTGGGAAACAGTGGTTAAAGGAAGAGCCAAATTAGAAATGTATTTGAGACTCTGGGGAAGCAGGAGAATCCCAGCATCTCTTTCCTAATGATGTTTCTTTGTTTGACTCTCATTGACTTTAATGAAATGTTTCTTATTATCTTTCAGTCTACAGTCTCTCACTTCTCTTAGAACTACTGATATAGTAATTCTATTCTCATGTGATTTTAAATACATTATCTAAAAATTTTAATAGAACCTTTTTGTTCTTAATCTGGTGCAGTTGAGAAATTAAAATCCCCAAGCATTTCACTTTCCAAGTTTTTCTTACAATTTTAACCTTTTTTTTTTTTTACGTACCAGCTGTAAGGACCAGAAAAAAGAAAAATTCTTTCTCAAGTTGAGAACACTTAATTCTGTTTGGTTTCTTAAAATATATTCCTTAAAAATCTAATCTTTTGCTTTTTGGCATGGTGTGATTAAGTGCTTTGAAGTCTGACATTATTGAAAAATAATGGTTTCTTTCCTGAATTGGTGTTCAATATTTAATATCACATTACTTCTACTACTACTACCACCACTACTACCAATAGTAATAATAATATTGTATAGGGTTTAGTCTGATTTTAGCAGCTTAACTGAATTATGTCAGTTGTATTTTATCACCTGCGAAAAAAAGTGAGCTATATTGGCTTCCCACAGAAATATATGAGAAGGGGAAATATGCATTCCATTTTCTTTCCTGCTGAAAGGCATCCTCCCAAGTACTAGGCACCAAGGACAAATGCGTGTAGTACAGTGCATTGTTATGGAAGCACATCATTGCTCACATCTTTGGCGGCTGCTGGAAGGGGACGTGTACATCACCTGAAGGGAACACAGCACTTGCCACAAGTCACATGGCTGCCTGGTAACAGCCCCAGGCAAGCTGCTTCCACTCTGCTAAGCTCAGCCCCAAGGCATCAAAGGTGGATTCCAGCTCTGTTGGGTGATATCTCTGTGTGGCTATTTGCACCACAAAGCTCACAGTGTTGGAGTGCTGGGGTTTGTATCATGCTTAAGAAATAGCCCTCAGAGTCGGATACCTATTAGAGGCCTTCAAGATGAAAAGTGTTTGGCCGTGGAATGTGAAACATCAAGGTTGCCTTTTGTAGCCACTGATACAGATGTGGGTTGATCTGTGCCTTGCTCTTACCAGGGTGACCAGAGAAACTGTCTCTTGAGACATCCATTCTGCCAGGAGTAGGGGGAGGTATTGTGCAAGTGTGGAAAAGCCTTTCACAGCAGCCATTAGTCACAGAATCACAGAATGAGATGAGTGGGAAGAGACCCACAAGGATCATCAAGTCCAACTCCTGCTCCTGCACAGGACCATCCCAAAGACTCACACCATGTTCCTGAGAGCGTTGTCCAAGTGCCTCTTGAACTCTGTCAGCTTGGTGCTGTGACCGCTCCTCTGGGGAGCCTGTTCCAGTGCCCAACCACCCTCTGGGTGAAGAACCTTTTTCTAATATCCAACCTAAACCTACCTCGATACAACTTCAGGCCATTCCCTCAGGTCCTGTCACTGGTCACCACAGAGAAGAGACCAGTGTCTGCCCCTCCTCTTCCCCTTGTGAGGAAGTTGTAAGTGCAATGAGGTCTCCCCTCAGTGTCCTCCAGGCTGAACAGACCAAGCAACCTCAGCCACTCCTCATTCAGCTTCCCCTCAAGGCCCTTCACCATCTTCAATATCCTCTTTTGGACACTCTCTAACAGCTTTGTATCTTTCTTATATTGTGGCACCCAGAACCGCCCCCAGCACTTGAGGTGAGGCCTCCCCAGTGCAGAGCAGAGCGGGACAATCTCCTTCCTCGCCTGGCTGGTGATGCTGTGCCTGGATCACCCCAGGACAGGGTCAATGGGTTTAGCAGGAGCACAAATTGTGGTTGGCCCACTCTAACAGCAGGCTGTGATGCCAAAAGCTACTGTTCCCGGCCAGCACTGAGGAGCACCAAGGCAGTGATTCACAAAGATAACATTTCAATATGTGCATAGGGGAGGCTGATGAACTAAGGCAGAGTCTGATGACCTTTCCTGCAGTCTTTTACCAGGTCAGCAATTTCTAGATGTGTATTTTGTTTGAGGCCTAGACCATTTGGCAGTCTTTATTTCTGCTTAATTAGCTTCATGATTTAAAACTATTTGTGGCCCCCTAATGAACTGGGGAAAACCCAGCAGTTGTTAGCAGCTGGCTGGGATTTTAACAGCAGCCATGTGCATTCAGCAGAACAGCAATAAAGTGGTGAGAAGAAAAGTCTGGCAGTACTGCCAGGGGTCAGGACATGCAAGGGCTATCCTCAGCCCTGTTAATGATCACCATGAGCACAGAACAGAATTTCAGCTAAACAGCCTTGTTAAGTGACAGTGACAATGAAGGCTTTGACAGAAGGCCTTGCACCCTTTGAAAGAGGATTTGAACTAAGATGCTGGATGTGGACCAGCAGCTGAGAGGGATAAATCCTACCAGATTTTCAACAACTCCCTAGCCCTGCTAAAATTTTTGAGGGAAAATCTGTCAAAACCCTTAGGCACTAAGTTGCCCAGCAGTATCACGCAGCCCTGTGGAGTTTCACTGAGAGGTGGCTGTGACCACTACTGGGTGGTGGTAAATCTCTTGTTCTGGTTGTGCCTGTGCCTTACAGCTCAGCCCTCTGAATGGGTTTTCCTCATCACCAGTTTGCAGCTTTCTCAGGCAAAGCAACTGAGCCTGTATCCTGATTTCCCTGTGATCTGGAGAAGGTGTCCACCAATCTTTAACAGTATGTGGCCAGCCAGGTGACATTCTCCCACAGCTGCAGTCTGTTCTTTCTGATATTCCTCCTTCATGTAGTGGTTGTCAGTCATTTCTGTGATATGGATTTTTCACAGAATTATTTTGTCCCCTTCTGAAACCCCAGATCATGAGTCTGCTCCATCTCTCATGAAGATTTTTAGCACTAGTCTGTCAAAAGATATAACATATCCTTATAATAAAGACAGGTATATCGAGATGTAATCTATAAAAATTAATGCTCCATTTTAGCCAATCTGCAATTTAATAAAACTAAATATGGACCACAGTCTCAGCATGCCTACTTTTTGTAGCTGACTCTCCTGTTTGGATTATGTATTCTTAAGATTAGAGGTAATGGAGAGCAGTTGTAATATTGCTGAACTTGTGCTTCAGTGATGACTACTTCAGGAAAAGAAGCAGTATGCATGAAAAAAACTACATGTAGTCTAGTGAAAATGCTATTCAGATGCATAAAAGCCTTGGCTAGCTGAGTTATCTGTAGGAAGGCTGGCAGCAGAGGCTAAGAGCATTCTCTTAGATCATTCTAGTTCTTTGAGAAGCCCACCCCATCTCTGCTCTGGAGAAAGATTTTTTTTCTCCTGTATCACAAACATGATTTATTTTGTGAGAATCAGATTACATTTTGGATGTACGTGATGAAAGGTAAAGAGTTGCCTTACTGTCTGTCAGTGCACCTTTGAGGCCATTATGAAGTACATCTGACTCTGGTTTTACTTTTTTCAATCTATAAATGATCTTCACGTGTCCTTTTAACCCATATTTGTGGGACATTTTGGTGCCTTTGAACAAAATTCTCTCTGGAGATCTGTGCAAAATTCCTTTTTCTGTCTCAGGTGCTAATTATATTATGTGGAGCCTCCTCCCAGGATGTTTTATTTCTGTGGGTAGATGGGTTTCTTATGTTTTGTTTTAATCAGGTCGATATGCACATAATACAGTGACATTTACTTAACTGTGGATTTTTCCAAATGCTCTGAAAATTCTGTCTGCAGCCACTATATAATACCCTGGTGAGTTTTTGTTATGAAAATGGTACCTAAAGGAAGCAGAAATAGCAAAGAGTAACTGCATCACTGTGGGAATTTAAATGTATCTCTTCTGGGTAGGCTTTCATAGTTCAGACCAGGGTTTCTTAGGTCTGTTTCCTTGAATAATTTTCTGGGATTTGACGACAGCAGAGCCTCTTGCTAAACCAAGGGAAGTATCATAAGAAATCGAAGCAATGTGTAGGGTTTTTAACCTGCAAGCTTCAAGCAAAGACATGTGGAAATTGAGAATTTGTCCGTCCCTTTGATTTCCTGACAGTGTGATTCCTGTGGATGCACCCACAGGAATGGAAAGTCTCTCAGGCAAGGGAGATGTAGTCTTTGCAAAACTGAGACTGCTTCTTCTGAGCACCTTCTCTTTCCAGCCATAGTTTGCTCTTCCTGGAGGATGACCGTCCCCATGATCTCCAGGTGTGACAGTGGCTGATGCTGTTTTGGTGAGGAAATCACATCAAATTTGCATTTTAATATAAAAACTAATACACTAGTCATCTGCTTTTTCCTCATTGCAAACAGAAATACTTTTGCCTGAACTTGTTGCCTGTCTCAGTCATCAGGGGGCCTTGAGTTGTGAGAGGTATGACAGGAAAGCTGACCTGAAACTCTTAACCTCTTTCAGATGCCCACTTTGTATTAGTAAATAGCTCTGCTAAAAGGATTGACGAATTTGTCATGCATTTGAGGATTTTTCTCCTCTTCTGCTGCCACAGTTTGTATCTTCCCCCATTTATTGATCTGGCTAGTTTGGAAACAGCCTTCTTTAATGAGTGGGCAACTTCACCTCCAGAGGATCTCTGCTTTACTTCTCTACCTTTTATTGACTGTGGTTTTGTTTTTCCTTTTCCTGCCTTCTGCCGTGTTTAGTGTACAACTTTCTGACAGTTCTTGACATAGATATCTACATTTTGAAAGAAAGTTGAACTTTAAGAATTGTCTTGTGGCTTTTAGTGATGATAGTCTAATCAACCTTGGCTCAGTTTTAACCACTGTCCCTTCAAGTCAGTTGTGTTGTCTTTATCTTTCTATCCATGGTGTGTGCTTGTGGTTTTTGCAAAGTGTTCATCTTTCTCAGAATAATGGCAACTGCCAACCAATTGGACTGAGCTTCTTCTGGGAGAGACAGCAGCAATGGAGAGGATATCTTATGGAAGCAGCTTTTCACAATCATTTCTGTTGAAGTGGGATAAACCACCTATAGCAAAAGCTGTTTCTTTCTGAGGCCTAAGTATCTTCCCCAGCTCCTTCTGGAGCTCTTCCTCTGGGAGATGGTTCTTTCGCCTGGCTTTGGCCAAATGTGTCAACTCTCAACTCTTTCTATGCCTTTTTTCTATTTTCATTCTAGAAAGAACTCTCATATAAAAAGGAAATTCATGATAGTATATGAAGTGCAAGGCTCCTCAGCTTTCTGTAATGCAGCTTCATAGATGGTCTTTGAGGAAACTGAAAGAGTTTTAAAAGTCCTCCAAGTGCTGTTGTCAAAAATTACCTTACCTTCAAACAACATTTTGTGTGTGTTTGTATCATCCCTTACAAATCCAACATGTCTGTTTTTAAATCTCTGTCTTTCCCACTCTGAGAGTATTTTAGCTCTGTTGGAGCTTTGAACAACTCTGCTTTTTTCAGTTCACTTTAGTCTAACTAATTTGTGGCAGTCTGTAATCTCTCAAAGTCTAAGAGAGGGCAGTTTCATTTCTGCACACTATAGCAGCTGACTCCAACTGAAATTTATGTCAGACATCAAAAATACACACCCTCACAAATGTTAGTTTTTGCTCTTTTATTTTTACTTACCTGACAAAGGAGCCATTGTAGCAACTCTTCTTTCCTGAAAATCACAGACAGAAATAGGATTTTAAAACCCAGTTAATATCTGTCCTGAAAGTATCTTTCATCTATTGTTGATAGATATTCATAGCTGTTAAGTCTGGGGGACCATTACGGCTCTCGAATGTGACTTAATAATTCCTATATTAGTCTCAATAACTTGTGATGGGATACAGGTATATTACTGTGGGTCAGCTTAATCCTTTTCATAACCGGTAGGTGAACTGATGTCCTTTTGTGATACTCAAAAGTGTAATGAACAGTGGGTCTCCGTCATTGAACAAAACCGTTGAAATTGTAACAGGTTTGATAGAAAGCACAAGCATGTATCATTTCTTGCACAAATGTGTATGTGTGTATAAACTGTGGAATGAGATGCTGTAGAGAAGTGTCCCAGAAAACGAGCCGGGAGTCCTGTTCAACGCTGAGTTGAATCTGAGTCAGCAGTGCCCTGGCAGCCAGGAGGGCCAACCCTGTCCTGGGGGCATCAGGCACAGCATCGCCAGCCGGGCAAGGGAGGGGATTGTCCTGCTCTGCTCTGCACTGGGGCAGCCTCACCTCGAGTGCTGGGGGCAGTTTTGGGTGACACAACATAAGAAAGACATGAAACTATTGGAAAGCGTCCAAAGGGGAGCAGCGAAGAGAGGGGAGAGACTTCTTTGTGGTCTTCAACACCCTCCTGAGGGGAAGTGGAAGGGCAGACTCTCTGTGGTGACCAGTGACAGGACCTGATGGAATGGCCTTAAGCTGAGTCAGGGAAGGTTTAGGTTGGACACCAGGAAAAAGTTCTTCACCCAGAGAGTGGTTCGGCACTGGAACAGGCTCCCCAGGGAAGTGGTCACAGCAGCAGTCTGACAGAGTTCCTGGAGCATTTGGACAACACTCTTGGGCACATGGTGTGACTCTTGGGGATGACGCTGTGCAGGGCCAGGAGTTGGACTTGATGATCCCAATGGGTCCCTTCCAACTCAGCTTATTCTGTGACTCTATGATTATACTTCTTGTCTAGCCATGAAAAAAAAGCAATTATAACTGCAGACCACTGGCCAGAAGACAAGCAAGGAGTCAAGCAAAGCAAGCATTAAGTGAAAACCCGGAGGGATGAATGGGAACTTACAAAGAGAGGGGTTTGAGTTCATTGTCAGCTAGATGGAAGTTGAGCACAGTGAACAAATAAGCTATCTCCCACTGTGTTCAGGGAAATAGATTTTCTAGTACACTCATTGTAAATAACAAGACCGTGTAAGAGATGTGCATCCTCTATATCAACTAATAAAATGACATTCTGACCCCGAATTTCTGCTAACTTCTTGGGTGAGAAGGGAGTAACAATATTCTTGCTTAAATAATCTGATGTTAAATATATTTACTGCTGGAAAATCTGACACCTTGTGATAAGCTCTTAAAATCAGTACATATCCCCACTGTTTAAAAACATGTACTGTAGTTATAGAATTTCAAAGGAAATCGAGAATGGCCTGAGAGAAGAGCTGATGAGAAGTCTGTAGTTATCTGCATTTAGAAACAAATGAATCTTTGGAAGCCTTTTTGGGCTACTGTTTGCCTTTTATGCATGTATCTTTTTTTTTTCAGGTTGTAATTTTTTTTCTCAGAAAACATAATCTCTTTTTTTGACAGGCTGCCACTCACACACCTTCCCCCAAAAACTCAACCATTGACACTTTCTTCTTTATTCTTTATTTGTAGCCAAAAATATTTGGATTAAGCTTTTGACAGTAGTCAAGAAATTTTGAAGATGGTAGACATTTTCCATGAAAGCAGTTATTTCTGTAAGCCTGTTTATTTCCATCTAAGACTTGCTGAATAGTATCAGAATTCATTTTCATCACTGCCAAAATCTGAATTCTGGAGGTGTCACTAAGCAGATCTCTTATTGGAGTTTTATTTCCATGCTATTTGATTTCTGAAGTCATTCCAAACACATTAAGATAGGGAAAGAACAAGTTGAATGGTATAAAAAGAGTAAGGAGAGCAAAACTGACAGAGAAAGGAAAAAAAGGAAAAAATGCTGTCTGTAAAATAGTAGAAACAAAATGGATCTGCTTATCTGCAGACTGGCTTTGGTTAATGGATGGTAAGAGGCTACTTCTCTTTTTTTTTAATAATCTATTTCTCTTTCATACTTTTAAATTCTTTTATGCCCTTTAATGTCCTATTTGCTTACTTTTCTTTCCCTGTCCCTCTTTTTTTGGGAGGTAATTTTAGACCCAGCTCTTCCCTGCTGGCTTGCCAGTCTCTTAGCCCTTTGACAAGTTTTTCAAAGTCAAATATATATTTATAGTGATTAACATAGTGCTGCTGTATAGGGTGGTTTTGTTGGTTTTTTTTTCTAGCTTGCCAATTACAGGTGCAGTTCATGCCTGTACTTTCCAGACTCATATTTGTGGTTATAAATGAGTATTAGTTGATAAATAGATAAATTAGTAATTTTTCTTTTCATTCTCCATTCTCTACAAAATTGAAGTTGGAAGGAGCTATCCCAAATTTTCATCTTGGCTAATGGAGTCTCTCATTGCCAATGAGTAGCTGAAATGTTCCATAAAAACTTTAATTTACATCTTTATGTCAGTACACGCTGTCATGGTTTAACCTCAGACAGCAACTAAGCCCCATGCAGGCATGAGCTCACTCCCCTTCCAGTGGGATGAGGAAGAGAATTTGAAGGATAAAAGTGAGAAAAAACTTGTGGGTGAATGATATAGGTGAAGCAAAACAAGGAATTCATTCACCACTTCCCATGGGCAGGCAGGTGTTCAGCCAGCCGCAAGAAAGCAGGGCTCCCTGACTTAGGAAGACAAATGCCATTCCTTTGAACATCCCCTCCTTCCTCCCTCCTTCCCCCAGCTCTATAGGATGAACATGATGTCATATAGGCGTGGAATGTCCCTTGGGTCTGTTGGAGTCAGCTGTCCTGGCTGTGTCCCCTCCCAGCTACTTGTGCACCCCCAGCCTCCTTTGCTGGTGGGATGGGGTGAGAAGCCGAAGAGTCCTTGACTCAGCACCAACCAAAACAGCAGTGTGCCATGAACATTATTCTCACCCTAAATCCAAAACACAGTGCTGTACTAGCTACCGGTAAGAAAATTTACTCTATCCCAGCTGAAACCAGGATACATGCTAATGACTTTATGGGGAGTGGAAGTAGTTCACACATTTTCTAGGCCACACTCACATCAGTACCAGGGGTTTATTTCATTCTTTTTTCCCCCCTCTCAGTTCACCGTGTGTTTCTCGCTCATTTTGTCTCCTTCTTGGGCTCTCTGCCATCCCCCAGTCTGTTCCAGAAGCTCTGTGTTATCCTGTCATCTTGTTTGCTAAGCTTTTCTTCTCAGCCATCTGGAAGATAGGAGTTGTTTTGCTGAGTATCTAAACAAAACAGTCTCCTCCTTCTGCTGTCCCATCAGTGACATCTGAAGTTAAATACTTCATTGGTTTATCTAGGGCCTGATCCTCCAGAGTATTTTTCGTTAAGAATTTGGCTTATAAAACAGAAAATGTGCTGAAGTTTGTGTGATGATTTGCTTTATTAAAAAAAAAAAAACAACCCAAACCAAAACACTAAGGAGAGCAAACTATTTCCAAGGCTGGTATGATGGTATGATAATTGATTACTTGCCCCTTTCCACCAGGATCCCAATTGCAGTACTGTGCTTAGCTTTTCCCAGCACTGTGACAAAGTTGTAGGTAAATCACAGGAGGTCCAGAGAGCAATAGTAGGAATGACAAGAGATTTAGAAGTGACCTATGAAGAAAACATGAGGAACTTTCCTTTCTTTTTTACCCCCTCCTCATCCAAAATAGAGAACATGGTCTACAATTCTGGCCCCCAGTATAGCAAGGTCTGTCATAAAGAGGTCAGCAATGACTTGTTCTACAGGTTTGTGATCATAGGGAGAAAAAAAAAATCAGTGATTCTATGGTGGAGATTGGCTTCTGTATTAGAAAAACTGTATTTATAAGGGTAGCAAAGTGGTTAAACAGACTGTCTAGGAAGATTGTGAACTTGCCTCAGGAAGAATGGGTGTAAGACAGTGTTGTCACAGATACCCTAGGAAGTGTTTTGCCTGCTTTGTGTCAGGGGACCTCTTCCATCTTTGCAGTTCCATGGGGAGAAGAGTGGTTACGCTGGAGGCAGCACACTAGTGGTTGCCATCAGCTAGTTTTTTGATCTGCAGGCAATTCCTCTCCTGGCTGAAGCTGATGGCAATACTGACAAGCTGCCATGAGCTCAGAATGGCCTCATTTCCCACACCAACATTAACAAGCTGCTGATCTCTCCTGCCTGGAATATCCTCTTACATTCTGTGTTGTTCAAGTGGGGCTGTGTTACTGCTAAGCAGGCAAAAAACTGCTGCTAGACCAAAGAGCAGACTTGATTTTGTTCCTTCTTCAGTAGTTAGCAGTCATTATCATTACCACAAGACTGGGTGTCAACATGTAGCTCAGTCAATGAGGAATGCTGAAATATGTTCTGGCCCAGATTCAGGTGGAAGAAATGCTACCTTGGTCCCCGAGCCAGCCATTAGGAGAGAAGGACAATGGTGGCATTCAGGCTGTCTGACACTGTGTTCCTGTGTCTCTGTCAAAGGCATCCTGGTATCATGACTTCAGCAAACCTTGTGAAGTCCTGGGATCACTGATTCAGCAAGCTTTCTCTATAAATAAAACCCCCTGTTTCTCCCCAGAGTTCATTTCTTTCTTTCTTTCTACTTATTTTTTTCTTTTTCTGTCTCTGGTTGAAGGATAAAAGGATAGGATTGCAGAAAGATTTTCATTGGAAAAAGGGCTGAATTGAGTACCTTTTTTGTTGTTGTTGTTGTTGTTTGTTTGTGTTTTGGTTTGTGTTTTGGGGTTTTTTGTAATAAGCAGTGAGTGTTCAGGATTCATACCCCACTGCTGTGGTAATTACTAACTCTCAGTTATTGAGCATTTGCCCTTTACTCTGTAACACTGCTTTGCTTAGGAATGGTGCTGTTTGGATCCTGTTCCCCCTTGGTTTGCTACTATTAAAACTGCGCTTCTAATGAAAGCAGGATTTTGTTATCTGCAGGCCTGAGGTGCCAATGTTTTACTTCTTTATTTTTCTCAAGGAGGGATTAATGTGCATGTTTTAGTTCCTTCATTTCATTCATTACACAGTCTGTGCCAGTGCTTTTTTCCTCTTCTGCTGCTATTTATTTGGGCAGGATTACTTCATAGTCTCGTTCCCTCAATGGACCCCCCCACCAGAATTGGGTAGTGTAAGAGAGAATCCATCACCTTTCCAAGGGAACCTTACAGATCAACAGCCAGCCTGCTGGTGACCTACTCAGTGTCTGTATTACTGTGAATGTGATCATACATTCCTGGCTGGCTTACAGATAAACTGATTCATTTGCCTTATCTGCAGGCCTGAGTGGGAGCTTCCTGTGGAGCTGTGAAGCCTTGCAGGAGGAACTGCCATCAACTGTCTCAAAAAGATCCCTGTCACATCATTCAGGAAGCATTTTCTTTGGGAGCAACAGGAAAAACGTGCCCTGCTTAAAGCCCCTGCTGCTTGTCGAACATGACTTCATGACTGATGACATGAGGAGACAATCCCAGCTCTGCTTTCCATGTCAGAAATACAGACACCAGAGGGAGACAAAGTGAGGGAGAAAGTAAGGTCAGCAGCAAGGACGAGTGAATTAGGAGAGTGGAAGTGGGAAGTGTAAACACTTGTGGGAAGGGGAGAGTGGCAGAGGTGCTTGTGAGAGGAAAAGAACTTTGAGAAGAACATGGGTGAAAGCCAGAGAGGTAAGGAGTAAAAAAAACCAAGGGACTGGCTGACAACTAGCAATTGGATACATGATACACTCCCACATAAATTTATGTATTAATATATTGTTTAAATGCTGTGTTGCTGTTTTCCCTATCCTGATATTTTCTGGTTGTAAACTCAAATTTTAGGACTCTTCCTTAGGAAAAAGAGTAAAATAGTCATATAATAGTCAATAGTAAAACAATTAAGTCATGTTATTAGAAGGAAAAAATTGTCAGCCTTTCATAGCCTCTTTCACAGGTGAAAATGTTTAGAAAGAAGTATATTTTTCATTTGTCACTTAGATGCCTTGTTCACTTTATGCTACTTCCTTGAAAGTGGATCTCCAGACAATCATCCATTACCTGCTTCCCTAACCTTCTTTTCAGCATTTCTAAGTCCTGGCACTTTTCCAGTTCTGTACTCTCATTTTAAAAAGTTACTTCTGTTGTTACATATCCAGAAAAGTAATCTTTCTGATACCAAACAGCAATATATTTTCAGAAATGGCTGTTTAACTGCTTAAAAAGCAACTGTTCATGTTTCACTATTGCTTTAAAAAATGTTTTGTTAGCAGGTCTTTGTGGTTATTATTTTTGGAACATTCTAGAACACGATATATTGTGTGTTTGTCATTTTTCTTTGATGCTTCTTTGAGTAGTTATAAAGTCTGCAAAACCCACATTAAAAACTGTAGCGAATTAAATGGGGAAAAGCAAGACTGTGAGGGTGAAAAGCAGAGCAGGTGAGCTGAGAGGCCAAGAAACTGGGTGGTTTGGCAAAGTAGTTTGATGACTGGAAAGTTCAAGACAAATTAGGAGTAGCTGTGGGATCTAGACATGCAGTCTGCACAGAATATCTTTGTCTCCTGTTCTCCCACCCTACAGATGAGTAATCTCCAGTGATGTCAGTGGGCGTTATCCTCATGTCCTGAGGGTAATAGCTTGGGCCCCCGTAGTGTAAGCAATGCCTCATTTTCTCTTAAGCTGGAAAATCATCTGAGTTTCCCTTCTTAAATGTTCCACAAGGGAGCTGAGAGGGAGGAAGAAAGGTTTAATATTCCTTTCTAGTTGCATCACTTGCATGTTTTGCAGTTGAACTGCGGAGTGAAAATGCAGATTTGGAATTGTTTAAATGACAACAGAGTTATTGCTCAGCTTCTCAAATATTTTGGCTGTTCACATACTCAGTCAAGATGCAGTACTGCCCCCAAGAAAGGCACTCATGGGAGAGCAAATGGTAAAGAACATGAACAGCCCAAAGTAGAGTGACTGTGCTTTTGGCAGGGAGGTGCCAGCTGTTATTGGAAACAAGTTCAGCTTTTGCTGTGAGGATCTTTCTAAGAAAAGTGGATCTTCAGAAAGGTTATTAAAGGAATGCAGCAATTCAAAGGTGTTTACTAATGATGTTTATGGTACTTCATATTGTAAAAAAGGTTAGTTCAAAAGCTACTTCTGACAATGAAGTTCCTTGTTCTGTACAAAGATATACACACAAAATTTTGGGGAAAAAGGTGTCCTGATTCTTTAGGTTCATGAGCCTTGAATGAATTTAATATTTTTAAAAAGGGAAGAAAAACCAAGCGTGTGCTCAGAAAGCATGAAAGCCTAAACATGTGAAGCTTTTATGAGTTATGAACACGGGAGCTGCACTGGAAACTTCCAAGGAAGTTCTGTAGCTTTCTAGAGGAAGTCTAATAGCTAGATGCTTTTCAGATGTTCAAGGGCCCATCCTTCATGTAAATGCTTAGTTTCACTTAAAAAGGACAAAAAGGAAGGCTGGGAAAGATGGGGAGAAACGACTAGAACAAATGTTAACTTTGAAGATCCCAAGTGGAAGCAGCACACAGAGAGAGAGTAATTTCAGACCTGACTTTTCAAGGAGCTCAAGCTCTACCTTGTGCTAAACAGAGGTGGCTGAATGTCAGCCCTGCCACTTGCAGAGTGACATGCCACATAAAAATGAAATTAAGGAGGGCTCCAAGTAGCCCATTGCTCCCACTTTTCATTGAATTATCTCCTTCCTAACTGTCCTGCAGTTTTGGCTTGAGTTTACCAGAGAAGACTCTTGAGTATTTCTCTTTGATGTGAGTAAAGCAGATCCATAGCCCATGCAAACTGAAGTTTAATAAAATACATCCTTTATTCATAACTGCCTTTCCAGCATTGCTGCAGCAATTCAGATTTAATTTGTGGGTAGGAATGATTTGGATGCAAAGAACAAGTACTTCAAAGTATGTGAAGATAAGAGACTTATGTAAAAATTAAGCAGTCTACAGTCCACAGGATAACTGTGGTAGCTTTTGCATCCCAGTCAGAAACCTCAGAGAAGTACCAGACTGAGAGAGCACTCCAACTGGAACAGCACAAAACAAATCTTTAATGAAAGCAATTGAAATAATACTAAATAAACTGTTTTAATGGAGCTCCAAAGAGATGTGTAAAAGCTGCTGGTAAAGTCAATTGAAGGCCTGTCACAGTGCCTCAGAAGTCCCTTCACAGCCCTCCTGCTGGCAGCAGTTCAATTCTCTTTACAGCACATTAGAGGTAAGCGCAGCAGTATTACACCAGGCCCTTTGAAAAACTAATAAAAATATTCTCCCTGTGAGAGAAACCCATTGCTGCTAGGAGAGGAACTGTGTGCCCTTTGGTCTGGGAGTCATTTGTTTCTTCAGCTGGGATAAAGAAGAGTCTTTAATAATTCGCAAAGCTATTGTTAATAGATGGATTCCCTGCACTTGCCTCCTAATAGCAAGAGACATCCACTAAAATGTGCTGCTCAAAATCTGGCCCAAACAATACAGTGCAGTGGTCCAAAAGTCCTTTTTAAAATTCTGGCCTGCACTGGGTAGACTAAACCGTAGTTTATGCCGAGTAGTGCTAACCTGCTGTGAGAGCGCGTTCACAAGTTCTCACGCAGAAAGCTTTTTTGCTTGGCTGATGGTCGCTTGCTGTGTGAGGATGTGAGCATGGGTGAAGTGTACGAGGGGAAGTTCTGCTCCTTTTTTTTTTGTCAGCTCCAAACCTGTGCCTCGGGGAGGCTTCTGTGGAAACGCGGTGCAGCGAGATGCAGGGAGCACTGTCTTCGCCCTGTGGCAATGGTTCACTGGGAGAGCGCAGTTTCTGCACCATCCGTGGTGGGTGCCCACCTTAAAAATTAACAGTAGATTGCCTCTGCTATGGAAACTGCTGTTTTCCCTTGCCATGTACCTAAACTCATAAAAAACTTATCTAAGAGAATTTTTGTCAAGGCTCATAAAACCAGCATGGCAGCATTAAATCTTCTGTCTCCCAGGAGTGCTGAAACCAGGTTCTGTGACTGCTGAGATGACCCCACAATAGGTGTGAATACAAAACCTGCTGAAAGTGCATCTGTGTTACTGATATTGCATATATATTACCACATTGTATGCTCAGTATAAGAAGTTTCATGGTGTCAAATGAAAGATTTTCAACTAACAAATAGAGTTTGCATAGAGGTCCAAGAGCCTAATTTGCACAATATTTTAAACAAAAGATTCTGAAAAAGAATGTTTGTATTAATTTAATTTTTACTTTATCATCTGCATTTTACCTTTCATTTTAATATTACTATTCTGCTATTTTATAGCACAAATATTTTTACCCGTCATAAAAAGAAATTTAGATAACTTTCTTCCAAAACAAAAAAGGAATGTATATATTCTGCTAAATGTTTAAATTCCTTTCAGGGCAGCATATTTTATATATGGAGTAGTTCAGATGGGAGGATTTCAGGTGGCCCTCTTGATAGTCATTTAGAACAGGTACTTTACTAAAAAGTGAAAGAGCCTTGGAGAAAGTCCTCTTAAATAAGGTCCAAAAAAAATCCTTTCTGCTATAGTCACTGCATTATGTACAATTCATGTATTATAGAAAGAAGTTATTTGAGTTATGGTTCAGAAGCATTTTAAAGAATCTTTTTTAAATCCCTCGCTGTAAACCTATGCTCTGCTTAATACCATAAGCAGAGCTGCATAGCCTTAGCAGGAAGGAAGACATTAAACAAGCTAATATTAAGCTTCTCAATGTAGAATTGTTTTAAACAGAAAAAGAATTTGAAGACACTAGACACTAGGCCAAGCTAAAAGCAAGGATACTTGGATCTGTTACGAGATGTGGGGCATGGGAAGTGAATGCTGGTTCGTAACTGTTCTGTGTAACATCTGACCTGTGTCTGGTGGCAAGGGATTAGTGTTTGGGATTCCAGTAAAAAGACTTATCTTTTAGTAGGGAAAAGAGAGGCAACGCAGTGGCCAAAAGGATGGCAGGCGTTGGGTTGCCCAGAGCCCTGCCTAACCACAGAATAACTTTCTCACGGGCACCAGATTAGCAGGTTTGCACCGAGAAGAGTAAAATAATCAGTGTTTATAGTAAATGCATTCATCTCATGGCTGCTGCTGTTTTAGTTCTGAATTTGTATGCACACATGACTCTGTTTAGATCCAGACAGATGGAGAAAACTTTTAGCTGTCATTTTTGTTACATTTTAGACAATCAAAGTATCTCCCTGTGGCCTCTTCTGCTGCACCCAGCCTAGGATATGGATCACTAGTGGCACATAAAGATACATGTCTATGCTGTGTAATGCTATAGCTTTGTTTTTACTATCTGGCATAACCAGTAACAAAGAGATTTGTGCAGATGACTATCAACAGTTGCTGGAAAGACAGCGAAGCCCCAGAGTCCTAATAAAGCCGGTATCTCCCCTAGCAGGCTGGCTGAATTTGAGCTGTGATCTCGCTTCCTCTTCTCCGAGTGCACAACACGTTAAGCTGATTAACTGAGTGGATGGCAGGGCCACAGCCTGCTGGGGCCTCCACGTTTTACGTTCACAACAGCTCCTCTCGCTAGAAATAGGGGTAAGAAAGGACCGGTGGGCTTCTGTTGCTTGTGTTTTGTAATGCCCTGGGTAGGCAAATTGTGCTCCCTTCACCTTTGCAGTGATGTATAATCATCTGTTTGATTGTATTATGATAAACCATGTCAAAAAGGCATGAGACACCTGCACATTTCGAAAATGGGGAATTAAATCGTGGGAGTAGTTTAAAGATCTCAATGTATGTACCTGCTGACGCTGTCTACTGCTTTTGGGCTGCATGTGGTGGCATGTCTGGATCTATAATTCATTGTGATCTTAAGAAGGGCAAAAGGATCTTAAAAACTATATGTGTTGAAGAAAATATCCCATAGTAATGATGCAACAGCTCAGAAAAGGCCTCAGAAGATGGTTTTTTTCTGTTTATCTCAGCATTCAAGATGAAAGCAGGATGTCATTGACCTAAAAATTGGCAAAGGGACAGAGAGAGAACAGATTTGGGCAGGGTTTTGGATGTCATTCTTTATCTTTTTGCTGCTGGGGTGGATCCTGCCATTGTGCTGCCTGGCACCTGGAGATGACACCTGTGGCAGGTGGGTACAAGCACACTGTTACCCTGCCAGCAAGTGCTAGGTGCCTCTCCACTGCACCACAGCAAAAGCCCTGTGCTCTAGCAACCATTCTTCCATGCAAAATGCTTTTGAGCTTCTCAGAGTAATTGGCTGGGAGGATTACATGTTTAAGATGAACTTGGATTTGTTCCATTTGAAGTGTAAACACAGGGGATATTTAATGGTCCTATGCTGAAAAAGACCTATTACCTTATAGCTATTGTACAATCAAGTCCCTACAAGATAAAATACAAGAAAACTGAAGGGAAATTTAGATGATTTGTAGTTTCAGGTGATAAATAAGCTGAATAATTAAAAGAAAAGTATTTGGAAAACTCATTCTCAAATACAGCCTTCGTATACCTGTTCCTGGCAAAGTAGGTGTGAGAGTTGTTCTTCCTGCTGTGCTTCTCTCTTCCCTTCGTTTTTTTTTTTTCAGCCTCCCTTTCCTTGCAAAATCTTCAAAGTATAAAGGCGGACGTCCTTCCTGCTTGACTCTTTTCATGTTGATTTCCCTCACACCTTTGCATTGGTCATTTCAAACTTGAATTGCTTCTAAAGAAATGCCAAATGCCATGGAAACAAACTCAGTCCCCATGTAATGGGCTTGACCATTAGCCTCCTGTCTTAGTGACTTCTCAGCAGAAGGAATTGAGAACTTGAGCCATCCCAAGGCTCCAAAAGGAGAAAAGGACAAGTACTGAAGGCATTTTTAAATGCTATTCTGCTGACAATAAACAAAATAAATAATAAAGGCAAAAGATCTTCTATGACCTCAACTGAGGATACACCGGGAATGCCAGGTTAGATGAATCCCGCTTGCTGCTTTCAAAACAATATTTTACCCTAAGGAAAGGTTTTTTATTCCTCCAGAAATGCTCTACACTTTTTTATTTCCTTTTTTTTCCCTTTTCTGTTTACTTTTATTTTATCCTGGGCCATCAGATATGCATGAGCAGCCACTACAGTTCTCTTGGAATCCCACTGAGTCCCTGTTAACAACTGAGTAAATGCTCCTTTTGGCCCTAAAGTAGTACTGAATTAAACCCTCTAGAACAAAGTTTAAAAACTTATTTACTAGTGTACTGTATGAAAAAAAAATCTGTATGTAGTACATAGTTAAAGTTGTACATGCCTGAAGGTTGATAACAAATAATCATTAAGAAGGGGGTGGAGTCATATGGGTTTACAATCCATAATAAAGACTATGGGTGGTGAATGGAAACTTGCACTGTACATACTTAGTTTCTTAAACTACTTGACAGAATTTTGATCAAGTTGATCAATAAAGACTAGTGTCCTTTTGGATTACAAGTTAGATCATGAATCCATCTTTCAGAGACCAAAGCCCTGTTCTTTGTCTCTGCATAGCTTCCCACCCCCTTTTTCAGTCTTCACCTGATATTTCTCCTTTTTTTGTGTATTTAGTTTCTGAGTGTATTGCAGATGCTTGAATTTTGAGCCCCTGTCCTTACTCTTTGTGCAGGAACAAGAATTTAATTCTCATTTCAGGAGAAAAATAATTTGAGTGCAGAAACATCTTCTGGTTCTGCAGGAGTTAAGAAAATCTTGCAAAAGATAGATTCTGTCCATCTGGTTCAGAAGCGATTTTCTGTCTAAAAACTGATTTAGAAAAAAACCAAACACAATGTACTGAATCTTCATTGGAAGTGACACATGTGTCTTTGTGTAGTTCAAATCAGTAGTGCAATGGAGTAAGTTGTTCTTTAAATAAACATCTCAAAGGAGAAGAAAGGCCAATATATTGTCTGCTTTCACAAGTGCTTGAAACCTGGCGGTTGTCTACCTAGGTGATTGCTGTATGTGTTCTCTAACTAGACATGTATGGGTGCTTGCTTAGTAGGTCGCACAAATAAGACTCTGTGGTGCAATTCTTTTCTCTTGTTTAAAGTGGATTGATTGGCATCATTGCATGTTTAACTCTGGACATTAGAATGCAAAAAACATCTTTTGGATCATGTTATGAGACATCAGACTTTCCCAGGCTCTTATTTCATCCTGCTAATGAAACTATGGATTCTGTGGCCACTCTTCTAAATAGTTTGCCCACATCCCAGAGTACTATCTGACCTAGTTTACCCCATGGGGCCCTGATAGCCAGCCTGCATTTTCATCAGTGCTCAATGATCACTAAACATTGACTTAGCAGAGAGATTGGTAAGGAACAGTTCTTCTATCTCTTGGTTGAACATCTTGATTCAAAAAGGATATAAAAGCCTATGTATTTTATTGCTTGATATGCTTTTCTGGAAATACTTAGATTTCTACAGAAATGTCACTCAGGGGTAGAAATCTCTAATTTTGACAGTTTAGCATTTTCCTCATTTGTGAGCCACATTTTGATGAAGTGGCTATTGTTTCCCACTGTTGTAACAGAAAGGTAGCTGAGGATTTCTGCCAGGTGTCACACTATTAAAATCACTGTCCTGGCTTTTTGTCAACAAGATAAAAAGAACAAACATAGGAAATTATAGGTTTATACACTTAAATAAATTCCACGTAAAGCACAAGGGCAGTATATCATGTAATGGTTCTACTTTATGGAAATGAATGCTGTTTAAAAAAATTGTGTGAAAGCAGTGAGAATGTGAACGCCATGTGAGGAATTAATATTTGGATCTTACAGAGCAGTTTTCACTGGTATCTTATTTCACACCTTTCAACAAAGACTGCTTCGACATACAGGTGGGAAACAGAACAACACAGTTAAGGCTTATAACACTTTCTCTAAAGTATGTTCTGAGAAGAGATACTTCCTCAATAAATACTGTGAGTACTTTCAGTTTCCACTAGGAACAAACACAGAAGCACTCTGCCACTTCACTTTGCCTGGTGTTAGATTGGTTTGATGCGCACCTTGGTGCTGACATAACTCACTCTTTTAGACTCCTACCTCATTGCTGTTCATACTGGGAACAACTCTTGGTTGTTTTCTTGTCCTAAAGCTACTCTAGTGGAAACAGTGTGATGTGGGAGGATGAGAAGCACAAGCACCCTCTGCTTTCTGTACAGTATACTTGAGAGGAAGGAGGCACATGTCTGGGAAGGTACAGAATGAAGAAATACTACAAATCTGGCAAATAGTGTAAAAACCCACAATTTTTAAAATGCATTTAAAGTAAGCTCTCTTTAATGTAGCATATAATCAACTCATGGGACTTTCTGTCAGAAGATGTTACTGAGGCAAAGAGTTAGCAATATTCAAAAATAGAATTAGGCACTTCTATAATAGTACTAGCACTTGAGGCTTTTTGACCAGACCAAAGACTTAGAAGGGTCCTGGTAAGTCTTTCTTTTCAGGGCATAAACCAAAAAGAAAGGACTTTCTTCATTGCGTATCATAGGTTATAGAGTTCGCCAGAGGAATTTGATCTAGTCCAAAGACCCAGATCCTGAAGCACCAGCAGAGATCAGTGTCACAAACCAGACCACAGACTGGTGGGGGAGATAGTGGCTTGTTTAAGTGTGTTGTTCCCTATTTTCCTCTAAATGGTTTTATGACAGAGGGCCGTGGGATGAATTGAAAGTGTAGGGGCTGGTGGTAGATCACTGAGAATTTCTGTCATTCAGTGTTTTTAAATTGACTGCAACTTTTACTGGGTAACTGTTTGTTGATTGTTGGAGATCATCTGAATACCCAGCCAGCAGTGGTTACTGAGTGAATGAGCTGGGTGAAGATGATCTGCTACAAACATGACATGAACCTAAACTCCGTCTGTTTTGAATGGCACTTTTTAAATTGCAGAAACTTCCAAAGCCTGATCAGGTTCCAGCCAGGCTAATTTCATTCTTCCTCTCTGATGTTTTATTTTGTGAGTGGAACAAAATGAGCGAAAGCTTTGAGGTGGATCTACTTTTACCTTTTCTATAAATTAATCTCACCAAAGACAACCGAAAAAAGAGAAACAGGTTTTCAGAAAGTCTGTTTTTAGGAAGAATTTAAAACTTCTAAGAATTTTTCAAACTCAGAGTAACTAAGTCAGTTTAGAAATTAGAAACACAGTTTCCAAATAACCTTCTTCCCTTACCTACTGTGATTTTACAGTCCAGTCTCACCTCCCAGCATTTATTTTTATCAATTCAGTGAATTTTTCTGGTTGCTTCAAATTATGCCAAGATTGTTCCGATCTGTAGGAAGGTCTTTCCATGGTTTCTAAGGCCTGTCTTCTTCTCTGGCCCTCCCAGGAGCTTTTCAGTATCCTCTGTAACTGCAGGCTCCCAGTTTGATGCTGCAGCTCTCTCCTCCCAAGTCACCCTGTAGTTTACAGTCTTCTCTCCCCTTTGCATGCTCAATTACTCACCAAGGAGGGAGTAACCCTATGTCTTTTCAGGACAGTCTGCTGCTCTTGAGTGAACAAAACACTCAAACAGAGGGGGAAAAAACCAACAAATTAAACAGAAAACAACTTTCAATAGCATGTAGCAAATTCTTCATTTCTTTTTTTTTTCTCCAAATCTCACTGTAGCGTTCGTGATCTCTGAGAACACGTACGACCTCTAGGTAGTGAGATATAGAAAAGAGATGCCTGACCTGTATTTTCTTGCCCAGGCTTGGGAGTGGAGACAGAAGAGGCATAAATAATTCAGGTCTTTGTCTTGTTAAGAGGCCAAGCTTGCTGGCTTAGTGCAGAAGTCACTACAGAAGTCACTAAAACCTCATCCCAGCTAAACCAGTATGTCACTGTCACACTCTCCGTATAGACAACTTGGTTCAGCAAGTTTTACTGAGCAGGAGGGTATCTCTGTACCCCTGTCTTCTGTGGACTGCATTAAAAATAAGAGTGGATGAACCTTAATCCAGGTTGCATTTTCAGACATGTTAAAATAGTATTCTGTATACCTAATACTTGTGGCTCTTATGAGGAAGACATGAATCCTTTTTTCGAGTAGCAAACTAGGCTAGAAATAAAAGTAGCAGTTGGATCATGACCAACTTGACTTTTCCAGGGTGTTTCCTGTATTAGCCAACATTTCATAGCAAGACACCTTGTATTTAGAGGGACCAATGTTCCCTTAGTATACTGCTGTATATGTTGACTCTAAGATTTATGGGGAGCTTAAAGTGGTCTCTAGAAAAAGTCACACATTAACAACCTGATAGTAAAAATGAAAATTTTTCATAGGAGCATGTTCAGGCCAGCACAGCACATTTAAAATGCATTTATATTGGCATTCCTTTATTTGAGAAGAGCAGAAATGTGAAACTGGTGAAGTAATGAGATGAACCATTTGGAAATTGTGCGTGCACTGGGGCACACACGAACAAGGATGGCATGTTGCACCTTAACAGTCACATGCTTTTATGGCCAAATTGTACCTTCAGCAGAGTCATATGCCAAAGGATAGTTTGGCAGTGCCATGCCAAATAAGTGCAAACTAAGTTTAGATTAGTTGTGCATAGAAGTGAATGGGACAATCTTTGTATGTTCGCCTGTATGTACGTAAGATGGAAATTCTGATTTCACTGCCTCACCACCTCATCTCCATCACTTCTTCAAATCTGATTTGGAGCTCCTGGAAAAAAGGAGGGATGATCCATTCTTTAGTTATTCATTTGGCTTGCTAAAAATTTATGCATATTAAGAACCAGAGGATTACACCTAAATATGAGCCTGGCTGGTGCACAGCTTTCCTTTTTTCTTTGTAAGCAGCAGTTTCTCCTTGTAAGCAGAGGTGATCTTGCAGACTGCTGTGAGAAGTTCTGAGATAAAGCACTTGTCTCCTTCAGTGCTCCTCCACCTTCTTCTAGAAGAACTGAATTAATTGAATATTTGAAGAATTGCTTAGCTGCATACTTAAAGCTGAATGTCAGGGTCCTTAAGGTATGACAATAATGTCAACTATTCCTGATAACAGAGAGCCATGATCCTGGTGGGCAGGGGAGAATAGCTCAGAAAGGTGTCAAGGTACAGCTAAAAGTCACCTCCTCAGACTGCAAGCATAATCTGCTGTAAATGTGTGGAAATGCAAACATAAATCATCCCTGTTGTTCTTGTCTCAGAGAAACGTGAGTGCTGTACAAAAGACAATCAACATGTTTGTAACTGAAAGCTTTATATTATGTATACTTTTATCTAATATACCCACAGTATTGTGTATGTAACACTATACAGATTTCTATATAATTATTTGTGAGAAACCTGCATCTTTAGAGAACTGCTATAATTTTACTGTGATGTGTTGCAGTAAATTCAAAAATAAAATGTGATTTATGTCATGGTAATACCAATTTTGTTGTTGTTCACTCACAACAACTATTCATTATAGAGCTCTGTGGACACATACAAACTGAAACAAACCCATCTGCAAATTCACAGCAAATTTGAAGCAAATTAGATGAAGCATTTACTTCGTAGAAAAGTTTGAAAATTACATCATTTTTTTCAGTGTTTTCCTAACTTTATATTTGGCTCATTATAACCATGGAATAGCTTGTCCTAGAAATTTAAATTTATTTAATCTGTTGGCTTTGGCAAAGATTGATGTCTTGACTAGTTGCAGAGGCCTTGTTGGCAGAATTAATTAGCACTAATAGCATTAATAACATGGTTTCTTGCATACGTCAAGGGCATCACAATGCTGATGAATTCCACATGGTCCTAAAAAGGAATAAAGTAGTGGAGCAAATAAAAAGGGGGTATACAGTCTCACTCTTGCTTATCATTGACATACATTCTTGAAAGCCAAAATCATAAACTATGTTTTCTAGAGCACAGCTCATTGCGAAATTTATGCTGACGAAATAGCTTTAGTGCATTCAAGGTGGCTACAGGGTACGGGCTATTTAGTTATGATGAATGGATGAACTGAGGATTAGCGGTACAGGAGCAGAGTCAAGGATGTGGAAAGAACCTTAATCATGTCTTTTCTTGACTCATAGTATTTGAGTTCATGAGTAAGTGTGCAGATGAATGTTCGCTTGTAAGATTACTACATTTTTCTAAGTATTTTCCCTTGAACAATATTTAAATTGATTGATACTTTTAGTAGCTTTTTTTCCTCTGCATTTATTCACATGCAGGTGAAACAGAAAATGGATTAGCTCTTAGAATGTGATTCAGTCTCACTGTGTAACCCAGGGCATGCCCACTTGCTTTGCTGTGCATCTGTTTATTCCTTTTCAAACTTGCTTTACGATTTGATTGTGTGGATTTATTCATTCACATTTAGACATCTTTTCAATACCCTGAACACCAGGGTGCTGTAGCAGAGCAGATCAATGCAGTTTTTTAAATATGTTTCCATAAATATCTCTGTGACAGGGATTTAAGCTAACGCAATGCTATGAAGCCCTTAACAAGGAGAAAGACTGGTTACTGGTGCTGTGCAACTCAGGTGGTAAGTCTGAAATGTGATGTGAGCAATTAGAGGCTGCACAAACAAGGAGGGCGTCTCTGGTTTAGGGAAGGGTTACTAAAGGTCCACCCAAGGTGTCAGTACAGTTGTATAGAATTCGAACTTCTAAGAGCAGCCTCAAAACGAAAAACTGGGAACTAATCCGATGGTATTGCTAATGACTGCGACGTGTGCTCAGTATGCAGGTGAAGTGTCCTCTCAGAAAGCTCATAGTAGAGGATAACTGGCGCACAATGTGTGGTGTAAGGAACCAATGAAATATTTATAAGGGATAGTCAGAGATGGAAATACTTGAATTCTTGTTACGGGACCATTCGACCCTACAATATGCGGTTTGATTGTGGGCGTGCATGGCTGATCCAGGGTTGACCCGAGCTGCATGGCTGGGTGAGCTGACTGAGATTGCTTCCTAAAGGCAAGAGGACTGGAAACAGGCTCTGGAGCAGCCAGTTATGGTGTGTGAATCAGCCGTACCCTGACATGCTGTTATGGGTTAGTGGAAAGGTCAAAGAGAGGCACTGGAAGATGCAGTGAGTGAGAGGGATTGGCAGAACATGTCTAATAGACACGTTTTTGCAGTACCATCCAGGTTTGGGTAACTATGAGAGGAAGAATGGCCTCGTAATGTGCTTCAATATGTGTTTTGTGTTAAGGAAGAAGAATTACTGCTTTTCTGCAAGTGTCTGGCCAGCTCAGATGTTAACTAGCCTGTGGGTTAACATAATTTGGTCTGTGCTCAAGCAAGTTTTGCAAGTGGGGGCTTTGCACCTTGTTTTGAGCGCCTAATGTAAAACCTAAAATGCCAGTTGTATAATGACTCACCTTGACAACAAACTATCTTTTAATTAAGAGATGTGGTGGTGACTTGATGAAGTATGGAAAAGAAATTTCACAGAAGGCCTCCAAAATATGATGTTTTAGCCTGTGGATCACTAAGCTACTAGCTATGCACAGTGGGAGGAAATTAATAGTCTTCTTTATGAAAAGAATTCAAGCCCATTTATACTATTTATTGGTCCTTTGTGGGGATGCAGGTTCATTATCTGGCAGTGGTCCTAGCTCTTGCTCAACTCACTCTACTAAGAGTGCTTTTCCTACCTGCCCGTGCAGTGAACTCAGTGCTAGAGTCAGTAAAACTGTTGTTTCCACGTCATGCATCATCCCAAGAAGCAAAAGAGAGGGCTTGCAGCAAAGCAAAATGATCAGAACTGTCATCAGCTAGAAGAGTGATATGCAAAATATCTCCGCAGTATAAAGCCTATAATTGTCTAACCGTCTCTGCACGAGTATCACAGAAAGAGTATTGGAGAAAAGCAGTGAGGCAGAGAGTGACCTTCTTACACCAGCTGAGAGCTGAGCCCACAGGCTTTTTTTTTGTCATAACATTGTCAGCAACACAGTTCAGTGCCTTTCATCACGATTGATTAATCAGGTTCTAAGAAAAATTATGTTAAGCCAGAAGGGTTTTTTTTTTGTTGTTGGTTCAGGTTTCGGTGGGGCTTTTTTAGTATTATTATTTTAATCTATGTCCTCTGTAGGCTTTCATTGATGAAAACAGCTTTCATATAGTGATGAAAACATAAGCACATCATAAGAATATCTGAAAGTATCAAATGAACAGACAGCATCCTTCTGACAGCATCCTCAGAAGCTCTTAATCCATGCTGCCTGCTGTTGTGCATATCAGCTGTTACCTGGCAGGACAATCCAGCTCCTGCTCCAAAGCACTGCAAGCGCTGTCCCCAGCCATGGCTCCCACTGGCCGGTGCCTCGGCAGCACTGGTGGGACAGTCAGGTGGGGACATGTCCTCCCTGTTCAAAGATCATCCCTGCTGAGGGATGTGCCAAGCCTCTGGAAGGAGTGGAGGAGCCTGGCAGTATCTTTGGCTTGCTTTTGTTTAGGATTTTCCCTCTTTATATGAGCACCTTTGAATGGAACGACTTTTGGTGTATCAGGTGGGCCAATGGATCAATAGTTTATACAAGCACACCAGGCTCATGCCGGTGTTCTCAGTACTAGTCTGGGGGAGCTGGTGAGGGAAGAGTCAACAGTGTTCTCTGCTATCCTTGAAATACTCCCTGCTTTTGGCATTTTTGTAAAGATGTGTTTCACAAAGGTTAATTATCATCTTAAGTCACAGATCTGTCACTAAGGTGGGGATCTTCCACTGTTTGTGAAGTAATGGGATGAGACTGCTGGGAATAGAATAAAAAGGCAGAGAAAAAATTCAGACATATGAATGCAGTCAGACCTTTTCCAGTTGGGGAATGATCTCCTTGAAAAGCTTTTCTTTCAACAGGATGACAAATTCAGAGAAGACAAAAGAGTTGTTCAGTTTTTTCTAAACAGTTATAGTTGTTTTCTTCTGTTGCTTTTTGTTGGTTTTTTTTCCCCACCATGATTTCCCTCCTTGTCCCCCACCACGGGCATGTATAGTTTACCAGGACATCAGCAAGTCAGGAGATGGGAAACGTAGTATATTTTCTGGAAATACTGTGTATTAGAATTTGAGGATGAGGGTGCAGTATCAGCAAGACTTTGTGATAACTTACAGCCTTAATGACTGATTTTGGTGGATTTTTTTATTTTTCAGAATTATTTATAAAGACAAAGGCTAGTAACACTTTACTTTTAAGAAAATAGGGGTTAACCTTTAAATTTTGCCTGAAGTAGGCTGACCCATCACCTGCCAGCTCTCTATGTTTACCTGTCTGCTTTCATGAATCTGTCACCAACACCTGTGAAGGAAGCACCTTTCCTGCTTGAGGATTCTGAGGCTCTGCATGCTGCACTTTGGCCTTCAACGTTCTTGCTAAATTATTCACATTGGGCTGAAGCCTACTGGTTTTGTTTTAATTCATATGCAAGCGTTGTAAGAAAAATCCAATACTAAATTTCTAAATATTTTTGCTGCATTGCCAATCTAGGACATGTTCAGGTTTATGAAAGACTTCTGAGAAGAACTTGTGCTAGAAATCCCATAGGGGCAGTTCTGCTGTGACATCCAGTGTGGTTCTCTTGCCCTCTTCCCAGATGGATGATGTTCGCTTGTCCTAGTGCGCAAATCATGTCACTCACAATGACATCCTCTTGGTAGATCTCCTGCATCAATTCTTGTGCTCTGAGTTAAGTTAAATAGTAGCCATTTATTACTGTATAGTGCACTTCCAACAGCACTAATCCATATGGACATGAAATCCAGAAGAGAAAGTGCTTTCAGAGATGCTATTAATGGCTGTAGCATTTATTCTTCATCAGATCCTTAATTTAGTTTGACAAAACTGCTCTTGCTTTAGTGATGACTCAGTTCTGTGGTGGTTTTGTGGCTTCTTGTAGTAGTTGGTGTATCAACTGGTTAAGCATGTGCCCCAAGGCAGTAGAGAGACACAGATGACAAGTCCCAGGTCATTTGCGGCCAGATTTCCAAAGGTATCCATCTATTTAAATGGGAGCCAGACACCTAAGTACTCAGAAAAAAAAAAAAAATCTAGGCCTTACTTCTCAGGGTACCTATCACATACAGCAAACACTCATTTTCCCTGAATCTTGAAAGCACAAGACAAGCTCTGTGGATAAAGAAATGCAAGTGATGTGTTTGGAACAAAAATAAATTACAACTGGCAATTAAGCCACTGCTGGCAAAGACCACCTAATTGAAGGGACCTCATTTGTTACACAAGCCACACAGAAGCTCATTGCAGCAAACTGTAAACTAATTGCTACCCTCATGTAAAAATTAGGGGAATAATTAGGGCTTTGTTTTATTTTGGACACTTATACTTTTGTGTACCCAATTTGAGAGGGACTACCATGAAAAGGTCAAAAGATTGAGGGAGAAGTAGAAACTTGGATGGAGCAAACTGTGCTCTAATTTACAGATATGGTGGTGTAAGAGGATCTTGCCAAAACCTTAGATAATAAAAGCAGGAAACCACAGTTGCATGGTTGGATTTTTTTTTTTCCTGTTGTGCTGAGGACTCTCTCTGTTGCCTTTAGAATGCATTATGCCTTCAAGAGAAAGGTTGGGGATGCATAAAAGAAGGAAGCATAGGTGGGTGAGCCCTCTAGATTGCATGTATGGTTACTTTTTATGGTTCTTGACCTGGAACTGAAATTCCACCTCAGAAGGAAAAGAGTCACAGCCCAAAACTACAGCGGGTGCATTCAAACCAGACCAGAAATAGAGACAGGGTTTCAGCTCCCTCTATCTGATGGCAGGCTGCTTGATGCAAGGATGCCTTGAGGAAGAGAGCAATTGCCCCTGCTGCCACATTCACCTGGAAGAGTCTCATGTTTAAATACCTTCTAGGCAGCTGTTTTGCTAAGAGGAAGATCTGTGCTTCATACTTGGTTAAAATCTTGTAGCTTTTCTTCACGATTTCTTTTTCTGGATAAATGGCATATCTGGGCAAGACAGTTGTTTTGCTGAGTAGATGGGAAGACAACAAACCTCAGAGGTACCAGTCACTCTACAGGAAAAGGCGTGATGCTACTCCGTGTAGGATTTTTCATCCAGATTTTCTCCAGCCCCCTCAGAGCTGGGATCAGCTCAATTCAGCAGTGCTGCTGCTGTTTTACTTGCTACAGCTTCATGCTGAGTTGCACCTGACAATTTTGCACATTTGCCCCCTGGAAGGTCTGAGAATGCTGACCAAGGTGATGAAAGTTTATATCAAGCCTGGGACAGACCAATTAAAATTTGAAGCCTGTTTAAAATATGTTTTCCTGCTTTTTACTGGAGTTGCTTTGGTACTGAGGAACTGAACTTCCCTTCAGAGTATTTTTCATGCGCACTGTAGTGATTAAATTATACAGCCTTATCTTTTGATCTGGAATCAAAGAGCTTCTCAGCTTCTTAGTGTTCTGGATACGAGAATAGACCTAGGGAGTGTTGCTTTGGTCATTATATAACCAACAGTTGGCAAAGATGGCATTTATTTCTGGTGATTACACAGTAATTGCACTTAGCTGATTCCAAATAAAAAAATTTTAATAGTTCTTTGCAACACTAATGAAAAAGTTAATAGTAATACTGTGTCATTTACTTGTGATGAGAGTGTACACTGAGGTTCAGTTAGTGCTGCTGTTCACTTGGGTTTTGGCTCATAAAATGAAATGATATGACTATATTAAGTCTCATCTGGCTTTTAGGATTCATTGAGCTGGAATCTAGTTTCGTTTCCCTTAAAATAATTACTGGGAATTGCATAGTTTTGTGACGTTAGTCAGGATTTGTGCTGATGTCACTGAGATCAGTTTCAAGCTCAAAGGTTTGCAATTTCTGTGGGAAATGATGTAGGAGTATTTGTGGGTTGATTACTTACTACACAGTTTGTTGTTGGCCTCTCTCTCTTTTTAGGCCGACAGTGACATATTGCACTGTCAGATCAGCTGGAGACTGAGTAACTCAAAGAGCCTGGGCTTGCAGTGTTGGATTTCCCAAGGAAAAGGCTGAGTGTAATGGCGAGGTTGCTGCCCGCTTTTTCAATATCCGTTCCTATCAGGGAGGGGACCCTGGAGACACTAACTGAAATACAAGCCACACTGAATACATGAAGCTTCCTTGACTGTAACTTTGTCTAATTTTGCATATGATGGAACATTTTGAGGACAGTTTTTGTTTGCTTTACAACTAGTGAGAGCCTTGACAGGAATTACATTCTCCTTGTGTATACTTCTAAACAAAGATATGGCAGAATGTCAGCATCCCAACAGGATACTGTCTGAACACAACAGAAAAGCGGTGTCTGGAAGGGATTCTGAGGACAAAAAGAGACTGAATGCAATTAAATTATAATAGGATGGTGATTAAAATTCCCCTGGCTTCTGAAACGAGTATATAACTTGGTCTTAACCAAAGGCAAGTGTCTGTTTTCTAAGACAGTGGTTAAGACGGCTGAGTGAAAATGACCATTCATGTCTCTGACTAGCCTTGCACACATGCATACCACAAGTGCTAGTGAATCTTCTATCACCTTTCGATTTAGGAAAAAGAAGTCAAAACAATAAAGCCAAAATACTACCCTTATTGTTAGCCCAGAGTTTCAGTGCTCTCTTTTTACTTGATGTAAATCTGTAAAGTAGAAGTAAATGGAAATGTCAATATAAACAAAAAGAGAAATCTAACTCTCTGAAGAAGAATTAAGCTGTAAGATACAACAGGAATTTGTAAGTCTCACAATACAGTAGACCCGCATTTCTTCTGTATTGTTTTATAGTAGTTTTGTTGGGGAAAAAAATTTAGTTAAAAATAAGGTATTCTATTTCATGCAGTAAAGCTAGGGAGAAAAGTTTTCACAGTGCTACAGCAATTTCTGATTTAGAGTCCATAATGCTGTGAGACATCTGGATACTTTTTTTCCTCTAAATAGGTTGACCCTTCTGCAGTTCTCTTGAGTGAAATTCTGGCTTCATTAAAATCAAAAGCAAAATTCTTATTGACTTCTGTGGGCCAGGATTTTGTCTTGGCACACTTTCCATAAGAACCTTTCATCTTTCAGTCCATAGCTCTGTGGAGCACTTAAACATATGGTTACCTCTCAGAACGTCTATTTGTTAGCAGAAAAATGCTCTTGAAAATATGTTCATCATCAAGATAGGTAATACTAGCACCACTCAGAGACATCAGCTGGGAGAAAATACATTTTGAAGGAAATGTTCCCTTTTTATTTATTTTATCTTGTGAGCATTTTGCCTGCTTGTAAGAATCCAATGAGTGCACTTTTTCTTTAGATTTGCCTAGTAACTTTTCATCCCTGGCTTCCATAGAAGCAGGAGTGCTTTGATGAATAGTGCTGTGGAGATAATTAATTCCAGTATTTCATCAGCTGTATATTACAAGTAGAAGAAAGAATGGAGGCTAAAGAATCAGAAAGTTAAGTAGCCAGATTAAAAGAATGTGGCTCGTAGAAAGATTGTGCTGTTGCTGTGGTTCTTCCAAGGAAGAATTTAATTAGTTGCCTGTTCACTGCTTGCTTTATTATGCTGTTCAGATTTATAAGACAAAAAAGGTGAAAATTTATCTGTTTGCTGCTTCTTTCAACATTCTGCCAAAAAAAGGGAACATTTAGGTCAAAAGTTACTGTTCTGCTGAAGAGAGGGAATTACAGATTGCTGAGGGCATCTCATTAGCATCAGTATCAGCTTCTCTGCATGAGCGGCAATAAGTGGATGTCACAGCTGAAGAACAAATGAGAACATACTGCACCAAATATCATCTTCCCTGCTGCAGCTTTTTACCTCTGGTGAAAGCCCAGTGATTTTTGGAACTTCCTCTCTGACAAGCTAAGGACTGTTGCTTTGCAGTCCTTGCAATGGAGTGTTCAGGAGAATTTAACATGATGCAAAACCAAGGGCAGTCACAGGCATTGCTCCAAGAGACTCAGAGATCACTAGACAGTGTTCAGCTCCGTAAGCGGCATGTGCTGGTCATACAGCCAGGTACTGCAGGTCAGCAATGGTCAGTGGCCCATACCTGGCTCAGGAATGCAGTCAGAGCTGACCCCAAGGATCTGCTGTGAAAAAAGCCACTTAATACCATCAAAGGTCTACCACTGGCCACTCAGTTTTTAATTTAAAAATTTCTACATGTGAATATAGTCAAAGTAGCAGGCAAATTTTAAATAGTGTATCTCTAGCAAGAAATGTGAATATTTTATTTAAATCAACAAAATCTGTAGTCCTGATTTGGAAACATAACTCCACATATTCCTTCTGAACATACAGGCCTTTGCATTGAGATGTCTGTGGTAGAAGGAATGGCTGCTGTAATTTGCATTCATCTCATTAGTTTGTTTATAGAATGCCCTGAAGAGAGACTTTTTGTGTGAGTCAGTATGAGCAGATGGAAATAAGAGACCTAATAATAAAATGTGTGCTTAAGAATAACATAAAATTTTACACGAAGGCAGAGCAAATTGAACACGGATCCCAGCTACTTTTAAGACAGGAACAGTTGTACCAGTGCAAGCAAGGGAAGAATTTGGCCCAGTGGATAATGCTAATTTGATTTTATGCACAAATACAGAGATGCTGGGAGCATACAGTATTGATAATTAGGGTTTCAGGGTATTGGATATACTGCGTATCTCCTCTGAGCTATGGAGTGTATACACACTGAAACCAAAAGTTTAAAACAATACAAGAAGTGAGAAAATTTGTGCAATCTACTTTTTCCCCAATTCCATGTAAGAACATGACACTTAAATTCTAAGAATGCACTCCCCTGATATTTCCATTAACTGAACCCAGTCTCCCAGGAGGAGGTGAAAGGGAGGAGAAGGGTGTTCACTTTTCCTGTCTACAGTGAAGCATTTTCTCATACCTATGACTAAGGAGGGAATTTTGCAGCTGAGGCTGGTTTTCCTTTCTGTCTACTATGTTTCTTAATACAGTGGTAGGAAAAAACACTGCTTAATTTTGGTCATTTGGCCAGGGAAGAAAAGGGGGAAGGGAAGCTGTGCATGTTGGCCCGGTGTCTGGTGCAGGTGTGGGGGTAGATTTGTGACTCTGCAAAATATTTCCAAGGATTTTCAACCTGTTTTTGAGTCCTTCTGTATTCAGTCTGACTATTAACTTCTTTTCAGAGCAGCGATTGCATAAGAACTTTGTTGTGTCTTGGTCTCCTGGTCATCCTTTTCCTGTGGTCTCGAGCTAATGCAGTCTGTGGCAAGCTGCTGCTGCTTATTTCAGTGCCTCCTTGGCTGCTGCATTTCTCCTGGATCCTTCCTAGGCTCTTCCTATACCTTTCTTACTGCCTCTACTCCCTGTTTGTGCATGCAAATCCCTGGAGATGGAACAAGTATGGACCCCTTAAGCATTCAGCTGCTTTTGAGAGGCTCTTTGCGCTTGTTGAAGGCATGTCTGGTCTTCTCTGCTTCCAAAAGTAATGGATCTCAGCTGTTTCAAACCAGTGTATTGCTCAGATAGTCTTGGTTTATCCTAACAGTGGCAAAGTAAACTCTGGATCAGATACAGGCTGTTTGAAAACAAACTTGAAGGATGTATTTGTACAAGACCAACAGAAGAAAGCAAGCTTTTGAAGTGTGTTAAACCTTAAACATCACCACATACAGGTCTCAGGCTCTATCTAGATCTTGAGCTTTTGAATCTGAACTGGGGCAGGTTGCCCAGCATGGTGAAGTGTCTGCCCTTTGGCATAAGCAGATTAGCTGTTATACAGCCTGGTGTAAAAGAAGAGAACATAGTCTTTTCTTAGACATGGCATCTCCCTTAAGAGTAAGATCCTTAATGGTTCATAAGCAACCAAACAAGATCTGCTTACGTGTGGCTCACAGCATAGCTCATGTCTTAATAGACAAATTGTCTCCTGGATACTTCACAGCCCATTCAAGACTATTTATATCCTCTCCCACAAGAGATTACAACATTTCCCCCATGGCAATTACAGCAATGGCCTACCTGGAATAGCAGTACGAAAGAGTCTCTGATCCTTCATTTCACAGGCAGCAGCCAGAGACAAAGAGCAGAGCGAGCTAGTCGGTCCAGGGGATCTGTCTCCCCTTGGTACACGGCACCTGCTTTGAGAGGCTCTGTTCCTCACAGTCATCTTCTGAACTGTGCACACAGGCATGAGAGAGGCAAACCTGTCTGCTTTCAAACTTTGAGCACAGGGAAATAGTAGGACTTTAAAGAAATTGTACTTCTAATGAATTTAAATAATATAAATATTGCATAAACCTTTTGGCTACCTTAGTTATTTATGAACTCAAAGGAGTTTAATTCCTGAAGCAGGAAGAACTCACACCTCAAAGCTTTCTGTACCCGAGCCCTGTGACTTAAGGTCATTGAATAATCAACCTATCAGTATTTTGCTTTGGCTGCAGAACGTACATGCAAAATTCCTGCAGTCTTATCAGGGAGGACTTGTAGATATGGTATATGTGACTGGATATTAAGCACACCTTTAAATACTGCTGATGTCAGGTGAGCTTATATATACGAATTGTAGTTTAATGTCAGCTACAAATTTTGTCTGAACAAATAAGAATGATAATCAGTTTCTGACAGTACTTTATGTAACAGCAAAACTATACATGTACCCTTTAGGCCATTAAAGCTTTGTTTTGAACTTTCCACTTCCTCAGTCATTTCAGAACTGGGAATTTTACATTGTCTGCTCCAGCTATGGTTAGTCTTGAAGAAAAACAATGTGTTCTAAGAGTCTGTAACTCAGAATCAGAAATGGTGAAGTAGGCAAAGTAAAACTATTTGAAAATCTACCAAGATCCATGTCAGGCATAAAACTGAATCTCAGATTCAAGAAACTTGTTTAACCATAAGGCCAGTGCTCCCATATGTTTTAAATAATTCTGAAAACTGATTTTAAAAAACTAACTTCAGAATATTCTGCTTACTCTCTGGAATTCTTTATATGAAATTTGTTTCAAAAATATTGCTGTTTACAGACAGAACCATATGGAAAGAGTTTCACACATTTTTTCTCCTCTATCATAGCTGGGATTGATTAGTGTGACTTGAGTTTTCAAAAAAAAACCCACAAAAAACAGGCAAAACCCCAGCTCCATTACAGTAGTAGTTGCTTCCAAATGAATGGATCTGATTTCCTTTCTAATATTTGCAGGGCAAGAAATGACTGTTCAGTTTGTCTTTCCTTCTGTTGAAGTTTATTAGGTTTAGTCATTCCAAAACCAGTATTTCTCACTCCTTGAGTTACAAATCCTTATTGAATTTTCTAGTAGGGGTAATAGATTTTTATTCTGCATTCCACACCTCTGCTTCTATCAGCTCTCAGTTTGGAGCTGTGACTTCTGTTCTGCAAGGTCTTGCCCCTTTTTTAACCTTCGAGGAGGCACAAGGAGCAGGAGCATGACAATCTAAACCCTCAGCTTATGTCTCACAGCATTGTATCCCATGACTTGGTTATTCTTCCACAACTTATATACGCTGTCATCAGAGCCTGACCTCAGGTTGACTTTCAAGTTTACGATATTTATACCTAAAGAAGCTGAATCAAAGTAAGATCGAAACATAAAAGTAGACAGGCTGCTGTCACCTTCTAAATACGCTGACTCACCAGGCACCCCATTAAGAACAACGACTGAGTGCATTTTTCTTGTTCTTAATTCTGACTTAGAAAAGCTTTTCAGAGGTTGTTTTTCTTAAGTTCTGTCTTCACAGTCAAGGTCTGTACTGTACTGTACTGTACTGTACTGACTTAAAAAAAGACCCAACCTCCAAACTTGGCCAAAAGAAAGATAAAGGTATCCTGGTATCCTTTTTTTTTTCTCTCTTTAAAATATGTATATATATATATACAAAGCTTTGGAATATAACAAAGCAAACATTTTAAGCCAGCAAGCAATACCACTTGTAAAGCAGACCAAATCTAGGCCTTGTAATAAAGCTGTTCTTAAAAACAAATTTTAAAAAGTTTAAAAATAAATAAACAAACTCAACCCCCAAATCACTTTGCCACTGTTCTGTGCCCTTTTGGCCCTATCCTGCTAGTCTGAGAAGTGCTTTTGTTGTGTTGTGGGAATTTGATGGGCTGGTACCTGTGCAAGACTGTGACTCTCTCCAGCATCTGTCTTTGCTCCACTGCAATGACTGCACGGGGTCTGGTGCAGAATCCTAATGGAGGTGCCCAGCACTGACTTGTTCACATGCACCAGTCAAGATATTATTAAGTAGCTCACTGTTTTGGGTCATTTGTTTTCAGTGCATTGCTTTTGTGAAGCAAAGACGCAGGAGGAGAGGCTAAGCTGACTGACAGAGAAAATGGAGATCTTAATGCAGCGGCTGGGATATGGAAAAGGAAGGTGGTTAATCGCCTGAACTACTGAACAAAGTGTGCCTGTGCTCTGTGCCCAGCAAGGCCTCTGTCCCTTGAGACTGTTTACAAGCTTCGATCTATGGCCTAGGCTGTGCTCATCTTAGGAGGCATTTGCAAAATCGAAGACTGTTCTAACCAAGGGATCTGCTGGAAGCCGTGGGGTTGCTGGTCTGTATCTCTCGAGGTCAGTGCAGGCTCAGAAACCCGGTAATGGCAGCCTTTGTTTAGAAACTTTAGCTATTCACTTTTGCCACATTCCTAGGTTGTCCTTTAAAGAACATTTCACGACACAGGTATCAGAACTTCACTGTGGTCAGAGGTTCAGTTAGGCATGGGGAAGTCTGAGCTTTGTGTAACGCTCAGCCTATCTATTTCTATTAGCTGAGCAGTTTCTAACTCTCATTATTACATTGTGCACCTAGACAGATTTCCTGGCTCTTGATGAGATTTCACTCTTCAATTTAGATGATGCAGAAGATGTCTGAGATGTAACTATTGAACTCATAAGAACACAATTTTTAAAATTGAAAGCATTTAAGTCAAACAGAGTTAGTGATATGAAAAATGTGATACATGGTGACATGAGAAATGAAAGGCAGTATGCTGCCAAACCCGTATTGGTGACTGAGGATTTCCACTGCTGTTTAAAAATTATAGTCCTGGTGCTTATACTGTAAGTGTGTATTATAGAGTGTGTGTGCATAGAGTAATATATACTTAGAAGCAGGATATAAGTACTTCAGTAATGTAGAATGAAAATGTGCCATTTGAAACTGCTTCACTTGTCATCCCTGGGCTGATGTATGCTTCTGTAATAGAAAGCGCATACAAAGAGGTTCAGCATACAGCTCGCCCTGTAGTCCAAGTTTGGCAGCTGACAAGAGATTATATTTTTCAGAAAACTAGGGGAAAATTTGGGGTTTAGGTACAGGAATATCAGGAAATATCTAACTCCTGAGTATGACTTAGAACTCTTCAGCCAGCAGCGGAGAAGGAGAACAGTTCGGAAGGAAATTCAAAATGAATGAGCTGCCAAAATGGAGAGGGAGGCTAAGGAGGGAAGCAATTTAAATAGATCAGGAGGATTATGCCAGAGTGAGGAAGGTATCTTTTAGACAGCAAAACCGTTTTTTTTTCCCCTCCATTAGTCTTCTGCATTACAGTGTCTCTTGTCAACTAGTGAGGGCAGGAGGAGGAGGTAGTAATGAAAACAGCTATTTCAGATTTCTTTTTTTCTCTATAGGCGTTTGATTCTTGCAGCATTGCCTGGCTCATGGAAATTGGTACTGACAGGCTGAGCAACAATGAGGGAACAGGAGTTAATCTCTTGACTGACCTCTTAACTCAGGCATTGCCAATATAGAAATTAATTAGAGGTCTTTCAAGTAACTGAGATCCATTACTACTACTTAATAGACCACAGTGCACAGAAATCTTTCATTCTTTCTTGAACTAATAAGGTGTGTGTACTTATAAATCATTTAAGTGGCACCATAAATATATGCTCTGTGTGCCAAATGGGGCTGGCTGAGGTGCCAGAGCTGTGCTTCCTGGGAGGCAATGGGAGCCTCCAGCGACCCAGCAGAGGCAATGGGAGCTGCCCGCAGCTGGCACAGGCAGCAGGGCACTGGGGCTCTGGGCAGCTTTTTCAGTGGCACAGCTTTCATTAAAGGACTGCCTGTGTAGCCATGAAAATGCATTAGGTATGGGATGAGCCCCTGCCTTTGACTGTGTTGGAAGCCACCATGGTTGCCCCCAGATGACTGCCCCTCAGTTTAGTGTACTAGAAAAAAGGCACTGCAAGCTGCTTCTGCTACATGTGATTCCCACCCTGGAGATTTTAGGAACGGTATAAATGACAACATTTAGTAGTTAGAGAGCACTTTTTACCTTCCAAGCTTCATATGAACATTAAGTAGTAAATATGTTACCATAAACATGACAAATGGAGATGGAAATAGCATAGCTTGGGTGAAATTGATAAGTGACTCAGCTAGAAACTTCGGTGAGCAGAGAGATGATCTGAGCTCAAGCTGCACTGACTGAGAGATATGCAAAATTGGATCCATAAAAAATAGCAGCCTGCTACTCTGCAGCTGGATGGTTTCTAATTCAGTGTCAATCTTTGCTCTCAAAGGTGCCACTGGTAGCTGGGGAGGACAGGACAGGAATTTAGCTCTTGCTTCTTGCTCATTCAGTGCTAGCAGATCGCTCATGCTCCTTGTTATGTCAGTGTGGGACTTCCGTCACCACAAAGTGTGTCCCAGTAGGAAATTTGTGATTCTTTCCCAATTTTATGCAGGAGTAAGGTGTGGGAGACAAGAGCTGTATTTCCAGTCAGTGCAACTGTAGTGTGGTGCTCATGGACCTGAGCGTTATCTGGAACCAGTGGCACTGTGGCACTGTAGAGCTTCAAAGGAGCTGCAAAACTGACTGGGGAAGCTTTGTGAATAATCAAATGGTCAGCTCAGGCTGTGGCTGAACTTCTGTCAGCACCTACATTAGCAGGTTTAAAGCTGGCTCTGATGTGTTTGCTTTGCATTGCATTTTTGTTTCATGGAAGTGATTCACAGCAGACATGGAGAACTCGATGAAGGTTGTAAATGCACAGTTTATATGTGTTTCAAGTGCACTTGGTGAATATTTGGAGGTATTTGGGTGTTCAAGAAGTAGACAGACCACCAGAAATCTTCTGAATTAGCAAGAGATGAAATTTGGGAAAACATTCAGGAAAAGGAGTGTATATGCCTTCCCTATTCTTTTCCTTTCCTTGGTTGTCACTCGTGGCCATAAGTGTCAGAGGTAGGAAGTTGATTTACTCTGTTGATGGATTCCTGGTCTGAACTCTAATGGCCATTCTTTTGTTCTGATGTCAAGGGATGCCCCAGCAGTGAAGTTGCCCATGAGAGCCTGGCCAGTCCTCAGGTGGCAGCACCTGAGCTATTGGGGGCTTCTCAGCCATTCTCACTTGTCGGAGGTGAGGAATGACAATTCCCTGTCTCTCCAAACCTAGCAACTTTTCTTTTATTCCCCAAGAACACTCTTCCAAAAGAGCATTAGAGATGTTGTTTTCAAACAATTTGTAATGCCTTTGTCTGTTGCTGCCTTCTGTACATGTCTGTCACCATTCTTACGTACCTCTTGAGCAATTAAACTCTAAGCCAGAAGGGTGGGATTCAGAAGGATACTGTGTTTTTCAGAAGGGGCACTGATGTACCTGAGGGATCAGAATTGGGGTGAATGTTAATGTTCCATTTTTCAAAGATTTGACTAAAATACTGATTGCCTCCCTAAGATTTTAGAGAGATGGGAATCCAGTAGCTGGTTTCCCAGGAAATGATTTAGTGGCTGTTAACAGGTGGTGTACAGCCAGGTTTTGGAGTTTGCTTGGATTTTTTTTCTACCGATAACATTCACGTGTTTCTCCAGATCATTCATAAAACACATTAAAAACCATGCATCCAAGAGTGAAACTGTGCAGAATCCCCTCTGACACAGCTCTGGCTCATGGTTGTGTTTCCAGCTGGTTCTTGAGAACTTTGCTTTGTTGAACTTTAATCAAAGTAGTGTGTTAATGTTTCTGCTTTGTCCTTCAGTACACTCAATTCAGCTACGGAACTTATTGAGGAAAGACCATTAGGACTGGATTTATCGGATTTTAGATCACTGAGATCCTGGAGCTCAGGAAGTTTACCTGGTGAAGACAGATATTTTTGGTTCAAAGCCATGTTTTGCCACAGGCAAAGTAGATTTATATTTGTCTCCTATGGCTTAATAACAAGTCCTTAATAATCAGGAAATAAGTACTTTAGGACTTCCTTCCTACAATCTCTATTGAGGAGCTGGTCTGTACTATTTTGTTTTGTATGAAATTTCTAAATAGTCATGGAGACAGAAAGCAACTGAGCAGAGATTATTTTATAGGCTGGAGTTGAGACATTCCCCTGAGAAAGAAAGGAAGTGGGTTGAAGCTCTTCACAGCAGAAGGGAGAAATTCCCAAAGGAGTTGATATTTTAAAAAAGAGTTAAGGACAACTAATACAGTTATATCACCAGAAAAATCTTTTCAAGATTGAAAGCATTTGGCAGTGTCAACCCAAATGCACAACTTTGAAACAGCTTTTATTTTTTTTCCCAGCATATTTTCTAGGTTTCTTTCTTTTTTACATAGTTCTGATGTGGAAATTGATGTAAGTGCTGAGTGAGGGGGAAATTCTTGTTACTATCCATTAGCATTTGATTTGTACATTTCTAGATAAGTACTGTACTCTTACAAACGATTCAGACTAATTAGCAGACAGGGAGTTTGAAAAGCAGATGTTATTTACAAAAGGCGATAGACAGGAACTTATGGAGAATCGTTTGGAACCGAAGAATAGAAGCAGAGAGACCAGCAAACAATCTGGTGGGTTTTTTTCTCCTTCTACTAAATTTAGAAGGCAAAGCTGCATTTTTTCCAGTGCTGTCAAAAGTGAAGTGCCTTATAAAATGGAAGAGATTTAAAGTAACTCACAAATAAATAGCTGCTGTAGCTAGAGGGAAGGAATTGCTTAGAAAAGAAAGAAAAAGAAATCCTGCAGTCTGAAAGAGACTTAGCTGAGTCTAAATATGAACTTTAAGGTCACTGAGACTTTTTTTCTGAAATCATACATCCAAACCTGTGGAAACCAGAAAAAGGAAATACACTTCAAATCCACAATGTAGTGAAGGTGGCATTTTAATTGAGTCTTGATCACCATCAGTAGCAAATCAAATTCAGTAAATCAGATTCCTGCCATAAACAGAAGCTTTGAGTGACAATCCTCCATTTCTCTGATTACAAAATAAAACATTGTTGGAAGATCTTTGCAGGAAAGCATGTAGATTGGATTTTGGAGTTCTCCTTTCTTTAGCTGTCATGAGCATTGAAACAATTATTCTTTACTTAGGTATTTTTAATTTTGAAATTTTAAGTTATGGCTTTTATTTCCCACATCTTCTCAAAGTCTCAAAATTAGGAAGATGCAAGGCTAGCAGGGTAGTCCCTATCATGCATGCATCTGCCATAAGAATGCCAGAGACAAAACCAAAAATTTATTAGTCCTTCTGAGCAAGGAACTGTGCAGATGCCTGATGAGAAAGGGCTTGACTAGCTTAGAATTCACTAGTAGGAGAAAAAACATAACTCTTGCAGTGGACCAAAACAAATAATCCCAAAATTATGGATTTCCTTATACTATGAAAACACATTGCTCAAGTTTTACAGAGGCATGAAAATCTCCTTGAACCATTATGTTTCCTTCTCTCTTTTTCTCCACATAAGTCAAAGTTTAAACTTAGCAAGGTAGAAGCCAGCCTGCATTTTCCCCTCTTGACTGAAATGGGAGCATGAGTGCACCTTCACCTTGAGATTCAGACAAGTCTTGACTAATTGAAGCTACAGACATGTATATTTATAGCAAAGGTCAGAAGCTGAATTGTTAATACTCACCCATAATTAAAGAACCTGAGTTAAATTTGGTAAGGAAATTTCATCTCCTATCTTGCTGCAGCAGCTAAGCTTTGTTGAAAAGCCTAATGCATTTTACCGAAAATTGTATCTTGAAGCTTTGATTCATGTCCCAAGCTTATTTTGCAATTAGCAGTCCTCAGATAATGTACTACAAATCTTAGTAATAAACCCACAGAGCTTGTTTTTTGTTGAAAGCACTGGGTTGATAGAAAGCTGTTTTCCTCACTGCTGGTGCTTTTACAAGCTGCGTATGCCAAAAACATGTTGTTAATGTGACTAAATTGTTTACTTGCTCATTAAGGAACCGCACGCTAATGGCTGGGAGAACCAGCAATGTTACAGTCGAGTCAATAACAGCAGGCTCAGGATGTGAGAGCAGCAGGTTTACAGAACATGGGGCTAAAGAGACAGCCCACCATGCAGATCATCAGTCATGGCTGGCTCATGAAAGCCTTCTTTCATGGATTTCTGTAGGAAGTGGGTAGTCAGGATAAAAAAACGTGAATATGACCGAGCTCTACTATGCAGGCTTGTAGGTCTATACAAAGCTACTGGAAGGAGAGGTGTCTTGTAATTTTGTGATTCCTTTACAGGGAAGTTGAAGTACAAACAAGCTGACTGAGAACACACCAAAGTGAAAGACCCAAGACATCTTCTAGGACTTCAGATATTTCCCTTTGAAAGAAGGAGAGCTTGTTTAGGCCCTGGTAGCTAACATGGTGAGGATTGCAACTTCTTCTCTCTCCTTAAGAGAACCTGTTCATCTGTCCAACGTCTCTGCCTGTCTGTGGCAGGAGAGTTTGCCCCTCAGATTGCAGAAACAGCATTGGGAAATTTGGTTTGACATCAAAGTTGTACCCTTGAAATCTCACCTATCTTCAGCTATATCACTGTCTAGTAAGGTACTAACTCTCCTTGCAAACCTTCCGTCTGTGAAATCCAGGTCACAGTCATTATCCCAATAAATACTGAAGGGAGAAATGCTCCAGTGAGCAAATTATCAGAATGATACTGAATCTGATTTGGCAAGTCTTCCTTGAAATTTGTGGATTCCTTAAACTGGCCCCGGCAAGAGTATTTGAAGTAAATACTGTCCAAAGGCAAAAAAAAAAGTTACCTCTAATTTATCATGCTGTAATAATTCTAGTCAATTGCTGTGACAGAATAATACTGAGAGTGATTAACACTTCACACTCTACCAAACAAAAACATAAATTCCTCTGTCTGGCAGGAAGGAATAGTACTACTAACAGGTGGGAAAATGGTTCTGGTGCATTTCTAGAATTTTAGGTGACCTGAAAACTGCACACACTTGTGTACTAGGGTAACAACATGGAGCTACCAGAAAAGGACCATTTTGGATTGAGGGGCCGAGGCCAATGATATGACGTTCAACAAGGGCAAGTGTTGGGTCCTGCCCTTATGTCTCAACAACCCCACGCAGTGCTACAGGCTGGGGGAGAAGAGAGGCTGGGAAGCTGCTCAGCAAAAAAGGACCTGGGGGTGCTGGTTGACAGCAGCTGAAGATGAGCCAACTGTGTGTCCAGGCAGCCAAGAAGGCCAATGGCATCCTGGCTGGTATCAAAAATAGTGTGGCCTAAAGGACCGGGAAAGTGATCATCCCCCCCATTGACACCAGTGAGGCCACACCTCGAATGCTGTGTCCATTCTGAGACCTTCACTTCAAAAAAGTCATTGAGGTGCTGGAATGTGCCCAGAGAAGGACAATGGAGCTGGGGAAGGGCTTAGAGTGTAGGTCACATGAGTTGTGGTTGAGGTATCTGGAGTTGTTTAGCCTAAAGAAATGGAGCCAGGTTGGACATGAGGAAAAATTTCTTTACTGAAAGGCAGTTAAGCATTGGAATGGAGTTCCCAGGGAGGTGGTGGAGTCACTATCCCCAGGAGTGTTCAAGAAACAAGTGGATACAGCACTTAGTGCCATGGTCTAGTTCACAAGGTGGTGATCAGTCAAAGACTGGACTCGATAATCTTGGATCTCTTTTCCAACCTAAATGGTTCTGTGATTTTGTGATTTCCTGGGCCCTTGAAAACAAAAGAACCTTTTGCAGTCACTGACATTTGGTCAAAGTGACTCACCATTCTGCTTTCATAGTGTTTCATACCAGTTTTACACTTTCGCAAGTTTTCAGCTTAAGGAAGCCTTTTCTTCCAGTGATTTGCTTTACTGATTTTCCTTCAGACCCTACCAGGAAAGAAAGTGGGAAATTTTCACATGTGCCCCTGGCACTAGGAGAAGGTTACCAACATGATGTTGGTCCTGGATGGATGCCTGCTGAAGTCACAGTGACATCAGCTGGCCAAGTAGTTGGACTGTGACAGAAGTGCATAGGATGTAACGCTACAGACAGCACAACCCAGATGTTTGTACCCTTAATGCCACTCAGCTACGCTCTCATAACACGAGGATGTCAGAAACAGCAATAACCTCTCTTTCTGTGACCTCCATGAAGCTTGATGTTCTATAGGTTGGTGTCCTGAGTAATATATCACCCTCTGCACTCCAGATTAACTCCTGCTTTCTCTTGGGGCTTCATGGCCATCTCTCATTGCTACACCTTGTAACCTTCCAGAGTCCTGAATGCCACTCTCCTCAGTATCTCTTTTTTTCATCTCTACCCATTAATCTCTCTTTTTCTCCAGACCTTCTGTGCAGGTACATGTGCAAACAGTAGTTCTTCACCACATTCCCTACATGTTTTACTGTTTGTATATGTGTATGTTGATTAATTCTGTGAAGTGCTGAATTTTTTCTGTCTTATTGGGCACACAAATACATCTGAATTTCACAGAACTTGCAGAATTTTCACATCTTCAGGAGCTCGCCTGTCTTCCTAATCTGAGATTGACCAGCTGGATAAAAACAGTATCAGAAGAAAGGTCTTATAAACAATGTGACTGAAGAAACCCTTTTTCCTCAAGAAAGCAGGCTAAAAAGCAGATAGAAAGTTTTGAGATGGCTTTTGAATAACAAAAGTGCACACAACATTTTCGAATAGACAACAAAAAAGCATAAGCACCATCTGACAGATTTCACTAACTATCTAAAATAAACACATGAAATAAATATGAAAAAAAAATATTAGAATATGTCCTCCTTTTCCATTTTCCTGTCGTCTTTGTGAGCAGGAAGTGCTGGTAAGATCCTGCAGCCTTGACTTCACCTGTGTGATTCAAATAGTATCAGCTGCAACCTGGATCTTAAAAACATAGGGTTATGTGTATTTGTAGATTGATGGACCTGAGAGTAGGGAACAGTCGAATGTTGGAATTGGGGATTTTTTTCACCTCAATCGTATGTTTTATGCTTGAGAATGCAAAGGAAAGGAGGAAAGAAAGACAAGTCAAGCCTTTCAGAGCAATCAAGTCTCAGCTACAATCAAAGAATGAATAGTCTATGTGCTCCTAAGAGAACTTCTCACCACTGGGAATGGATGTCGGGGGATACTACAAAAGCTAGGAAAATTTCTTTAGAGCTGAGGAACAAGTATTCCCTGCCAGCAAGGCTCCAGAGGTGGTGAGGCACATTGACTTTGGTGTCCATCACAACGAAAAAAATACTTGTTTCACCCTTTTGGGGGAAGCAGCATGAAACTCACAGACAGAAACAACATTAATTACACTTTAATACAGTGCAGGTGGAAGTTTGGCATAGCAAATGAATAGTACGTATTAGGCAAAGTGAAAAATGGAGCCACACTTCCAAGAAGTCCCAGGTTCTTCTGTGGTTTTTAAGCTTTTTCATGTCAGAGGGAGAAATGAACCTTTTTTGTAAGGCTTTGTAAGTTTCAGTTTTCATGAAGCCAAATTGAGATAAATCTTGAAATTTATATAACTTTAAAAGAGCACTTACTAAAATGTTCCTGTCATCACAGTAATATGGAATGAGTCAACTTGTTCCACACAGTGACCTTAACTTTTCTCATATTCGAGCAGATTTGGTATACTCCCAGGAGCGTAGGTACAGTCCTCTATGTCATTGCCATTCTGCCTCAGTACTCTGGTTGCTGGCAAAGTACTACTTGCTGAATACTGTGTCTGTTAGTTCTTTGCATGAGAGCTAGATGCACATACTGATGCCTAAAATTGGGAGTACCTGAAACAGAGACTGAACAAAGTTAGTGAATAAAGGTATGAATTTATTGAAGGCCTTCGGGTGGTACACCTCTGGTACAGAGCCTTGCCGATGCTAGGCTAGACCAAGATGGACCCCGATCACGAGTTTTCCCCCCCAGATATAGGTTTGGTACATTTTTTATCAGAAGTTAATTGTCCAATTACAGTTCCAGGTAATGAGGTAATATTCCCCCATTCACCCTCTCCCAATTCACTTTTGTTTATACCTAGGCCTAGGGTAGTGACCTTGTTTTCCAGGCCTAAGAGGAATGTTTTGTCTAACAAGAATGTGAAGCACATAATATGGAGTTCAGAATTACACCTTAGTACAGTGCAGGGTTAGAAAAATCTAAAAGCTAATCCTTAAGGCATCAATACTGTCTAGTTTCTTGTAAAGAGCCAGCGAAGTATGGTTTTCTTTGTATTTGCAGAGACAACAAAATCAAAGATAGCAACTTGGTGACTCCAACTGAGATAGTAATTAAGATAAAATTATATGTTACTAGCATATCTTAAGAAGCCTGGAGCAATTAGCATAGCTTCCAGGAAACCGAGCTGAAAAGAGATATCCTCTAAGAGTAAACATGAAAATACTGTATTTTTACCAAGTATGATGGAGAACTGATACATCTCTCCTGTGTTTGGGTAGATAAGTGGGGTGAGTGAGTTAAGAGGTGCTGAGAATTGAGTTTGCAGGGCAACTGGGAAATGAATGAATTCATTTAACCTCATTTCCTGAAAAGCTTTTTATAAAAATTGGGTGTTTCTATTGTTGTCCAAAATTTTTAATACACCCCTTCACTTTAAGTCCTTCGGTTTTATGGATAGCAGCTAACTACAAGAAGAAATAACAGTCTGAATTGCCCTTGAAGCCACTAACTATACCTTTCTGTCTATTCCCTGAGAAGATGCCCTGGATTTAAAGACTATGTATTAGCACAAGTAATTGAAAAAACAGCTTACTTTCTAACACTGACACTCCTCTCCTTCAGCTTGTGCAGAAGGCTGACAGCCCATCTCATTCCCATCAGTGGTATCCCACCAGCTTCCCTGGGAGTTCAGCAGTGCATTTGGCCTGTTCTACTGAGTCTTTCTGGGGCCCTCATTTCTGAGCTGCAACATCTCCATCCATCCACAAGAATTCAGGTAGGAACTGAAGTAATTTGACATTGCTAAAGTATCAAGCCTCAGTTGTCAGTTTTAGCCATTTTTCTTCCAGGTGTGTTTTGCTGGATGCTGTGTTAACTTTTGGTTTTGTGATATGGTCTTTGTAGAGGTTATTTTAAGCTTTCAGTGGAATAATGGAACAGAAGGGAGCAGACCTGCTGAGGAACAGGCACTCTGTGGCTAAGAAGCAATCTCCTTGCTATTTGAAAAGGTCTGCTTGGACTGGCTATAGGAGAACTTAACAGACAAAATGATTGTGCCTGTTTCCTATGTGATAATTGCTGGTGGGGAGGCCTTGGGGTCATGGATTTGCTTTCCTCCTGTCTACATGGTTGTTTCACAGGTAGTCCATGAGAAGTCCACAGAAACATGCCTCAGCAGCATGTTAAGCTTCTAGGTGTGCTCAGCTTCATGTTACTGGAAATGCTGTGGAGAAAGAGCCAGAGGAGTCTTGTTGTAGACACACTAGATGAGAAGAGCAATGTCTGGTTTGAGACCGGAAAGAAACAAGACACAATCAGTGGATTGATTAATTTTCTTATCCCGCTTCCCACCTCCTTCTCCCAGTTTGATACGAGTTTGACCCAGAGGAGCTTTCTGTGAAAGTGACTGTAAAAAGCTTCTAAAAAATGTTTTATTTGGAAACGTGAATATATTCTGAGACTGCAAAAGAAAAACAGTACCTCATCAACCCTACTCAAGGACATGGCATCCTGTGGTGGGTTGACCCTGGCTGGATGCCAGGTGCCCACCAAAGCTGCTCTATCACTCCTCCCCACAACTGGACAGGGGAGTGAAAATATAACAAAAGTTTCATGAGTTGAGATAAGGGCAGGGAGAGATCACTCATCAAATATTGTCATGGGCAAAACAGACTGAACTTGGGGATATTAACTGAATTTATTACTAACAAAATCAGAGCAAGATAATGAGAAATCAAATAAATCTTAAAAACACCTTGCCCTCACCCCTCCCTCCTTCCTGAACTCTATCTCCTCCCCTTCAGCAGTGCAGGGAGACGGGGAATGGGGGCTACGATCAGTTCATCACAGGTTGTTTTTGATGCTTCTTCTTCCTCAAGAAGAGGAGTCCTTCCCCTGGTCCAGAGTGGGGTCCCTCCCATGGGAGATGGTTCCCCATGAACTTCTCCAACATAAGTCCTTCCCATGGGCCACAGTTCTCCACAAACTGCTGCAACTGAGTCACTCTTCCACAGGGTGCAGTCCTTCAAGGAAAGGCTGCTCCAGCATGGGTCCCCCATGGGGTCACAGGTCCTACCAGAAAACCTGCTCCAGCGTGGGCTTCTCTCTCCACAGATCTGCAGGTTCCTATCATGAGCCTGTTCCGGTGTGGGCTTCCCACATGTTCACAGCCTCCTCTCAGGCACCCACCTGCTCTGGCGTAGGTCTCCTCCACAGGCTGCAGGTGGATCTCTGCATCCCTGTGATCCTCCATGGGCTGCAGGGACATGGCTGCTTCACTGTGGTCTTCACCGTGGACTTCAGGGGAACCTCAGCTCCAGTGCCTGGAGCACCTCCTCCCCCTCCTTCTCTGCTGATCTTGGTGTCTGCAGAGTTGTTCCTCTCACATATTCTCACCCTGCTCTTCTCTGGCCACAAGCACATCTCTGCAATAACATTTTCCTCTTCTTAAATACATTATCCCAGGGGCATTACCACCATCTGTGATTGGCCCAGCCTTGGCCAGCAGTGGGCCCACCTGGGAGCCACCAGGAATTGGCTCTGTCAGACATGGGGGAAGCTTCTGGCAGCTTCTCACAGAAGCCACCCCTGTAGCCTCCCTGCTACCAAAACCTGGCCACGCAAACCCAATACACATCCATTACTGCAGCTGCTGCAGGTTGGATTCCCGAGTCTCTCACAGGATGAATCAATTACTGTTACTGGAAGTTACATTTTCCAGTCTGAATCATATATTTGCACCTCTGAGGTCTCACTGGACAATCAGATGGAAAAGCCACTAATGCATTAACAACAGTAGGAAATAATGAGATTGAAAAACTCTGACCCATTTAGAGAAAATGAACAGTTTATAGCTGAAATAGGCCACCCGGAAAACAAAAAGTGAGACTAAACCACCAGAATAAGTGCTATGCCTCTAGCTATTTATTCAGATACTCCTAGCAAGTTGCTCCAGTTCCCATTCATGTTAATTTGCCCCTAATATGATCCTTTTGCTCTCTACAGCTTTCTGGGGAGGGGACATGGAGAGGAAGGTGCTGAGCTCTTCCATACAGTATCCAGTGACAGGTCACATGGGAATGGATCAAGGATGTGCCAGAGGAGATTCAGATTGGACATCAGGAAGTATTTCTTTACTGAGGGAGTGTTCAAACATTAACACAGTCTTCCTAGAGAGGTGGTCAATGCCCCAAGCCTGTCAGTGTTTAAGAAATATTCAAAAAAGGCCCTTAACAAAGAGCTTTAACTTTTGGTCAGTCCTGAAGTTGTCAGGCAGTTGAAATAGATGATCATTGTAAGTCACTTCCAACTGGAACAGTCTATTCTAGTCTAGTCTATCCTTTACCAGTTAGTAGCAACACAGTTTTATGTGGAAATGGGCACAAACCAGAATTTTAGATCTGAGTATTGTCGGGTTGTTAGATCATTCAAAAGAGATGTGGAAAACATTTCTCTGCTTATCCCAGCAGAGAGGGCATCAAGTCCCTTTGGCTTTGAGCACTCTGATGTAAAAGTTGGTCTAGGCCTTCAATTTGGACTTTGTGACCTATTCAAGAGTAGTCAGGGGTTTGAGAAACTATCTAACTCAGAACCAGGGATCATCCTTGTTGCAACCTATCTAAGTGTCAGACAAGCAGTACCATTTGTCCAGTGAGCAAAGGGTTTTCATAGGTGATGAAAATCTTTGGCATCCCAGCTTTCCAGCTGAAAACGTCCAGTTCCCAAGACGCTTATAGTGAGGTGTTGAGATCATTCATCAAGTAGGCAGCTTGTTACCTGTGCTCTGCAACAATCCAGAGCCCTGGAACAGGACAGCAGCAATACTGAAGGAGTTGTGGTGAAGTCTCATAAGTACTGAGAAGAGGCTAAGTGAGCCAAAGTTGCAAATCTCTATGGATTGGAGTGGAGAGGAGTGGCAGCAGTAAGAAGGTCATGATGACAAAACCTGAAGCATGCTGCAGCACAGAGGAGCTGTGTCACAGAGGCTGTTGCTATGGCATTTCTTTGGATAAACGTCTGGAGTCCTTGGGCTTACTGACGTTGCGCTGCTCCAAGAGCCAAAACTCTGTTGCTACTTTAATTGAAACTCTATTGCCTAAAGAGCATTCAGCACCATCTCAGCTGTGAAACCACTGCCTTGAATGAGTGCAGTGTCTCCCAGAGGAGACACTCTTCATATGAGATTCAGTCACATTTATAAAGGAAAAATGATCTTGTGGTTTAATTTGAAACGAGGATCCTTGCCCCTGGCTTCTAGAGACTGTGATTTTGTCCTCTGGTGGGTCACTTTGGAACAATTTGATTTTAGTGGCACATAACCAAAACAACTGCCTTGGCTCCTAGACTGTGGGTACGGGTGAGAAGCAGAACATGTTACGCAGTACACAGAGAGAAGGGCACAAGACTCTGGCTCTATGAACTTGCCTTTTATTTTGCTTTGCACAAGAAGTTAAAAACAAAAACCAAGAAAACAAAGCATCCGTTGACTTCAGCTCCAGCCTCCAAAGCACACAACCTTGTTTTTCTGTGCTGTTTATCTCTTGCAACGTCAGCTCTAACATGACCTGTTCCAACTTTACAAGTGCTTGACGTCTGAAAACTGTTCTAGGGACAGGGAGTCAAATAGTGATGCAGATTTTATAGGAGTCACCTAATCTTGATCTTAAATGAGATAGAGAGGCCAAATTAATTGCTGCTAGTTACAGTCCATTAATAACTATAGTGATGTGTACCATACAAGTTTTAATAGGGTTTTCTGGGAAGGACGTGGCTCTGTCAGTGCCACATGTGAACTGCAGTTCAGAGCTGCCTGTAGCTTTGTCCCACAGGTGTTCCAACAAGAGGAAAGCTTTGTGTGTGCTTTAAGTGGATTTAATTCTGGTATATTGGAAAAAAAGCTGAAGAATAGAAAAGACCATCCACCATCAGAAGAGCAGTTTATCTTTCTTCCAAAATGCTTTCTTTATTCAAAAATACTTTCACACAGAGAGTTCTGTGTTTCCATTACACCTTTGGTATGTGTCTTTGATTTTATCAGCTTGCCTCTAATTTCTCTGTCAGGGTTTGGTAAACTGTTGACTGTTCAGTTAACTCAACAGCTTTGAAAATAATTTTGAATATTGTGTATGAGTCACTGTACTGAAGACAAGAGGATGAAAAGGAATAAGTGAGGAGGAAAAAGGAGTTGTTAAATGTGAAAAGGGAGACAGATGCACCAATATACACGCATCAACCCAAGGGCTTCTCCTAGATTAGGAGACCAGTGCTCAGGGGGTCTGCAAAGACAGAGGCCAGTAGAGTCCATTTTGTCACATCCAATTCTAACAAGATGGTTTATGGGAGCATCTGGATTTGGCAGCAGTCTTTTTGTCATTAAAGAAAATTGGTCTGATCCATGACATAATTTTCAGGAAAAGTAAGAAGACAGATTCCCCTATAATCAGCAAGTCTTGTTCACAAGTTCCCACAACCGCAGTGTTCCAAAACATGGGAGCCAACTTATGAGTATTCATCTCATATCCCTGAGAGCAGCTAAACCAGAATACTCCAAATTTCCTTTTCTTAGATGAAAGAGAGGGTTTCCATATATTTGAAAAAGATGTAGTGTATTTTGTGTGAAAGTGGTTAACCACTGTTTGTTGCTGGTTATCTTGCATTCTGATCCATCTGGCCAAAACATGTCTCTGCCTTTCTTGCCTACTACACATGCCCTAAACCTAACCCCAAATCCTAACCCAAAACCTAACCCTGCTTCGATTAACCTCCACCACTCCAGTTCCTTTCCTTCTGGCCTTGTTACCAACATTTTTGTCTTCTTTAACCATAAGGATTTTTTTACATGAATCCACTGGTCAGCCATGTTCTTCTCTTTGCAATGCTGTCTCTCTTCAGATTCTGCCTCCTTCCTTCTGGCCTTTTCATTTTTATTTTGCTGTGCTATTGGATGTACATCAGGCATATTTATTTTCTGTAGTACTGCTTACATTGCTGTAAGCCACCCCTTCATCCTAGGCCGCAAAGTCTGTGGGCTAAAAGGGAACAGACTGTGGGGCAGTTTTCTGGACTTTGTTATCCTAACCAAAACATGGATTCAGAAGTAAACTCAGGTAGCAGAAGGCAGCTAGGTTGTGCAGCAAGTTAAATCAGCTGATCACAGCGATCCCTTTAAGTTCTTTTAGGCTTTTAGATTTTGTTTACCTGTACAAGCCTTATCACTGTGTTTTTCCAGTTGCAAAATATCTCCTATCTCCAAGCGTGATGAAAAATTCAGCCCTAACTTCTAAGCTCATAAGTAAAGATTTCTTTCTTAATTGCAGAAAAGGTAAATAAATGGCTACTGCTACCAAAAAAGAAGAATTAATGTGTGTCTGAGGCACAACGATTGTACTTGTTTCCATGAACCTCTACGTACAGAGAGATCAATGGGAAAAGGAAGTTTAAAGGCAGATGGCGAGACCGAAAAAAATCTAATTGCCTGAAGCAGTTAAACTAGGCTAAAGATGCCCATTGTTGAAATTCTCATCCCAAGGAAATTTCACCCAAGGGAAACCTTAGTCCTTTGTATGTTTTTAAGAAGGGGAGAAACCTCAAGGGAGGAATTTACAGAACAGTCTGGGAATCTTAATTCTAGTGAACTGCCAGGACCAGATGGTGTTCATCTCAAGCTGTGAGGGATCTCAGCTCCAAAACTGGAAAGCTTCTGACAAACACATGCAATATATTCCTTAAAATAGGAGTCCTTCCTAGTTGCTGTAAAAGTGTCACCAGGGAGCATCACTTTCAAAATGCAATGAAGAGTGGCCTTAGGAGTTGCAGGTGAATGTGCAATAACCTACATAGAGGGGGAGCATTTCAGGACAGTCAAAATGGAAACATATGCTTAGAAAGACAGAATTACATCATCTGAACAACAATACAGTTTCTGCTGAAAGTCCTCAGGTGGTCTTTGAAGTTATTTGAAGGTTTTATTTAAAATATTGGGAAGAAAAATCTGGCATATATCATACAGGGTTTTAGGAGGTTTTGGTGATGTTTTTAACATAAAGTCCTTTTTTCTTATGCTAGACAGGTAATTTCTTGTTCTGAAGGCATCAAATGTTTTAAGTCCTGGCTGTTTTTTGAAATGTAGGTCACCTAGCAGTGGCATGCAAAGATCTGTGTGGGAATGCTCTTGACCAATTTTGTTGGGGATTTTAAGGCTGAGTTGAAGATGTGGACAGTATGTATCACTATCCGTGTTAAGAAAAACTAGAAGAGCTTACAAAATCTCGAAAGCCTTACTTCGTTCCTACTACATTTGGTCACTTCAGTGAACAAAATCATAGGTAAAATTTAACTTGTACACATACAGACTCACGTACATTAGGAAGAAAAATATTTTTTTTTCAGAGATGGCAATGAAAAACAAGGAAGTCTTCCTTCAGAAGCAGAGATTTAGGAGCGGTTATTGACAGTGGTTCAGTCTGTTTCACCCAGGCAAAAAAGAGCAATGAGAAAGTCTTGCTTCAGGTCCCCAGAAAATGAAAGCCATAGTCACAAGCAGCAGCAACTTGAATATCCTTCAAACAAATGAAAGAAAATAATTCTGCAGAATTCAGTGCTAACAGCATGTCATAAAAAGTAAGGTCTGCAAGACCTAAAGGATTAGATCATTCTGCTACCATTAACAGCTTTGCAGCAGACAAATTATATGACCAATGTCAAACATGAAATTCTGGGTTATAAACTGCACTTCTGTGAAGGGAAATGAAGAAAAATACCTTCCACAGAATTGTACAATAAGAGAGGCATAATTTTAGGTGGACAGAGGTTATCTTCATCTGATACAGAAGAGTGACCTGAACTGGTGAGTTAATATGCAACTTTGCTGTTGAATTCTGATGACCCATCTTAGACTTTTATATTTCTGAGGAAGGCAATGCCTGTCTGTGGGCTTGCATTGATTGCATATGTTTCCTCATTAAAGATTGGTATTTTATGGAGAATGGAAGTTCAAATAAAGTCAAATGAAACTGATGGCAATTTGAAATGTTGTCCACCTTCTTTGCCCTTTTTATATTAAGTATGGTTAAAAAAAAGTAATTGCATTTTATGCTTTATGGCAATGATTTACAAAGTAAATGTAGCCCACTCTGCTAAGTGTTCTCATTGAAGTCCCAAAAGTAAGCTGTAGTTACTTCAGAGTCTGAAGGTCAACTTCAGTCTCATAGTTTCAGCATTTACCAAGACACTGAATCATATTTTAATATGTAATAGAAAATGTAAAAGTAGAGAAATTGTTTTTTAAAACGAAGGTGCAAAAAAAAAAAAAGAATAATTTATTTCTAACACGAAAGTCACTGATGGAACTGCTGTTTGCTATTGGGAGTCTGATTTCCCTTTTACTCAGTGTAGTCCCACTTCCCACTAGACTTAAAGAAATAGGTCTTTTCTTTCTTTTTCTTTTTTTTTTATTTCTTGAAGGAGAATTATAGCACATTTCACACCAGAATAGGCTATTGATGTATTAACACTTGTAGTGCTTAGTTAACACATGGTTACACACATGTAACAATGACTATAATTTTTCTGATTAGTTACAAGTTAGATGTTTATATGTGAACAGCTCCTGGATTGTCCTGTCTGGCTAGGTAGGAACACAGTGGTGCAAAGCAGCAGGAGTCCCTAATGGGATCATGCATTAGCAGGTCTCTTGATATCTGGGAAGTACAGCAAGGTAGTGAAAAGAGACATAATTGTCCCTGATAATTTTTTTTTCCCAAAAGCTTTACCTTCTAGAAATGAAAATTGCTTTCTCTACTCTGACCTAACACAGTAAGATATCCTTAATACTCAGTCTCAGCAACTAACCTGTCTCAGTGGCTAAATTAGAAAGCACTGCGTATAAATCATGTACTGTGTTTAGAGCACTTCTGTCTGTCATGATCAAAAGTGTTGTGATAAAGGTAATGGATTACTCCTCTTCACTTGCTGTAATCACTGGGAGCATCGGCAGCCACAGGACCTGATGTGACCAGTACAAATGCAAGCCCTGACGCAGTCGTGACTCCGCAAGGCTGATTCTCAGGCTTTCAGGAATAGTCCGTGTGGAGCAGTTGTTCTGAGGTGCTTGTTTTGTTTTGAAATCCACTCTGAAGCACTCAGCATAGCTGACAAACGAGCTCATACAAACTGGGTGTGGTTCTCCAGGGTTTGGGAAGAACAACTGCAAAGTTCTCAGAGAAAAGTTTTTTCGGAGTGCTGAGTATCTATGAGCAGTAAATTGTTTTGACTAGTTTGTTGGTGCCAAGGGTGATTTCGAGTGATGTGCAGCCAGAGTTAAGAAGATTTTGCTTGCCATAAATGAAAATGCTATGACTGGGGTTTTTTGAACTAAGATTTGCTCTGGGAGGCAGTGGGGCATTATTTCTCCACTTTACCCTTCCCTCTGGATCTCAGTCAGTTTAGGGGCAGAGAAGAAGCAAAAGAATGAGAAAGGATAAGCAGAATGCAAGAAACCAGTCAGGTATTTAATACATAGCCAGGTTTATACCAGAAAAAGGGAGAGAGTCAAGACATGTACATATGGTTCTGGATTCCTTCCAGAGGTGTCTGAAGACCAGGAACGCTGTTGTTCACTGACACAGCTGACCTGGGCCTCTGCCAGGGAAGGGGGCAGGCAGAGGAGGGTGTGTGTGTGTGTTTGTCTTTCCCTCCTCAGTATGAAATATGTCTCCTTTCCTCTGCCATTGGCACTACTTGCAACCGTGTCTGTTTGCAAAATCACCATCTCCCCTGTGGAATGATGAGGTTGTTTCAATCCCAAGTTTGAAGGGATGGGCTGCTGCATAACATTTATTTTTGTTTTGCTTTGTGTTTTGATAAGATTCTGCTTTTCGGTGCCTGTGACTAAGTGTTCTAAATACGTCTTTTGTTCCTGTAATGGCAATGTCTGAAATGTTCCCTACTAATTTTCATTTGTGTATGGCTTATAGAGTATTTTTTATTTCCTTAATTTGGTAGTCTTTAGAAGAGTCTGATCGGCACTCAGGTACTAAAAGCTTTTGAAAAATGTTGTGTCATCCCACAAACACTCCCTAATAAGTCTAGTGACTATTTAAACATAATAGTTTACAGTTCATTTTGTAACTTATGAAAAATAACTGGTTGCTTTTGAACTGATTTGCCACTGCTATGCCCACAGGCAGGTTTTCTAAGGACAGGTTAAATATGTGTGTACAAATATATATAATAGCTGCTTACAAATATACATTTCAGCATTAATTTTAGAGTACTGAAACATTTAAAACATTTGAGGAAAAAAACAGGCTTTTTTGACACATAAAGCCTTCCTCAGACAAGCTGGTGTTTTTGAAACTGCCTTTTCATTGCTTACCAGGGGTCTTTAAGTCCTCTCAGTGTTCAGCGCAGGGGGGCAGTGGTCTGCAAACAGTGGGTTAAGGAAGTCTTGCATCTGCCCCTGTTTCAATGAGTGCTTGTGTGTGTGTCACACTTTACGCCAAATCGGTTGGCAGAGGGAATATTTTTGCTTGCAACAGTTTGCCATGTGTGGTTCAAAACAGCACATCGTCCACTGCTGTCCTGTGCAAGGTGAGCTCAGTGGCACACCTTGTCTCTACCTCGCACACGTGTTCTTCCCAGCACTCGCCACCTACGGCCTGGATTAAGCCACTAAAGACAGGCATGGGCAAGCAGCAGTGTGTTGGCTGGCTGGGCTCCAGGGATTATTCCTCATGGAAAGCAGTGCTTCATCAGGCTCCCCTGTGCCTTTCGGGAACACGCACATTGTGGTGCATGTTGAGTCAACATGTGGCTCGTGTTGAGTCTAATCCTGTCTCCACTCCCAATCCCCTGTGTGACTCCGTGTGGTGACAAAGGTGACGGGCCTCACCTTCTGCCTTTGCTCAGGTACCAACCCAATCCTCAGAAAATGGGAGCAAACACTTCTATTAATGTCACTGTGTCACTGCATCGTCCCTCAGCCAGAATCGCCTTGCCTCAGGTACGGGCTAGGGATGCCCAGAGAAGTTCAAGACTGTCTAGGAATGAACCATTTCAAGGGAATTAGACTCTATTACGTTGTCTCTTTACAGTGGCCAAAAAGAGAATTTGGATCTGTCTGAACAGTATCTCTGTAAGAAAATCAGTCTAGGTGAAGCAGGATTATTGCCCTTGCCCAGAACCAATCAGAGGGCTCAGAGAGGCTGGCTTGCTGCTTTTCTACTTGCTTTTACCCCCAATCAGAAGAATTACTTTCTCTCTCAATAGCAATTTCCTTCAAGGGTAGTGTGTATAGTGTTCCTTACTCATTCCTATCTCTGCAGTTATGAAGTGGAATAGTCCATATCTGTACGGTCTTAATACATACACACACTAAGAGCAAAACCAAAACTAATGTTAATGACAGCACCGTGGCGAATGGAGATCTGAGCTGCTCTAGGCCCCTTGATCAAATGCAAGCTGAACTTAATGCAATGAAATCTGCCTCAAAAGCTCTGCAGAAGCCCTTCTAAAGTCTTTGTTTTAGCAAATGGGGGAGAGACGGCTTAGCTTACTAATGCCACTGCAGCCAACAAATTTTTTCCGGCCAAACTGTGCTGCTGAAACTTGTCTTCATTCCTTGCTGCTCAAGCAACTGATTTGACATTCAGCAACTCTTTGAAAGGAGGCAAGCTTAGAAATGTTGATTCCTAACAAGAGCTAGGCAGAATGATGAACGGCACTAGCAGATACGTGAAAAACACCCGGAAAATTGTTTTCATCAATATTTAAACCTCTGAGGAGTATTCCCATACACACGCTCCGTTCCGTGCGCTTTCCTTGCTAGACGCTGTATTGGAGGCACACCTGGTTGCATCAGCTCCATGGCGTGGGTCCAGCTGTGACATGGAAGCAGTGCTGCTGCTCTGTGAGCCAGGACAGCTGCTTCTGCAATCAGCCACACCTGGTCATTAGTGAGCAATTTTGCAGCCGCAGCCATAAGGCACTGAAATTTACTTAGTGACAGCAATGTTTAATTTTATGGAGGATTGCTTCAGAGCTGGAAGTTCCGTGGTGCTTACTAGAACAGAGGTGATGTAATTCTTTTGTTTCCAGAGAGGAGCACCTAGTGTGACACCAGAGTGTTAAAAAGGCATAGAAGAAAGGGGAATTAGGAGAGGAAAGAATTGGGATGAAGAAAAGCACTTTGAGTTTATTCTCTGTATTACAGGCAAAGTTCATAAAATATTCAGCACTTGAACTCTGAGTATGTGGTCAGAATTTCCTCTCACTTCTGAATGACCTGCTGCACAAACATTGGCTTGTTGACGTATAATAGCTGCCTTCAAACAGGATATTATTCAGCACTCTAAAATAATCTAAAACTCATTTGAAATAGCCAGGTTAATCCCCATCACCTGCGAGTAAGGAATCAAAAATAAATTATTCACAACCCATTACTTCCCTAGTAAAGCACCACAGATTTTTGCAACTGTTAGTGTGGCTGGAATCAATTAAATTGCTGTGCATTCTTTTGGAGTCTTAAAGTATTTTTGAGTTTGGGTTTAAACATGGACAGTGACATACTTTTCCCAATGTGAATTCACAGCATGTGCTTTAAGGTGTTTTGGACCAATTAAGACTTGTTTAGAAAATAAATCCATGAAAGGCAGAAAGGAGAAATGTTTCCATTTAAAGTAGAGGCTTTAACTACACAGTGATTTTAGCTTAAATCATACCAAGTGAGCTGATAGGAATGATGAGATGTGGATAGACACATAAAGCTTACTGAAAGAAACAATTGCATCTGGTTAGTTTATATACGAAAAAAGCAACATGGGTAATAGTTGTAGAATACCAAAATCTTTCTCTCGTGAAGAAATATTGATTGGACTTATTTCATTTAAATCCTAATTATTTATCTTTAAATAAACGGAAAACAGAAATGTGTTATGGAGCCAGCTATCCCCCTGTATTCTCCCTACACTGTCATCAGGTCTGGATCACCCACAGCCACCTGCCAACAATTAAGTGCCTCTTCCTGTAACCCTTCAAAAGATAAGTCCTCACAACATGTATTTTTGTGTTTTTGCAGTGTGTTGGAGGAAGACAGACCACAGAAGTGTGCTAGAAAAACATCTTCCTGAATAGGGAAGGCTGAAAGGTCAACTATTTCCCCCTCAAACGAAAAGGGGAGAGATGGGGGAAAACAATTTGCTTTATAGTTGGAGGCAATATAAGTTCACATTTTTATTTATTTTGAGATTTCTCCCCCTTTTGGAGGTGACTGCACAAGCTAACTGACCTCTTTGGCAAGACTTTCTGGAGAACAGGCATCCTTGACAGTTTCAAGCCTTCTCTTGGGCATGTTCACTAGTAAGGTGGATTTCGCAGCTACTGAGAGGGTCTCAGTTAAATCATCCTTTTGCCATGAGGGGAAAATACTTCACAGGCAGCCCTCTGAGGCTACTAGGTCTACTACTGGCTTTTCTCCACCATTCCCGACCTCCCTGCTTCCAGCTGTTCTCCAAAATGCATTTTTGAGAGGTGAAAGGGGATACTTTTGTCTGTGTATTTTGCTGACAATGATCACAGTAACAGCTAATCCCACAGTATTTAAAACATGATGATTCCAGTTGTACATTTAACAGCCTTCAAAGACAATATTAGAATATTTCTTTTGCCAATCAAAAGAATATAAATGCTTGTCAGACAGCTTTGGAGTCAGGTGTGTAATGTGCTGGATCTGAAAATAAAGCGTTTCATTTTCAGCCCAGTCAGCCAACAAAGCTGTACTGAGCTTTTCCAGTCCTTCATATCCCAAAAGGGTATTACACTGAGCTAGCAACTGGCCTTGGAGAAGGAAGGACTGAAACCGACGAGCAGAGACTGACACTTTGCCCGACCCTGGCTCAGTGGACCAGCTAGCATTGGCTAGCCAATATCAGCAGTTGTCTGAGAGAGAGCTCTTGCTTATTTTCTTATTTATTTCTAATCATCTTGGCTCCCTTTGGTTTGTTTTGAGAGGGCAGAGGAAAGTAATGCTCACAGTCACCAAAGCACCTCAGTTTCTGGAAGGCTGAATCATTTCTATGACCTGGAGGAGCACAAATGGGGAGGATTGCTATGGGTAGAGAGGTTCTGGCCAGGTAGCCCATGTGCTACCAGAATAGACTGGAGACAGCAGGAAGGCAAGAAGAGCAGTGGTGAGTGCCATGAATGTTGGCCTTTTATGAGGGAATGGACTGAAAGGGAAAAGCAGTGTGTTTTGTGACAGTGGGAGAGGGAGGATGCAGGTGAGCATAAAGGTGATGGCAAGGTGGGACCTCGGGGTAAGCAAGGGAAAGGAATGTGAGGCAGGATTGTCTGATCAAGGAAAGGTGGCTTTCACTGAAATCCTTTGTCTTTTAGTTCTATTAGAGTCAAGTCATCCTAGTAGTTTTCGTCCTCCAAATTTCAAAGCTTTTCCTTTAGAATTCCCTGAGAGAGTTACCTCACAGAAACACCAAGGCTTCCGGAATAATGACATTCACCTGCCAGAACTCCTACCTTCTGTAGGCTTTCCCTCAGTGTGCTGGTCTGCTTATGCCATGGTCCTTACTTCAGAAAGACTTGGTCCTTTTAAACATGTCAAACACTTCTAGATCTGGTAATCACTTATTGACTCCCCTGGATCCATACTGTTTTTCTGCAATACATTGTGGTCCTGCCCACAATATAAAATTGAAAAGAGGTTGTTGGTCTCTCAATGTCTTGGCTCAGTCACTACCCCAAATAGTCCCTCTTGGAACAGTCTGTGCTGATGGCTTCCATGCAGGGAAAGTCTCTTCAACAGATACAGCAACTTTAGAAGCTGAGTTTTAGTTCCTGTCTCCCACTAACAGACCACAACTAGACGAAGGACACAGTGTGTCGGGTCTGTGCACACATGAAGTTATGAGCAGCATAAATGGTAAGTGATGCAGATGGATTAAGATGGGTTTGACCTCATCTTACGGCACAGCACTCAAAAACAGCTTAACTAGATCATGGGCTGCCTGTTTGCCTTCTCACTGCTTCTGCTTCAGGGTCGTCCAGAACCTCAGCACTGTTTGTACCACTTCTGTCTGTGTGTAAATAACACTGTTCTGGGACCTCCTTGGTTTTGGCACCTTTTTGAAATTTTCTTTTTCTTTTATTTTCCTAACAGATTAATGTTGCCATTGCTTCTAACTATGCTTCCCAAAGGTAAAAATTATGCTTTTATTAGGACAAATATCAGAACAACAACATCTTGACAACTTGAAATCTCATCTGTTTGTTAAGGGTCTTCAAGCACAAACTCATTTTAAAGAGTGGGGAGCATGGAGAGAATAGAAGTCTTGAATTTTTGGTCAGCTGCAGAATCTCATTGCAAAGACATGGTGACAGGCAAGGGCAACAAGGGCAGGAAGTTCTGGGTGGAGTTTTAACTGTTTCCAGATACCATACTACTGACAATTCCAGATACTGTTTGCAGCAGCTACTCGAAGTAGTAATGATGCCATGATGCCACCATGATGAGTGAAAGCAGATGCATCTGGTCATAAAGCCATGTGTCTGCTGTGGGAGGGAGACCACAAACACTAGGACTTCTTTCTAAGCATGTTATACTAGTAATAGACATTTAATAAGGGTTTGGTGGGGTTTCTTATTTTACTTAATTCAAACCCAGGCATTACCAGTTAACAGCTGTTTTACAAGACTTGATTGAATGGCTTCTTTATTTCAACATGTTCTTCCTGTGCCTATGTAACTGAAGAGGAGAATGGAATGGAATGGAATGGAATGGAATGGAATGGAATGGAATGGAATTGACTTTCTAGCATTATTTTAGGCTGAGAAACACAGTGGATGGAAAAAGCACATGTACATTCTTGTACCTGAAAACTAGACAAGCCGTTCTTCAGCTGTATCTGATTAATAATTAAACACAATGTAATAACAGTGACTGGGGTGTGTTGTGAACAACCTCCTCCCGACTGCAGGTCATTTTTTCTGTTCTGATAGTTACGGCACCAAATCTTTATTTTAAGGAAACCGGAATTCATTCAAATGATCAACTAATGAAATTTGTTTAAATAAATAAGATAAACATGCTTTTAAAACTACACATGGTGTACTTTGCTACTAGAAGCACCTGCATGTAATAGGTGCTTCTGAATGCTGGCACTAAGCCTCCAGACTGGGAATCAAGGAACATCTGATAGTTCATTGAAATGTCAAGAAAGGAAGAAGAGGGATGATAAGACAGGAAAAAGCAGGTCCACAGTTGTTTTGGTTAGCCCTTGAGTTGCAAACTATTCAGTGTGTTGTTTTGAAAAAGTTTTCAAGGGAAGAATTGACCTCATTGGTGAACTCTGTGACCCTCAGTGATAATCACAGGGTTGTCATACGAGATGAAACTTTTTTCTTTTTCTTTTTTTTTTGAAGAAACAACACAAATGGTGATGTGTCACTCCCTGAAGGATGAAGTGTTGATACAAGTACCTACCCACATCACTGGATAGTGGACTGGTGAGGGAGTTAATATTCTCATGTTTAAAACAGGAACTCAGTCTTATGTGGATCTAAAATTATATATTTTACCTTCAGTAGTTCTTTGGTCTTAAAATTAAGCATGGCCTGCAATTTATAATTTATGGCCATGTTGCAGTAAACAGTTTGCATTATTTATTCTAAACCCCAGGTATTAACAAGAATATTAAAGGGGAGAGGGGAGGCTCATAATTATTATTATTATTGCAGTGTTAGCTTTCATTAAAGTAACACAGGTAGAGTTACAGCACTAGCAACAATAAAATAGGTAAGTAATTAAAAAAAAAAAAGCCATGCCAGTTTTGTCTGTCCTGGGGTTATATACATATAAGCATGTTTGCAGTGGGTTGACCTTATTTCTATTTTTTATTTTAAAATTTGCTCATCCAGATAACCCCCAAAGGCTGGGATTTCCTAAAAGTTAAAGCTACAAGTTTCTGAGTGACTGCAGCTGACCCTGTCTCCATTGCAGAGCAAAAGTAATCAATAGCCAAACACCTACAATCTCCACATACTTGCTACACAAAAAGTTCCATGAGCTGGGAGAAGGCCTTACAGTGTCAAACCCACTCTTTCATGCTCTTGTGATCTGGAGCGTGCTCTCAGATTCATATTCAGAGTGAGAGTCATAACCAACACATCTGCTCCTCAGGCTGACCTCCGCAGAACTAAGTTTTTATAAATGAAAATTAAAGTGATCACTTCATTCTGAGTATGGTCTGCCCTTCTTTTGCTTCTACTCCATTGCAATTGTGTGGGTGAGACTTACCTACTGTAAGCTGCAGCTACTATGCTTCCCATAGTCTGAGAACAATTTATTCCTTTATTGGTGTAATGGATCTTAAACAGAGGATTCAGTCTTTTCTAGTGGAAGCTTGGTAACACTGAGCACTTTAATTTTCTGCTTTCAAATGTATGATCACTGCTCAAGTGCTTTTTTTGTGGCGAATTCTTCATCCTTTTTTATGTGATCATAGTAAGAAGAACCTGCCCTATCATCAAGTTAATATATGAGAGATATGATTTCAGCTATATAATCTGTGTGCCTGCAGGAAATAGTTTTCCTGGGAGTACCAGAGGCAGTTCTAGGCAGCCTAGAAGGCTTAAGGTCTTAAGGCCTGCCTGCACTTTCTAATTTAAAGATAAAGAAAGAAGGCAGTTGATGGCAATTTGGGCCTTAAAGCTGGTACTTCAAAGAACAGGGTGAAATCTTGTGTCAAAAGCCTCTCAGATCTCATCCCTTAGTGTGATATCATGTGTTTATTCTTTAAATATGTTTTACTTTATATGTATAAATACATGTAAGTTTGTACACATATATTTGCAACAAAGGATTTTGAAAAGGATGATCTATGGATTTCAGTTAATGAAACTATAAAGAGAACATAACATCTAGCAGTCATATTATCACCTTAAAGTAAAAAATATCTGAAAGAAAACAAAGCAAAAATGTTGCTAATTTCTCTTAGTCTTGGCTCAAAACCAAGCTCTGGAGTTTTTCAAAGCTATTAATTAAAAGTTTATGTAGCATTTTATTTATCTAGTAAGTTCTAATTTCTTCATGATTTTATCTTAAGAGGTAACTGTTAGAGAGCTTCCACCATGCTCATCCTCTGGAAAAAGAGATCACTCCAACCCTAGCTTCCAGCCTCATCCTGTTACCAAACGCTGGGTGTTGTGAAATGAGTACATTTACAGAGCTTCTGAAGGGTGTGCAAATGAAATGAAGAAACAAAATGAAGAAGCTGAATGGGTCCAGAGAAACAGCCCTACCACAGTGAACCCCTGCCCCAGTCTTGATTCAGTCCTGCTGATAGGTGGGTCAGGAGCAGAGGGAGTCTGGGCCAGGCAGGACCCTATAACTACATGAAGCTCTTGCTGCTCTTCAGTGACAGAAGTGCCCAAATCTCCATTCACAGAATGCACAGCACACAGGTTACCCTTAACCTACCCAGCCTAGGATTTCCAGCAATCTAGCCATTCAAACTTTGGCTGCAAAGGCTCCACAAGGAATTGGCTAAGTTGGGTGTGATGCTTAAGCTGGCCTGCTTGCCTGTCACCCATATAAACTGCAGTCTCAGCATTCCTGCAGCACACAAAGCTGGAAATCACTGTATCTGCTTCTAATGAATGTAGGCTCTGTCCACACTTGGCAGGTTTCTTCAGCTCTGCCGGTTAGACTAATAAAAGATATTATCTCTCTCTATGAGTTTTACCTCACTTATACCCTGAGATTATCACAGCTCTGCCACTTGGAGGTCATACAGAGTAACTCTTTCAGATTAGGAAAAACTACAGTGATACCAGAAGAAATAACTTGAGAATTGTGTTCTTAAACCAACACAAAGTTTAGGGCAAGGGAGTGGACAGTTGACAGGGCTTTGCAGTCCCTAAGTGTGGTCTGGTTTCATTTAGTGATACGATGCACTGCCAGACACTTTCTACCAGTGAACTCCTTTGGCACCATGCTACGGAGTGTTTCTTCCTGGGGTGTGTGCTGTGCCTGGTCCTGGACAGAGGCAGTTGTTTCTTTTGTAAAAACCTGCCTATTTTTGCTGGACTTTGATTCAAGCTGGTCTTAGAACAATACTGGCATGATCTCTTGAAAGAATTTTTGTGGACTGAGGGGAATTTTGAAAGCTATTGTGTGCATTTGTTGCACGGATTTTACCTCTCTCTGCTTCCTACTTGCTAAATCATAACAAATAGAAGATTGTGTTTCATACTCTTCACTGACTCGGTCATATTTTCAAAAGCTATTTATTTGTAATATAAACAAATGAAACAACCTGCCTTGCCTTTTCATATCTACAATCCCCCCTCCTCTTCATGTTTGCAAAACACTGCAGCAGCCTAACAAAATACAGTGTGTGGTGTTTCCTGCTGTGACCCAAAATACCCACTCGTGCTCTAGCCCAGCAATGCAGGTTTGCTGCTTTTGGCTATGAGCAGTGAATGCTTTATAGCAGTTAACTGTTATATTCCATAGAAGCACATTATCCCATCCACATTCCCTGCCAAGGCAGTTTCCTCTTGCAAAACTTCCTTTGTCATTTTCCCACATCTTTCCCATACTTTTTTTGTTTCCTCTTATCCAGCACCATTATCCGGTGTTTTGAAATGCAAAACCAGACCATTGCTTGTAAACATTTCTTTCTTTTTGTCTTCTGGTGCACCTCTGTTGTATTTGATATGTGTAAGTCCTCTTTTCCTATGTTTTATTTGTTATATTTAATTTCTGAATTACCTATAGTTCATGTGTCTTCCAGAGCCATGAGCTATTTGCACTATTATTGCATTGCAGTCTCGTTCAATACTTTTCCCACTTCTGTCTTTGTCCACTTGATCTTTAGTGAGAAACAGTGGTTTGCAAGCACTACAGTAACAATACAGCTTAAATGCGCAGTGTTAACTGACTTGGAAATTGTTGGATTTCCACGCATGTTCTTTCATCAGGCTGTTATGTCTCAATATTCTGGTAAAAGTCCTTATAGTACAATGTGTCATACAAATGGCATCCTGGTTTTCCCTCCCATGCCAGTATTTGTTGTCCATTATAAAAAAAAAAAAAAAGAAAAACCAAAATAACAACACAAAAAATCCCCAAATAATCAAAACCAGCTGTCAGTGAGCTTATTGCAAGTTAGCAGTACTCAAACCTCATACAGAGCAACAACTCATAATGTGTGCTGTAGGTAGGAGATGAAGTTTTTTGCAGGCTCTTCAAATTATTATTATTATTCAGTCTCTTTGAATTAAGTTAGGCAATGGAAAGGGAATTGGTGGCTAAAATCATTTGTCCTATTATAGCAGAGGTCCAAGCTGTGTTCAGTCCTCCGCATGGGGAAGGGTGTGCAAGGACTGTCCACAGACAGGAGGCCTGGAAGTTAGCTATGTGCAGTGGCGCACTTTCTTGAGGCAGTCAGACATCAGCTCCCATTCGTGTCTCCCTAATCCTCTCAAATTTTAATTTTTTTTTTAATCTAGTTCTGTAAGTTACCAAAACAAAAGCTATGGCTCAAACTTCTTATGTGTTATGAAGCTGCTGGAGTAGAGAGAGTCAGTATGTAAGGGCAGAGGGAGAAGAAGAATGAGGGAGGTGTCACCACAAATGCATTCCAAATTTTTATTTAGAAAAATATTTTTATTAATACATAAAATACATAAAATATTCTGATAGATTTATAATAAGCATGCAGATTGAAAAGTCGAACCAACTCATCAGAAAAACTTTGAAATATTTTGTAAAACATGAGCTTGAGTTTGTAAGTGGTGGGAAAGTCAATCTCATATCAATTTTCAGTTGATTGCAGAGCAATGGTGTTACAAAGTCTGTAGCTGCAAGTCAACGAGAATGATTGCACAGGTCAGAACTGTTTTACTCATGAATTCTGAGCAGAAAACAGATCAGACTGTAACACAAAAGCCCTCCACAACTTCAGTTAGGCAGTAAAACCAGAGATTAAGAAAAGGAATGTCTGAGTCCTGGCTATCTTGCATCCTGTGTCATTTGCACTGGTGCTGAATCAGAACAATAATGTGTCAGTTTGGATTATTCTGTCCACTTCTCAGAGCTGCAGCAAGTAACGCTGGGTGTTATACACCAGCAGTTTCTACACCAGACTTTCAGATTCATCGCACCTTGCCTGTGAACTGTGCTTAATCTGAGAAATGGGATCCCTGATTCTGGATCCCTCTTTCCAGAGTGGTGAGATGCCCTAGGAAATAAAATTAGAACTCCCTGTTCATCGGTTTTGTCCCATTCAGTTGCAGGGTACAAGACAAGGAAAAGTGAAGTGGATTCCTTTTGGTGTGTGCTGCAAAGCCCAACCAGACATGCAAGGAAATTGAAGCCCCGCACTAGTGAAATCCTTGCTGGCCTTACTGCCAGAAGCAGCAGAGGAGAGGCATCCCATGCCAGCAGCATTGTGCTGCCTGCCCTCAGTGAGATCTGGGGTCACTGCAGAAATTTGCAGAACTGAAAGTCAGCACATTCTCCACCCTGTACTGTGGTGCATCTGTGTGGTGGGGATGACAGTGTCTGCACATACAGGCTGATATACTGCATTTGCTTGCCAGATATCTAAAGATTTTGTACTTCAAGGCTTCAAGGGTTTCATTCCAAATTACCTTTCACATATATCAGGTCACAGTTATTGACAGACTCTTCTTGGGAGAGCTGAGTAGAAACTGGAAGTGACTTGTGAGGACAAGAGTAGTTTCTCCTCACCATAGCTCAAGACCACAGGCAAGGCACAGGAGCAGATGCAGGCAGCCACAGCCTGATCAGCCCTGCCTGCTCCCGAGTAACCAGACAACCAGCTTCCAGCTCCCTCCACTTCTTCATCACCCCCTGCTTCCACAGAAAAATAATTTCATACAAATTTTAGAGGAACATCCAGTTAATCAAAACACAGCAGGCTGCCAGCGCAGCCTGAGCAGAATGGTGCTATCGCACACCATGGCACTTTCAATTCTGCTGCTTCATTCTCTTGACAGAGATATTAACAAAAAGAGGAAACAGGCTATTACCGTGACAAAGGCTTTGACAGCACAGGGAAAATGGCATGTTAACTCAGCATCAGACAGGCTGTAGCTGGCTGGTAACAACCATGCTCCACTCAGGGCACTCAAACCCCCCGTCCCGGCTGTGTGGGTGGTTTTGTCTGCTGTGGAGCAGGGCACATCTTTCCATGCAGCTATACCCACCTGGGTGCTCAGACATAGTAGCCAAGATCCCCACTTTTAATAGAAGAGGATATTAGAAGATCATTAGAATTAGCCTGTTTTGTTTCAGATCTCAAACCCGCTAAGTTACATGCACTGATGTCTGGATGAAGCAAGTCAAGAGTTACACTCTGTTTAATGGGCACGGGGGTGCTCCTATTTTAATGGGGAAGCAGCTTCCGCTGTACGTGTAGAAACACTGTCGTCTGATTTTATTGCAAGCAGATGTTGGAGTGTGCTTAACTTGGAAAAACCCGTGAGGCTCAGAATTAGCTACACTAATCGAGGTCATTTGGTAAACTGGGTGGATTTGTGTTATTTCAAGATCCAATTCAAGATTGCGACAAACAAGGATTGGTTTTCTCTAGAGTTCCAAGAAAGCTCTGGCCATTGCTCCATTTGTTTCTCCCTGTTTGAGACCCACTAATGATCAGTGTTTGGGAGACCACTTTTTTTGGGTTAGGGTTAGGGTGTTTGCCGTCTGCCAGTCCCACGCCATGGGTCGCTGCAGCAGTAGCACTGCAAAGGTAGCACTGCCATAGTGATCCGTCTGTCAAACCCCTGTCATTAAAGTGGTCAAAAGATGAGCAGTTACAACTTTGGATGGTACTCTGGTCATTTTTGAGCTATGAATTTAATTGCTGTTGCTGTTCTCTGGAATCTGATATCCAAAACAATTTTCCTGATCTCCTCCCTCACAGTCTATTTAGGTCCTGAATTCCTTAAGTCAGGAACTGCCCTTCTGCCCACAGGAATAACTGGGCTCACTGTGTTCTTCATCAGTGTGAATATCAACACAGAGATCACCTTCACATCAAGGTGTAGCATCTTCTGTTACATCAGGTGATATAAATGGGAAAGATAGATAAGCCTTCGGATGTTTACCATGTCTGATGAAGTAACAGTAAAAACAAACCCCAAAGATTTACAAGGTCATGATCATTGGAGGGCATCCAGCTACCCAATCTTTTTAAGTGATTTTCCTGGAAAACAGAATAAATGTAAGCAGCCGGTAAGTCTCTTTTTTGTTCTTTTCCCCTAGTAATTGAAGCTGGTTTAATTAAGTCAATCCAAGCCCAAGCTGCTGGCCAGACCCCTCTTCCCCTGCCCCGTATTTCTGCTTCTTTCACTGGGCAGGCACTGGTGCAGAGACAGACTCCTTGAGATCTGGTTCAAGGAGCTGATCTGTCTCAAAGTATACCACTGGTCCCCAACTGCTTGTGCCTGACCCCAGAGTAGCCCCATGCTTGTGCCAGCAGAAGTATTTCTGTGACCATCCAGTGGACCACATTGGGAAACTGATCCAGCTGAAGAATAAGCAGGGAAACATAATGCATTTTTCTCCCAGATGAACCAGTTTCCTAATCTGATGTGCTGAGCTGCTGAGAAAATACAGTTAGAGGCAGAACACAGGACAGGGGCAAGAATGAGATCATTAGAGAAAAGGACAAAGTGAATCTGAAGACATGTGGGCTGAGCTGTGTCCTTGGAGCTGTAGGCAGATCTAGGCTGCAAGGCGAAAGTAGGGCATTGCAACAGCTCTGGCTCATCCTGGGACAAGAGGGGAATCTCCTGCAGCAGCTCTGTGAGCAGACACAGATCTCTTTGGGAGACCCAGTAATAAATAGTCACATGCTCAAGCACCAGGTCTTCAGAACAGCTCTGAATACAAACAGGGAGGTGGTGCTCTCAAGAGCTCTAGATAGCACCTCCTTGTCTCCCTGTCACTGCCTGGGAATTGCAGCTGTGGGCTTGGAGAATTAGATGTATTAGGACTCCTGTGAGGGGGGAGGTCATTCTGTAGTTCCCAGCTGTGGCCAGTCAGTGGCTTTTCTGTTGTCCCTGGGATGTGATAGGGAGCTGCTGATCCTTGTTTGGGCACACAGCTGTTGATTTCAGTGTGTTTTCTTACACCGAGAAACAGACGGGAGAGAGAGGGAACATGATCAGATAAAGGTTTAGAAAACAAAAGGAAGGAATAGGAACAATCTTTGCTACAGATGGGAACAAATGCTTTGACTGAGAGAGGAGTTTGCCTCTAGCATTAAGATCTGATGTGGTGCCATCACCTCCCCTCTGCCCCCAGGGCTCTGTGAGGCAGCACTGGGCAGCAGCTGTATGTGTCTCCTCACACCCTTGGTTCCCCAAGGACCTCCCAAGGTTTCCATCAGCCCTTGCAAGGAACTTAGGCTTGCAGCATTTTGAAAAAGGAACAAATGGCTGAAAACTAGGTCTTGCCTTCTTTTGGCAGCTGTGCTGGGTGCTGGTGTTGTCCTCTTAACTCTGCCCCAGCACACATCCAATCTAACAATCAGGAAGCTCCAGCTCCACGTTTTGTAAAAAAACAACCAAACAAACAAAAAACAAACCAACCAACCAACCAAAACTTTTAAAGATTTTTTTGAATGTCACTCCAAAGAAAAAGTTTAACTCAGAGGTAGATAATGTTAATGACTGCACAATGACAAGAGTAACAAAGTAGGAGCCCATAAGATGTATTATAACGTGAATGCTTGTCTTGAAAATAAGTCAGGGTATTTTCCCAGACTGGTAAAATTCAAGAGAAAACTAATAGCATTTTCATTTTATCAAGTGTTTACTTTTACCATGAAAATAAAATATAGCACAGATAATATTGACTGTTCAGAAATATAGCTGCAGCCATCAATATAGGAAGAAAGATTGGTAGGAAACTTCTCCTTTCTGGAAAGTGAGCTTTGAGTGGCTGCAAAATATTTAATGGTGTTGACATTCAGATGGTCACAGTGAAGCTTCAGCCTGAATGTCTTCTGGAGATGAATGAAGCTGCTTATGATTCAGAACTATTATTTCAGCATATGATAGGTGCTGTTTTCAGACACCACATCAATTACACCTTTTTTCACAATAAAGATTTTCCTCACAAGCAAAAGCATAAAGGTTACACAAACCATCAACGAAAAAAAGTCTTTATAATTCTGAAAAAGAAATAATGGTGTCAAATGAAAGAAAAAAAATAATTTACTGAGGAATTTTATTTTACTCTGGATTAAAATTTTGGTTAGTTATAATAGTTGCTCTGGTAGCAAATATATCCTCTGCTTTCATGCTGACATTGTCTCCCTTATTTTACTTCTCTGACCTTCAACTTCAGTCTTTGTCTGTATGGTTTTGCTTTCTTCTGCTCCAGGTTCTTGCAGAATTCGTGCGTCTGCCTATTTCTGGTTAGTAATCCTGTGCCATCTGGAGCATGTTTCCTTTTTTGTTTTACATCTCTTATTGCTTGTTTCTTTACACAAAAGGCAATTTACAAGTCAGTCATACAAAACATAAACTCTGAGTGAGTCCAGAAAAGGGACAAGAAGGTGATCATAGAGCAGGAGAACCTCTCCTATGTACACAGGCTGAGAGAGCTGGGGTTGTTCAGTCTGGAGAAGGTACTGATGAGACCCTATAGCACCTTCCAGTACCTAAGGGGTTTATAAAGAGAGCTGGAGAGGGACTTTTGGCAAAGTCATGCAGTGGCAGGACAAGGGGGAATGGCTTCAAGCTGAAAGAGAGTGGGTTTATTTTGGATATTAGGAAGAAATTCTTTACTGTGAAGGTGATGAAACACTGGAACATGTTGCCCAAAAGACCTGTGGATGCCCCATCCCTGGAAGTGTTCAAGGCCAGGCTGGATGGGACTTTGAGCAACCTAGTCTAGTGGGTGGCATCCCTACCCAGGGCAGTGGGGTTGGAACTAGTTAATCTTTAAGGTCGCTTCCAACCCAAACCATTCTATGATTCTCCTTCTGTGATTCTATGATTTTAAAGCTGTTGAAAGCAATTGCCCTGACAGCAGCAAGTATCCATTGTCCTGCTCTGCTGACTCAGAGTTACCAGTGCAGGAGGATGTGAGGCTCTTAGAAGAAAGGATTACACACTGCCTGCAATCTCCACCCCAGTAGCCTCTGCCAGAGGGTTTTGAGATTCTCATTTTAGGTGTGTGGAGGAAAGTTAGTCTCCTAACCTCTAAGAAACACTGTACATGTGGTGTGAATATGGCCATGCTACAATGGGAAAGCACCTCTCCTCAGGATAGTTTGCCAAGCTGCAAAGAGGTGTACAAAATTGCCAGAGCTGGCATCCACAAGAAATCTTGCTTTGAGGTATGCCACGAAAACCTGAACTGAGCAGCTAGCCTACATGCATATTAGAAAATAAACAATTAAGGTGCATTTTGTTTTGATCTGTCTTCTGGATATTCTGTTTGGGGTCTTTTTTTTACACAATCAGAGCATCTAAAAAAACGGATTATATGCTGGTGGTCAGGGAAGCTGTATTTACATGATTACTGAAATTACTTATTCAACAGTTACTTATCTCACCAATTCATCATTGTTTAAATTTTAATTCAGTGACAATGTAACCTCTGGAAAACACTGTTTGCATCTATAATTAATAGATTGTTATGCTCTGTAGTTTAAAATTTGATACACTTCCCTCAAACTCTGTGAAGAAGTGTTTCATGTGATCTCTTCCTGAATTCACAACAGATGAAAATGGCCTGGTTGGCTTCATACAAGGAGGTTCATTTGTAGGGAGATGCAGATCCAGTTTGCTGTTTGCTGTCTAACACAATTTAGTCAGAGCAGCACAGCCCCCCCTTTTTTCTCCTGACAGCAATACTCCCTCCAAAATGAGGTTCTGGCAGTCTGCTTTTGTACAAAGTAGACTCAAATGTAATTATGCTGCTATGACAACTTAGTCTTAGAGCACTCACAGTCCTTTTTCTTCTCATCTTTATAGTGCTTCTGCGAGTAGAAACTGATTCTGTTTTTTCTTCTTCCAGTATAAATAGAAATACACGTCAGTGAAGTCCAAGTTGGACTGGTAAAAGGTCGGGGTCAGTCCCAGTGTAATAAACACTTCTCTCTTAAAAATCATGCAGTGAAAAGAAGGAAAAAATGTAAGGTGCTCAGGCCCCCAGCCCTCCCTTAATGAAAACCACCCCTGTGCACACATCTGCATGCGGAAGGAAACATTCTCTCTTTGAGTATCCACATGGAAAGAGAGCAGCCATGGGCACATCTCTCCCCTTATCACCCTCCCTCAGGAATAAGCCACATAAATACTTCAGAGCCCTTGGTTGCAGTGTTCAGTCCTTGCAAAGGTGTCTTGTCCTTGCTCCCATGCAGGCTGCTCCCAGGGCTGGGGTGGCTTACAGCCCGAGAGCGAGTCACTGCCGTGTGAGGAGACCAGCAAAGAAGGAGCACAAAACCCAAAGAAACTTCCCTGGGCACTGCACAGTGCCTCTGAAGGAAGGCAGACCAAGGAGCCGGGCTCTGCATGGGAAGAACCAGTGACGAGAAGCTGTTTTGAAGGACCACACTGGTCACCCAGCTTGCTGTAGGAATTGGATGTTCTGGTGGGAGAACATCATGGGAAATGCTCAATAGCTGAGGAGTATTTTATAGAGAATGGGCACATGCTTTCTGTTCCCTCCTGCCTGTGTCCTTGTATGGGGTTTGAACCTGGTATCTCCTGCTCTGAAAGCAGAACCTCTGCTTCCCCTTAGACCTTCTCATCCAGCCTTTGAGGCAGGCAATAGAAAGTGTCTTTCAAGGGTCACCTCAAAATTCGGAGCGTGGTGCAGGCACACTAAGGCAGAACGCCTCGGGCCAGCCCTGAGGGAACATGTGGTTTCGCCATCAAGATGTCTCCGTTAATTGCTACCAAAGCCAGAGGTTTTCCATGTGTTTACTTTTGATGAGTTATGTCCAGCAAAAAACTGTAAGTGTAGCCAACATAACTTCATTCACAGTGACACTCAGGGAGCTGTGGAGAGGTGCCAGAGGTGTGATGGAGAGCATTTTAGTTTCATGTGGCTTCCTGAAGCTCCCTAGAGCACACTGAAAACAGTCCAGCCATTTCTTTCTTTTTATTTAAGGTAAAAAAATATTCCCTTTCCAGCTGTGAAAGCAACTGCATAGGCCAGAACAGAAGGTGTTTGTGGTAAAAAGACACACAGGCTTAGGCAGACTATTTCAATCTTTTTTTTTTCCTCCCTGAATTCTCCAGGGAGGAGAGGTGCCAGCATCAGAGGGCAGGAGAGAGACACAGTGATTCTAATTTTTTTCTTCCTTCTGACCCGAGCCCTGAAAGAAGAAGGAACTTCTATCACTTAATGTCCTCTGTGTCACTTAGGCTGAGACCTGAGGCCAGAAAAAGACTGTTCCTAATTGGTGTGGCTGAGACAGTGACCAGACCCAGAGAGGGGCAGGAGGGAGTTTGTGGGTCACTGCTTCTGAAACAGCCTCTTGTCTAGAAGCACTGCCCCACACCATACAAGATTCAGAGTCCCTGAAGTCCCACAGCCCTTACCCCCATGTGCTTCTTCCCTTCACCACGCAGTCACCTTGCAGTGGAGATGTAATTCCCCATCTTCTCTCTCCCCAAAGCACCTACCCAGAAGATGCCATGTCAGAGCTGGGGGTAAACAGGGTGAGCACACAGGGTCTCACAGAGGAAGCCACCCCTACAAACACCTACGGTCTTGCAATAAAGCCTCAAAATCAAGCTAAGGAATAGCAAGTGTTAATTTATGGGCCTGTGTAATCTGTGTGGATCTCCCCCTTGCCTGTGCAGGGCTGTTTCTAGGCATAACCCTCCACTGCCCTGGAGCAGAGGTGGGACCTAGTTCCTTAACCAAGGGAACTCTGGCAGCCACAGTGAGTCTGGACTTCTGTTATGCTCTCCCACCCTGAGTGCTTGATTCTGGGTGATCCTGAGTGCTGCAGAGCCTGTGCCTCCTTCCCTGGCTTCACCCTTCAGCAATGTCTGTCAGCACGGGCATCACCTACATCAAAGGGGTGGCCTGGTAATATCAGACACAGGAAAGCTGCTTTCAAAATGGCATCTGGCAGCCGTTTCTCTTCCTCTCTCCCCTGTCTCAGAAATAGAGAACAGACACCACTGCACGTGTTTTCCCTGTCTCATTTTGACATCTTTGTGAAGTGACAGTGTCAGAGAGATATCTTTCCTGTGCAGGAACACCTCCTTTTCCACTTGCTCCTTGACAATTTAGTGGATGAACTAAGAAGGTTCTGGCCTCTATTTTAATCAGGTAATACAGAGTTCATGTATAGGCTGGTCGCCCTAGAGCTCACTAGAGCATATGGGAGATGTCTTGTCTGAAGACAGACCTAAACCCAGCACTTAGTGCACAAACACAGTTTCTGTCTCAAGCCCCATGTCTGCTTCTGCGTGTTTTCTGGCCTGTCATAATGCTGCCTACTAAACACCTCCTGGCCCAGACCTCACATTTGCTCTGGTGGGTGGCTCTTTCTCTGTCTCACCATCTAGACTTCCTGTGTTCTGCAGACTAAGAGTTTGTCTCAGACACTCATGGAAGCTAAGACAGATCCTTGACAAAGTAATGTTGCTCATGGTAATTGTCCATGGCTGAGTGAGGTGAATCTGGAAGGAGAACTTACCATGTTTCCCTTGACCTACTGGTTGCCTGTCTGCTGTAGAGGTTCATGGGGAACCTTTCCTAGGGGAAATCTTAATGCGTGTCCATATGCATGGCAGCTGTTCTTCTCCAGGCAATCAGTGTTCCCAAGCTGATTTTATATCATGTCCATTTCACTCCCAGCCTCCCTCCACTCTTGCACGCACTGCTCCCTACACCTCCCTATTGCCAAAGGGACATCACCACCCTTCTTTACCTCTCATCCACTTTGTTCTCAGCTCTGAGGGTACTTTCCTCAGGACCCCTGTGCGCTTCCACTCTCGGTAGCAGGTCCCTGTCTGCTGTGCTGCAGCTGCAGGCAGAGCTGCACCTCAGCCCTGCACATTGGCTGCTTCATCCTGCTCACCTCAATGATTCCTCAGAAGTAAAAGCCCTCTTTCTGTCTGAGATCAGAATACCTGAGCACATTCGTTACTAAAAGTACGCCATGTTCACAAGAAAAAGGGGCATATGAAAGCTTTGTATTCTCACAGTCTTGGTTCTTCCACGGCCTTGTACCATCAATCATATACCTGCAGAGAGTACAAAACAATGCCCAATGCTGTCTCTTGTATTCACTTTGTGAAGATGTTAATGACTGTGGGAGCGAAATGAAGTGGTCCCTCCCTGAGGAGATAATACCGTTTTGTTCTGAGCGGCAGGTCATAACAGATGGGATGTACGTGCACCTACTTTCTTGTGTGCGCCTCTCAGTTCTCCTTTCCTGCTTTTTCACAGAAGCCAAGTTAGGAGTGACTCATACCAATTGATGGTTGTCAGCAAGACAAATATTCTCTGGTTTGAGGGTTTTGTAAGAGAAGAAATGGGAATCACACTCTTCCCTCCTTCTCTGTAGGTCACGTCACAGTCTGTCTGTGGTAGAAGAAATGGTAACTTTCTTCCAGATGATTCTCATACTTAATCTTAACAACAGCGATTTGTGTTCAATAAAGTAAAAGTCAAGTGATCCAGCACCATAAAAAGAGCTTGGAACTCATTTGGATTCTTGTTTCGTTTCCTTTGTTGGCTTATATAGTAGTTGGACAAATAATGTTTCTTGGTTCTGATTCCATGTTAGATTCTATGGCTCTGTATTTCACAGCTACCATAAAAGCAGGTGCTGCAGTGATGGGAGACATACAAGTACCTGGATAGATGATAAAAATGTTGTTGGTGAGTGCCTTCAGGGTGTGCTTTGTGTGAGGAGACACTTAATCTAAAGAATAAGGGATTGTTAACTTTTACTATATAGCATATGCAATACTAGAATTTATTAGTCTATTGTTCAATACAGTAACTGATGTGCTGGTTTAAGTATTTTTTTTTTAGTCCATGACATAAAAGAAGTTCCCAAACTTCCTGACTCAGTTTTCCTGTTTGCAATATGTGAATACTGTTGATACCAAGTAAAAGTGCAGTAAATTAAACAGCAGAATAGATATATTGCACACAGGTGAAACATGATTCATGTGTGTCCTTGAAAAGACTTGGGCTTTCCCCAGACTAATAAAGGACTGATTTCTAGTTTTGCTACAGTAAGGAAGGGCACACAGCAGACACTACAGAACTCCTCACATGCCTGAGAGTGCAGGAGAGCTGGTCAAGGTTATCTGTCCTGTGGCACTCTTCAGGCTGCCTGTAACAAATAGTTAATAACAAACTGTTGTGTGCATGTCCAAAGCTGACAAAATTCAGCCACGCAGTCTCAGAGAGCTGAGCATTCATTTCTCACCATATACAATATTAATTAGTAGAAAATATTGACAACCTTTTTACATGTATGTCATCCAACACATTTTCTGATTTTTGCATTTACATTCAGTTTCTGTTTTAAATTGACACGTTTAGCCCATAGCTGCTTTCAGCGCACTAGGAGGGGAGAGTGCCATTTCTTTACCTCCCTGCCGTTTGAGGGAGAAGCAGTTGTTCTTTACACAAAATCTCTATCAGTGGCAGCTTTTAAAGACTTCCTCGTGTGATGTCTGAATTTTTAAAAGTTTTGAAGTACCAGCTTTTTCTGCATAAAAGCTGCTTATCCCTCAATTGCAAGAACCTCAAACAGTCTGCTGACAGCACGCAGACAGCCCCAACCAAAATAGTTTGAGATGGCTGCAGCTTCTCTTGGCAAGTGGGGGAGATTAAGGGCAAAATCCCACAGTGATGAAGATTGTTATGCTGAAGTCCCTCTCTACTCTTGATCTCTCCACATCTCCAGCCACGACCTGCACTTCCCTGCCTTGCAGTGAGTGTGCATCTCTGTTGTGCAGATCCATCTGCAGCAGCAGCAGCCTGTCCCTCTGTGCTTTTTTTTTTTATGCTGGAACTTGGCTCAGCCAAGAGGTAGCCTGTGCTCCACAGTGGTGCTTATCCATGGCTGGTGGTTGTCTCACACTGCTTCGTGCTAGCTTGCAAAGCTAAAAGGGCTTCTTCACCCACTTCTGCATCTGACACTAATTCATCCCTCCTCCATCCCTCCAGAGTAGTAGCAGAGCACAATCCATTTATGCTTTGTTAAATCTGCACAGGAGGCAGAGAGATGCATTTTAATTATTTTAATCTGGGTATGTGCAGCATAGAGGGACAGTGTATTGATTTTTCTGCTTATTTTTTCCATCTCTGAATGAATAAATCTGATTTTACTCAGCAGCTGTGTGCTTATAACCTCAGGCTCACAAATATTTGTCATTTAACTCTTCCCTCCAAATTTCACCTACCTGTTTCATATCTTGAGGATCTACTTTTATTGTGAATGATACTCCAAGACACAAAATACAAAGTATACATTGATACCAACCCCCTGCTTACTGGGATCTGAAAGGAGAAAGCCACTAGAGGAACAGGGGCCTGTAGCAGATGGGAAGCTGACCCCTGTGACTGCAGCACATACAAGATGCCTGAATACCTTTGGGAATATAGCCCCTGATCTCTGTGTAAATAATCTGCTGCAAAAACCATACCAGGGTCTATGGCATCTCTATCTGTCTATCCATGCCCAGTTTCTACCAGAATAAGCACAGGCTACATAGGTCAGTGGTTATCAGAAAGGAATTTTTTACTGAGGGCTTGTAGAGGCAGCTTTTGGATGCTGTTCTAACACAACTCCCAGCAGCAGGTGCTGGTAGGACACAGGCTATCCTCCTGTGCCTTACCATTCTGTCAGCACTCAGATCTGGACACACACACAGGCAGTGGTTGTCAAAAAGTGTTGTGGCCTCATGGCAAGCTGTTTATCTCCTTTTTAACATGGTGCAAGCTCTGGATGTCTAAGGAAATGGAAACTCCTTTCTAACACTTGGCTCAGTCTCAAAATACTGTTTGTATGGATCCTCATTTTAGAAACCATATTTTCACCTGGCTCACAGGGAAATCTGCTTTTCCACTGTAGATGGAATCAAGATAGACAGCTTCACAACCCTCATGAAAATTTTACTTAGCAGGCAGACCAAGGCTATCACTGAACACAAAAAATACTTTTTGAAAGGAGTGAAAACACTGTGGGGTGAGGCATTGGAACAGGCTGCCCAGAGAAGCTGTAGATGCCCCATCCCTGGAAGTGTCCAAGGCCAGGTTGATGGAGCCCTGAGCAACCTCGTCTAGTGGAAGATGTCCCTGCCCATGGCTAGGGAATTGGAACTAGATGATCTTTAAGGTCCCTTCCAACCCAAAACCATTCTATAACACCTTCTGGATTTTGTGCTTGAGCTGATATTCCACACCAAGAATAGCTGATGGTCCCTGCCTGGCTCCCAGGTCCCCTGCAAAGCTCCAGCAGCCTTGCTGCAAGCTGTTGCTTTAAACCTAGAGAAAAACGAGCAGCTGCAGCCTTTTGGGGCTTATTTGGTAACAGCTACTGCCTTCCAGGATGCTCTTTCTTTCTCAGCTTGCAAGTATTCCTTTCCTTTTTTCCCCTCTTTGGGCTTCTTTCTTCATCCCTTTTCATGCCCTCTGTGATTTAAGAGAATTGGTCGTGAGAAAAGTTGGGTGGAAGACTCAGCAATTTTCTTTCCAGCACCCCTATGTGGCAGTGTGCTGGGAAACCTTTGTGAAGCCCTTCAGCACTGTCAGAAGGTAAAGATTTGTAACACACCAAGTGCCACTGTGCTTCTCTTCTTTATCTTCCTCCTCCCTGTGCATGCCATGGGGTCGTTGGTACGAAGGTGGGTCCACAAGCAAAACCTTCTTCCCTCCGAGCAACCTGGTCTAGTGGAAGGTGTCTCTTCCCGTGGCAGCGGGTTGGAATTAGGTAACCTCACCCTTCCTTCTGTGATTCTGTGATTTCTCCCCTCTTTGCTGGCAGCCCCATGTGCAGACAAACCCCGGCACAGCCGTGCCAGTGCCAGCTCAGGGGAAATCTCTGTGCTGGCAGAAGGTCGTTCAGTAGCATCTTCCCTTGCCAAGCCCCAAAGCGTGCCAGTCACCGGTGGAAGCTAAGTTTTGAAATGCTTTTCCTCTCTTTCTGCCAACACATCATAGGAGATGGTGGTACTCTTTGTGATATTTTCGTAGTTAACAAACATTATGTGTGCGCTGTGAGAAAAATCCTACACAGAAATGAGATGGTGTGTACTGTGTGCCTTCCCTTACAGCATCTTTTAAATTATTTTTCTTTTTTTTTTTTTTTAAGAAGTCTGTGGAACTGGAGAATAACAGAGGAATACAGGACAAGCTGAGAAGAACCAGCTGAAGGGAAAATTTTCAAGTTTGTGACTATCAGAGCAAAAGGAAAAAAGGTAGGACTGCATCCATGTGGTTGTTCATCTTTCACCCACTTTCATTGACTGTAATGGGACTGATGGCTCAGTCTGTGTCACTGCCCGTCGGACCCTCACTTTCTGAAGGTGGAAGAGGACACTAGAAAGCTCCAGAAGTTCAGGGAGATGGAAGTCAGACTAAGGCAGACTTTAGCAGGCTTGTACTCCAAAATGGTTTGGCTCCAGGCGAGCAAGTGAGGGCTTGTATGCTCTGCATGCGAGTTGGCCCTCACAACCTCTTCCTCCACCCTTGTGTCACCGTTTCTTTGAGACCAGCCCAACTTCACCACCAACTCACATATAAATACACGAAAAAGAGCAAACCCTGCATTTTTTTGCTGAAGCAGCTACCTGCTTAGTGTTCAAAACATGCCTTCATTTCCATTATGTTAGATGGCAGCATCATAACCTTTAACAGCACATGAATCAAAAGTTGTCAGCTTTTCCTCTTCTGCCATGAGCCTTGTGATTCTTGCTGTGTGCTTTATTTTCTTGCGGTTAGCTGAAGCTTGCTTGCAAATTTTTCCGGTTTAGAAATGTCCATCATTTCCTGTGCTCTTTAACAACAGAGGAATGCCAGCCAAGGCAGGCAGCCTTTCCACACAGCACTTTACTTGTACACACCGAGGCTGATCTTGGTGAGCAAGGTCACTGCCTCTACCTGTCTTGAAGCGGACTGCAACGAGACTCTGCTTTATGCCCTTCTCCTGGTAGGACTGGGGAACTGGGAGGCTAGAGGGGAAAACTGGCCTGAAAATATCAAAAAACAAACCAATCCCAAACCCCAAACAACCAAAGAGAATGCCACAACTTTTTTTACCAGTTGTTGAAAAAAAAGTCTTATATACTTGTGTGGAAATTTTCCTATTACTGTTATTATTTCAGCTTGTAGCTGGCCATGGGAATGTTTCCAAAGAAACCAGTACTCTGGGAAACCTTTTGTTTTCCAGAAAGGCTGTTATTCAAAAGCAATTAACATAAAAACATTAAAATTGTCTAACTTCAGAGACAGAAGAATGGAGGAAGGAAATGTGAGAGCGTGTGTGTGTGCGTGCACGCAGGAGGGAATACAGCAGTCTGGAGTAATGTAAGAGGCAGAAGGGGAAGACCAGGGGGCTTGGGTCAGCATGGGATATGTGCAATTGCCAAGGAGGTTCGGGATGGTAAGACCCCACACCTGCGGGATGCAGGAGCTGGGAGGTCAGCTGGGGGCTGCTGTGACCTTGGAGAGCAGCACAAACCAAGGTGACCTGTGGGGCCCAGGGCAGCAGGAGTCCCAGGACTGAAGGCAGAGATGCCCAAGTGTCTCTCCATTCTTCAGGCCAGGTATGAAATGTGTGTTATGTGTTTTGCCAGCTCTGAGTGCCTGTTTTCATGAGGTGCAGCTGTGGTTTCGAGACCAGGCTTGTGCTCGGCAGCTCAGGGCAGTGCTCTCAAATTCCCTCGCTTCCCTCTAACAATGCTGGGTGAAGGCACTGGCAGCAGCAGTGTTGAGGATTTTATTTAACGTTTGTACGGTGCAAGTTTTCTCCACCATTTCTCCAGTGGCTGATTTCAGTATCACTTGGGAGGGCAGAGGGTCACTAGATATTAAAGTACTGTCTACTTGTGTGGAAATGGGAGTTCGATCAGAGGGAGTTTCCAGGTGGCCCAATCCCGACCTCTCTGCCTTTTTTCAAAAGAGCACAGCTATTTTAAAGCCTGAACTGCACCATATGCAGCCTGAAGTAAGGTGTTTTCTTTTGCAAGGGCGGTGCCACAGCTATAAACGTACAGATTACCTTTTTAGGCCTTTTGACGTTTCTGTCTGTCTTTCCTCCTCCTATGTTACTCCATCCCTGACCCTGTTCATGTCCACATGTGCCAGTCTCAGCCGGGCAGAAGTGTGGAGGTCTCAATCCTCCTCAAGGGGGACCCTGGGGACTTGGGAGACAGCCAGAGGTAACGTTGCTGACAGGAGACCCGTGGACAGGAGAAGTGGCAGTAAACACTGGGAAGGTTGAGATCACTGTGAGTGGGAGAGATGGAGTTCCTGGGGTAGAAAGGAGGGGTGCAGAAATTGATTAAATATCCCAAACTAGCCAGGATTCCCAAGATCACCGACACTCAGAAGAGCCTACCTGTCTCCCAGAAGCACATTTGAAACAGAAATCCACAAAGACCTTTGATAAATAAAAGTCTGAAATGCAAAAGCTTGTTCTGAACTAGACAGCAGTCTCACGCTCTGAAAAACCCAGAGAAGTGGGGCAAGAAGCATTGCATAAAAAGGCAAAAGTCATGTGAACAGGGCCTGTAGAGCAAAGAGTTACTTCGGAAAGGATTCAGGGCAGCATGGTGTGCCAGTGGAAGGGGAGGAGGTCTGGGATTGTCCTTCTCCTGCCACAGAGAGAGGCTTTGCTGGTTTTCAGGGCAGTGTTTCTGTGCTGGTGTTTTCCTGTAAGCCTTCCCTGCCATTCAAAGGGCAGAATAAACTTTTAATAGATCATCAGATACAACAGTGTCCCCCCACTTCCATCCTTCTGTCTGTTTCAAGATCAAATTTTAATTGAAACAAGATGTGGCAGACAGCATGAATGTCTATAAATAGGTTCTAAACTGTCATCTTAAGAGGAATCTGTGTGACCCAGTTCAAATACCAATATGACAAAAGAAAAATTGTTAAACACATAGTCACATTAGACACAGGAAGGTCTCCTTGCAGATTGTTTTAATCTTTGACAGATACTTATTTAAGCCGGTTCCAGCAAATGATAACATATTTTCTGCTTTAGTGCCCAGTAAATGCATTTTGATAATAGATTCCATTCATACTATGCTTTGTATTGTCATTGAGTTTATGGTACAGATAATGTGCACACTTACTAGTTTCTCCTTCATTCACAATTTTTAAAGAGTTTAATTTATATACTCTATTACCTGAGATGCAGAAGAGATTTTGTTCATTTTTAACCAAATCCTCATTTGAAGTATGTAATTTTTGATAATATAATATTCTAGGCTGACCATATGATTTATCCAAGAAAGCATTTAGAACACTGTAGAGGTTGTGAAACCTATGTAGGGTGTCTAAACTTCCAGTTGCATTTATATAACACAGTATTTAAGTCGTCTGAGCCCCCAGAAGATTACCTGTATAAGTAGCAAAGGCAGACAGGATTCAGCTTTTGTTTTTCAATCTCTTTTCAACATATGAAATGCTTTTTCAAGAGCTGGTTACACAAAGCAAGGTTTGTGGAGGTTATATTTTTCAGTACTTGACTGTCGGCACCGCATATTTCTCATTTGTTCTTTGCCTCACTTTCTGAGGGGTTGCATGTATCATCCTTACTGCTGCAGTTCTGCAGCAGCATGTACCTTTTGAGGAAAATATTTATTTGAAGTGTAAATATGTTTTCACTATAAAAAAGTACAAAGCTGAGAGTGGCTTATATTTTAAGTATGCTTGTGCAAGTTTTAAAAAGTGAAACACAGACTTTTAAACTTTATCCATACTCACTGAGCTTGACACAGGATTACTATAGATAGTGAGCACTCAGAGCCAGCTACCATTTAAAGACCAATAACAACAGTACTGTGTTTCTAGAGGTTTTGTTAAAATGAACCGCTCCTTATCTGTTCTGTGAAGCTACAGAAAACTTTATCCTATACAACAGTGCCAGCTCTTTACATACATGCTGTAGAACTTTTCGTATCTTTTTATGCCAGGCAATTTTCAGCTTGCAAAAAATTTCTTCACTGAAAGAGTGGTTAAGCATTGGAACAGGCTCCCCAGGGAAATGGTTGAGTCCCTGGAGGTATTCAAAAAACAAGTAGATGTGGCACTTCATGATATGGTTTAGTGGGCATGGTGGTGTTCAGTCGAAGGTTGGACTTGATGACCTTGGAAATTTTTTCCAATCTTGATGATTGTATGATTCTATGAAACTGAGTGAAAGTGAACTAGTTACATTGCAACAAGGACTTTTGCACCAGTCATAAATGCAGACTGCAGACTTTAACATTCAAAATATAGGTGTCTTTTTTTGTTTGGTTCGTTGGTTTTGAGGTTTGTTTTGTTTTTGTTGACTGATGGATTTAGAAATAACACTTGCCCTAATGGAAGCTGTGAGTTTTAGTATGCTAGGCAATCTCTAGCATGAGAAGTCACAGAGCTTGTATTACAAAATGAAATATAAAGTTGCCTCAAGCCAGAGACAGCAAACAGTTTTTTGTGATAAGGTTTTTGGGACAGGCTGACAGTTTAGTTCATTCACTTTGCTCCTGCTCAAATTTGGGGATTAATCTTGTTATCCAATTGACACATCTCAGAATGTGTTTTAAAACTTTTTAGCCTGAACACCAGGGTGTACAAAAGCAGGATAAAGGGATGTGGTGGTAGAGGCGAAAGAGAGGTCCTCTGCCTAAAAGCACATGGTATGTCTCCTCTCCTTTAAGCATAAAACACATATTCTTTAGCAGCAAGACATAGAAATCTCAAGAGACAACAGCCTGCCCCTGTTTAACTTTCTCACCAGTTTGGAGACTTCTCTCTGGGCACCATATCAAAGAGCCTCAATTTCTTCCATCTTATTATGGTTCTTTGTGGTGGCAAAAAGTGAATGAGAGAAGAGAACTTTGAGCTAGGTGAGACCTGAAGTTCCCAGGAACCAGAAGATCCTTGTGGTTCTGGACCCTCTTATGCCCCTTACACACCTGAAGTGCTGTACTTAGCCAGCCACACCGCGATATAAAGCAGACACAACCCATCCATAGAACCAGTAAATATGTAAAATAATATGAAGTATGTGCCAAATGAAAGTAAGCACCTCTGTGAACCTTCAAGCTGGCATTTATATTTGAAAGCAGTAAACTGACCTGTCTGCACTTCTGCAATAAAAAACTTGAAGTATACATGTACAAGGCAGGACTTGGAGTAGATGTCTTGAGTAAAACATCATCTATGCAGGTGTGTCTGCAAGCACAGAAAGAACACAGGTATTTTCAAGTCTGAACTGCACGTCCAGTGTTATTTGAGATACTTTTTTTTGCAAGAGGAGGGAAGATTGCTGAATTTTCTAAAATTGGCTCTCTCCCTATATCTCCTTTCAATGCCTTTTTAAATTTTCCAGATATTCCTGGCCTAAGAATTTGGGTAGGGAATAGAAACCATATTGTTTAACACGGGTGACCAGTCACACAGCATATTTGAATCCTGAACAAAAATGCTTGGAGATATTGGTACCATCCAGCAACCCATAGGCAAAAAATGCTTTTATTGAACCTCTTCACCACATGGTTACAAGAAAAGACTGTAAAAATGTTATCCATTTGTGGTCAGAAGAAGTATCAAGTACAACAAATTACACTTACTGAAAACTTCAGTTACTGTACTTGGCAATGAATTTGCTTTAACTCCAGGAGAGCATTTCAAGTGAAATCTTTAGAAGAGATGTGAACCAATTGTGCAATACGGGGCTTTTTGTTCCTCATGCCATAGTCCAGATTCACTGTGCCTACCAAGAAATACATTCTATTAAGGAAACAGAAAATTTGAGCAGTTCCTAACTACAGAAGCCAGCATAGCAGCTAAGCTATTTGGGATGAAACCACCATGAGACAACTGCAGTTCCAGCAGGATTTGGCTCGAGGATCATGTGGGAAGCCTTTCCTCTGCCAGACCAGTGATGAAAAAGAGACAGAGGATGAGGGGGACACAAGTTCCAAGTTGTGAATCACCCCTCATGTTGGCCAAGGAGTCTGCAGACGGAAACAGGAGGGAAGCGACCACTGAGGCTGAGCTCTGCAGCCTTACCTTCCCTGGTCCCCACTTGGAAGAACTGTGCTTTGTTTCTCTGAGATATGCCTTGTCATACAGCATTTGCCATCATTAATTGGAGAATCTCCCTCCTGCATCCTAATCAAACAGTTCTGGCAAAGCAGAGTCAGTATTAAGAGCGATGTCTGACATGTGCTGGCCAATTCAACCCGCAAATTGCCTGCCTCAGGCCTGGTAGCCTTTTAATTTTATACAGAATAAAATTATTAACAGCAATGGAGCATGCGTAGACCATCCACAAAAGGAAAGAGCCCCTGTTGCTGCGAGAGAGCTGGACTCCCAGTTTTTGTTTTTTCCTCAAATACATTTAAAACATTGATGCTTTCTCCCACTGGATCAAAATACGACTGCATAAAAAATGGCAGCAAACACATTAAAATGGGTGTTACACCAAAAATCAAGAAGAGGTGAAAAAAACTGGTGAGAAGGAGGAGTTCAAAATCAAAACTGCACACATCCAGAGGAGCCCCATATCTTAGTGAGTATATCTTTCAGTCAGGGAATTCCTCCTGCAGAGGACAGGTACCCATCAAGCTCTGTGCCAGATCCAAATGTCCTGCAAGAGCAGTCAGCAGGGAGTGGGATTTTGGCCAAGTGTGCAGTGGAAATGCATATCAGCCACAAAGTGGCTTCCAAGTCTGAGTTGTAATTTTCCCCAAATGTACTACAGAAATGAGATTTTGCTACAAAAAAAATGTTGTTGGGGGCCCGGGCTGATTTATCGAGAAATGTCAGGGAGCTGCACAGGTACTCATGGAGTGAACTTGACTAGAATTTAATTCCAGCAAGAGGCCTGCTTTTCACCCTGTTTCCTGATCCCTAGAGAAACAACTGGAGAAAGCCGAAGCCTTCGCAGCAAGCCTGACCCTGTGTCGCAATAGATGGAGCCACCTGTGTCTGTGTCACCGTGCCCGTGTCCAACTCAAACAGCTCGCTTCCTGGAGTCCCCGGCCGGAGGGGAATGTCGCGGTGCGTCACGGCTTGGAGCGGAAAGCGGATGGTGCTGTGGAGAGCGCCCGCTGTGACCGGCTCGGATGCAGGCACCGCTCCCGTGAGCTCATGGCAGCAGATGGCTCGGTCCTGTGCTTCGTGGCAGGAGAGAGGCACGGAAGCGGGGGAAGGGACGGTTTTTCCCCGGAAACTTATCTGTCTGGCAGATACCAAGGCCAGCATCCGTGTGGTCTGGGAGGTTCAGATAGACGTGGGCTCCCCAGCTGCTTGGTTTGGGGTGGGTTTGGCGGACAGTCCTGCGTGAGACTATTGCAAAAGTTAAAAGGGTATTTTCTCAGCTCTTCTCCCTTCCACACCCCCTGCCAAGGCAGCAAACCTCTGGTTCGTTTCTTGGAAACTAAATCTTTGCTCCAATAAAACTTGTCCTCTGTGCTAAAAAGATATAATATATAATGGTTAATATAACAAAATGGCTTCACTGTAGAGAAATATGTTGCAGGTTGGATGACAGTTCTGTTTCTTTCCTTTTTCTGTTTTTCTCCCTCTCAGCCGTGCACATACAGTTTTTTCTGTGGTAGGGCTCCCATCACTGCAGTTTCACGCAGCCTCCATCACACAGTGCTGTGCTGGGGCTGGGCTAGGACAGCTGGCAGCAGGCGAGATTTCTCGAACTGAAGCATTCCCCCTGTGTGGAGAGGCAGGAGAGAGGGACAACATGCCTCTCTACTTGTCTAAATAGGCCTATAGCTGGTGATTCAGATAATGATAAGGCACACTGAAGAAGTGTGTATGTCTTTTATTCTAAGATCATCACTAAGGTGTGTGTGAAGTATTGGCTTTAGTGAGATACGCTGGCTCTGGATGGAAGGGAAAAGATTTTGCAGTGCTTCTGCCTAGCCTCAGTTCACCCAGCCTGGCTCCCTGCAGGATAACTTGTTTTAAGGTGAATTTATGAACAGAGATGCCACCTCCTTGCAAAGGTCAGTAGCTGGTTGATTGCTTTTTAGCGTGAGAGTTCAGAAAAACATTCTTAAACCATGATGTCTCCAGAGGTTTGTGGTAAGAAAACAATGTTAATTTGCCCAGTCTAGAAGCAGAAAGATGAAAAAAAGCATAAAGTACACTGTGTTCTTTGTTCCAAATACCTGAAATTAGTGTCTTTGTTGGAGATAAGTGCCATAAATGGATTTAATGTTTGAGGTTTTTTTCTCTCATTTATGGAGCAGTGCGGTATTGCTGCCACAGCACTGGTGCACTACACAGCACAATCCACCTATTTACACTTTCTAGTGAGCAGTGACTCTACTGTAGCTATTGCACTGGGTGTTCCATCCATGCTTTATTGTAGTTTCCAAAGGAGAGTGTGTCATATCAGCTTCTAGAAAAGTTCAAGACAGCTGCCTGTGTCATGGAAAAATAAAACTTGATTAACAGAGGATGTAGGAAGCCAAAGTCAATACTAGAAATGTGTAAAGCAGTTAGGGTGGTGTAGATTAGTACCTATGAAGGGATGTGCAAATCTGAGTGCTGGACATGATTGATTTTTACATCGAAAGGGAGGTCATTGTGTTACTGTGTTTTCAGTTCGAAGTCCCTGCTGACAGCATTGGAGCTATTTCAATGTCCCACTCAATTCAAAATCTCAAATATTGTGGAGAGTTGGGCCTGCATTCAGATCTTTCCTGAACTTCAAGTATGCAAGGGCAAGTAACAAGAGAGGAAATGCTAAACTTTGAAAACTGTGCCGATCAGCAAAAAGTGCTGGTGTGTACACAGAGCACCTTTTGGTTGAACTACATACCTTGTGTTTATAAAAATCCCTCCGTGAGAGGTAGATGTGATGTTAGCTGGGTAACAGGACCATCTAGAAGGCAGGAGAGCTTTGTAAGCCTATGACTCTTGCAAAGCATTTGAGATGCTCTTACCACTCTCACATATTACAGAAAAAGAAGCAGACAAAAAGCTACAAATTACTTAAATTGGTCGCTGAGACACATCCAGTTAACTTGGTTATGAAGAGAGCATGAATTATGATATTCTACTCTGTCATTTAAAGATAAATGTTTTACAGCACAAACCCCATCATTATGTGTCCATATTAAAAAGGAAGATTGTGTTTTGTTTGGGGTTTTTCTGTTTCATTGGTTGGGTTTTTTGGTGGTAGGTTTTTTTGTTGTTGTTGTTTTTACAGCAATTGTAAGACTTTTAGACTTGCTAGGAGGTGGGTCCGACTTGTGGTTAAATCCTGCAGACTATAGTCTTGCTGATCTCAGGATTTTCCAAAAATTAAAATACACATCTGGATTTCTCTAAACCCCACAAAACTTCAAAAACTTTAGGCCCATTTCACCTTTCCCCAGATAACCGAGATGGCCATAAACTACTTGAGTGTCCTGGCAAGATTTCTTGTAATAGTCTCTTGAATAGCTCTTAGTGGCTTATTAGCAACTTCAGGTATTATATTTTAGCAAACAAAATCAAAGTTTATCCCTTAGCTTTTGCTTAACCACAATAAATGATTTATAAGGTGCAACCTTATGTCATGCAGATGCAATGCATTTTCCAGTTGTGTTGTTTATGTAACACAGGGCCATTAAATATGTCATGTGGAGGGGGTTCTGTATGGAGATGTGTATAGAGTTGGAGTCAAGAAAAATAAATCTCCTGGTAACCTCTGGCACTCTTGTAACAGTGATCACTGTGCCATCCCCAGCACCACTTCCTACAGCTGGTTCTGCACCTGAGGCAAAGCTGTGGAGGTTGGTACCTGCCTGCTGCATGACTCTGGATGTGGGCTGGTTTAGATGAGAATTAGTTTTAGCAACATCAAATGGAAGTCTTACCCAGCGATAAGCCTGAAGTGCTCATGCACTATTAAGTTCCTGGCAAAATCCTTATAATGCAAATATTTACACTCAGGGTTTGTAGATACAGTTACAGTGTGACAAATATCCCTATCTAGACAAGCTGGCAGGAAAGAGACAGTGTAAGAACAGAATAAGTACCCATGTGCCTGCTTGAGTGAAGTCTGGAGGGTCTCAGGGTGTGTCTGTCTTTTTTCCAAATTTACTTATATTGGTTTAAATTTCTCAAGTGGTAACTGTGAGCCTTGGGCAGCCATACAGTTCAAGAAACAGAAATACGCTGCTTCTCAAACAGCTTTCAACAGAAGCTTGCTGAAATGTGCTTGTCCCATATTAGGACATCTGGCTGGCCCCACAGCAAGCCATTTTTTATTTTCAGGTGAACTCATTCCATTTTAAGTTTTGCTTTGCTTCAGTGGCCTTCTGTAGAGGATGCTTCTGGCTTTGGCCCACCCTGGCATTTTGTTCATCCTCTGTAGAAGTCTGCCTTTTTTGGCAACAGGGGCTATTAGCTTTCCTCCTGTGGTTTCAGCTTTTCTTCTTGCTTTTCCACTTAGGATTTTTCTTCTTCTAGTGTTTCTTTTCTCTTTTCAGGAAGAAGTTTCTGCAGGTCTGCAGGTGAAATCTACTCATTCTATATAAACACCTTCTTTTTATTAAATTGGTCATTTATTTTTCAGTCCTCATTCTTAAGATGAATATCACAGAGTTGTGGTGGTTTGTGAGGGGTTTTGGTTGGTTGCTTATTGGGTTTTTTGGAGCAGAGAGGGGAAGTGAGAGGTGGAGGGAATCACATCTCCCAGGGAAGGTGCTGTTACTAATTATGCCTTGGACATTGTTACTTATGGCTTAGATATAATTACTACTTGATCTAACTCATATGTGCTATTTAGGACAAAAGAAAGCCTCTCTTTTTGTATGACCCAACAAAAAAGCTGTTTCTTCAAATATTCATTTTTAGGAGTTCAGAAAACTGCATCTGTAATTCTTACACATCCTACCAGATCCTGAACCCCTTCCCACAGCTGCCACCCCTGCAGCCTCCCTCCTACCAAAACTTTGCCACCTATAGCAACACAGTGGTGCAAAGGAATACTTTCAGGACACCTCTTACTGCTGGATTCTGGTTGTCTTTTGAGAACTACTTAGAAATGTATGTTGCAGGACAGGATTTTAAACCTTGTCCATGTCTTATCCAAATTGGAAAAAGCTGGAGGTAGAGGGTGCAACCCAGATCATTAAGGTAATGGGGACATGGCCTCAAAGGCAGAGATGTTCTGGGAGAGTGACAGGAGGGCCCCTCTCTGACCTTGATTATTTTATTTCCTTCTCTAATACTCATGCTTTCACCACTTCAGATCCAGTACTGGGAGCAATACCAAGTGCCTTCTGGTGACAAGAAGTGTGTGCTATATGAGCTGGTCAGATGATACAGGTGTTGAGTAAAAATCCACCAGATTGGTAAGATTCATTCCCAAGTCTTCAGAGAGCTGCAGATCCCCAACAGGGATCCAGGCTGAGTTTAGACAATCTGTGCCCAAACCTGCAGTCGTCTATGCTCACACAGCTGCTGACTGGATCCTGGGTAGTTACCAAGACATCCGAAGCTCTGCCTTGGAGCGTGCCCAGAGCCATGTCAGCCTCAGCAGAACTGAGCAGCTCAGTGCCAGCCTCCTGCCCATGGTCTGTCCCACAGGAGCAGATGCAGCTCTTCCAGATTGCACTCTGCAGAAAGGCTGTTGTAGGCTATTGCCTTTGTTTGAAGGACAGCAGGGATGCTGCTGCAGTTCCTGTTCTCCTCAGGGTGTGAGGATGCTTCCCTGCACCCAGCCTGGTCCTCTCATATGGGCTCAGTCTCTTCTTTCAGCTAACAGATTCAAAGAACCTCTCCCATTCCCTGGGGAATGTCCAAACTTCCAGGGCTGTATAACAGTGTAATTGTTTTGCAGTTGGTGCAATCCTATGATTTGTAGAGTTGGAGGGATTAATTGAGAATCTGTAAAGTGTAGTGAACAAGTCATGTGTGTGAAAGGTTGAAGAGCAGGATTCCAGTGCTTCTGCCAGAAATCATCCCTGTGGTTTATGTATACTTTTAATGAAAGATGTAAACAGACCTTGGGGTGACACTCACTGCCTGAAGGCTCTGGAGAGGTCTGTGTGTCTCAGTGGCATTGTATACAGGAAATGCACATGAAGAATGGCATTTGCACTCTCTGTCCCAGTGTGATCTTTCAGAAGGACATTTCAAGGTCTGTAGAGAATTTGGCTTCCAATTCATTATTAAGTAAATTATACCAATGTGGAGAAAGCTGCTGAAATAAACTATTGCAGGGGTGTGTTTCACAGTGGGGTTCGATGTGCTGTTTCCTGAGGGTTCAGGAAGCATGAGGCCAAACCAGGGTACTGACATGGAACACCTCGTACTTCACTAAAATGGTGATAGTAATTCTCAATTTACAAAGCTCATGGGAAGGGATCACATGGAAAGGAGTTGCTGGTACTTATTTCTTAGCTCTCTGATTTTGTACAGCCTGGTAGAAGAGATGAAGCATAACAAATTCGTGGTGGGTAGAGGCCAGAAATGTTTAGTGGATTGTGCTTCACCTTCAGTTTCAGTAACAGAAGCCCCTTTAATAGGAGAACAAGGCTTGTGCCTGTTAGCTGCTGTCACTTGGGCACATGAGACTGATGGCAGCCATTGACTCCACATCACCAGCTTTGAAAGGCACAATTTGAAGCAGTGATTTAAGCTCTATTTATATTCTTTATTTCAAATATAAGGCCACCATAATGCTGTATGTATTACTCCACAGGATTACAAATTGCACCACAGTGTTTTATAAATGATTTCTCTTCAACATAGCCTTATATTGTCAGGTCAATTGCTTCTACAGTCCCACTTCCAGTCCTTCCACCTTAGCCTAAGTCTGGCTCTTGCTGAAATTCCTGAGATTCTTTTATATTAAAGTTATTGGCAGACCCCACACTGCCTCTGTTGTCCTCCATGCAAGAGCTACTATACAAGCACACTCCTAGAGGTTGCTGCCTTTTTCCAGTCGTTGGAAAACAGGTGCCTGCATTTTGGTCCTGAGATGGAAGGCTGACTCTCACCATGAGATGGCCTGCACACGTTCATTTCCACCAGGTCTGGCTAGCCAGCTGGTGAAGGATGCAGCTGTAGGCACGGGACAGGGGAGGTGCACACTGTACTGCCAGCCCTACTGTGGCCTGAAGGCTTCACACAATTAACTGCTCTAATTGCTGGGGTGGAGCTCAGACACAGAACACTCCTCCGTGTAGGGGCAGGTCACTCCTTCACACCCTTCTGTGAGCACACAGGGGTTAGCAGCGTCTAAGCTAAGAGAGGATTTGGGCCGAGAGACAATTTATTAAAAGATCCTTAATTCTCTCCCCTCTGTGGCATTTTTATCCATTTAGTCATGGAACTAATGACCAGACACCCAGTAGGTAGGCAATATGAGTGTGTTTATGGTGTCCTTTTAGAGGCATCTCTTCGTTCTGGGAGAAGACAATCAAGAGAAGCTGCTGTCACTCAGGATATAAGGGGGATAACAACAAAAATTCACAACTCCCTATTACCCTTGCTTGCTCGGTGCCCAACACACGCCAAGCAGACCAGGCCTGCCTCTCTCCTCACAAGGGTTTATTGCTGTACATTTATCACATCTATACAGTGGCACTGAATGCCACATACACCATTTATTTCAATATGATGAGGCAGGAAACACTTTCTTCCCATACATGGGTAGGCAGTTGTCTTCAGAAATTCCCAAACCTGATGCTGAGAAGTTGCTTGTGTGTGACCTGCACTGAAACAGAAGTACCCACATGAGGGGCACCTATTCTCCTTTACCACAAACTATGCTTTGGATTCAAGGCTTGCAGAGAAAAGGGACATTGTTCACGTGGCCTGTGACTTGTAAACGATTTCTTCACTAGTTTTTGCATCCCATATGGGGACATTGTGGAAGATTTCAGGTAGCCCATGAACCAGATGCAGTTTTCTGGGGTGCTGTGCTGGGTGCACTGGAGTCAAGTAGCAGAGCCACAGCAGTCAGGATGGAATAACCGAGGGAAGCTCTCGCCCAGAGGGGAACGCACTGGTAAACAGTAACCACAGCCAGCACCAACTGTCTAGACCACTAGTACTATGTTTTTTGTGTACAGATTATTGATTTTAGGCTACAGTGACAGAGACGGCAGTGTTCTGTACACATGTGACCTCACAGGTCATAAACCATGTGCAATTACACAGGCACTACTTACCAGTAGTTTAAACTGTGTTTGTTAGTTGTTGTTATTACCTCTCCCAAGAGATTAGTGCTGTTGCTGTCTGTAGGCTGTGATTTACAACAGTGCAATCATCTGAAAATACTGGGTTTGTTAAGCTTCTCAGACAATACAAAAAGAAGCCAAGCAATACTTGCAGTTGGCAAATGGACTTAAACAAAATGTTTTTCTTTCCTGAAGATGTCTTATCTTATTATGTTCCACCCATCCATTCGCCAACAGACAAAGTGGTCTTCCATTGGGGGACACATAAAAAAATGAGAGAAATATGAAGGAATTTCTGTGAATTCTAGTATTAGTGCTATGATCATCACAGTGTGACTGAATGTTCAGTAACAATACAGATATTGCTTGACTCTTCTTGTTTAAAAGAGTGCTAAGTCAGGGTTTTCCTCCTAGAACCTGACATCAAGTCTGTGGAAGTCTTCTTCCTTGAAGTGATCCAGAAAGAAAAACTATGTACTATATGTTTTGAGAATGTAAGCCATGTACATTGTTAGAGATTGTAAGAGGCCTTCAAATCCATTGGTAAGTTTTCTAGTAATCAATTATTGTTGTATGAATTTATTAAAGATTACATAGCCCTTCAGGAAAATGACTGTAATCATGCTTTTCCAGCTTTTTTTCTTAACAGAGTGGACTTAGAAAAACCTCTTTAAGCTTATACTAGTTAATTTTTACTTTGATATTTTTTACCAGTAAAAAGCCCTCCCCTCTGCTTACCTTCATTTTCCTCTGTCAAAGGAGATTAAGGCACATCTCCTTGAGTGTGACTGCTACTCCTGTCCTCCACAGAAGCCCATATATAGCAATTCCATTGGGATCCAGAGCACTATGATGGGAGAAAGCCAGGAAATACTCGACAGTGAAATGGAGGGGCTCCAAAATGATCTGGCTCAAGGCCTCTCTAAATTGAATTTTGCAGCCTTCCAGGATGTGGGGCCAAGGTCATTCCTACTTCAGACACAGCTGAGGGAAGGGCTGGGGCAGGAAGTTTCCATGGGCACACACCTGCTGTCCGAACCAGCAGTGAATAATCAAGGGAAGAGCCCTGGACCTCCAGCACCTTGCTTTCCCATCCATTTAAGAGCATGGAGGCAGCAACTGCAGCTTCTGAGAGCTTCATTCCTCTGATGGTTCCCAGCAGACCCCTTCCCTTGGGAGCAGCTGGCTCTGCAGTCCCTGACCCCATGTGGCCCAGCCCCTGCCCCAGCTCAGCACCGTGACTTTGCAGCACCAGGGTTTAGGCCACACCAGGGTGTTCAGCTACAGTGGTTCTGCTGGCCTGGGGCTGACAGCTGCACAGGCAGTTGCCTGCTTTGTCCTGGCCTTTGGGAGCAAGCAGATCCACCCAAGGTATAGGGAAAATACAAGCTACTACAGTCTTAAATAAAAACAGAAAACCCCACACTAGGCTGGAGACCACCCCCATTTCCAGTGTTTGCTGTTGGGCAGGTGGCTGCACAGGAAAGCAGGAGCTTGGCCTCTAGGATAGCGTAAATGAGGCAAGGAAAATGTGCTTTCCACTTGCCAAAAAGACTAAGGCTAAAGCTTTGCCAGTTGGACTGCACCTTGAGAGCTGCTGGACAAGCTCACTTCCCATTAATGTCAGTGGGATTTCTGTGGGAGCTTAGCAACTGGTGTGCTGTAAGCCCTTACAGGGGGATGACAGGGGAACATGTCAATGCAAATGCCTGTGAGGCTGAAGCCATCCATTGTCTGTGTGAAGTAATGCATTCAGGTGATACTTCCCAGATAATAATGGTTATACTCTTAACAGATTGCTCCTCACCCTGACTGCTGGCTTTCTGCTTTATAGACGTGGCAGTACTATTAGTCAAAACACATTCTCCCAAAGTCTGAAATGGTATTCGCTACTGCTTCTCTTTTCAAATACTTTTCTTTTGTCATCTTTTCAATTTAAATTCAACTTATGTATGTTTATCTAGAAAATATCCTGTAAGTACTTTTACATACAAATATACTTCTCAATTTTCACTTCTAAAGCCATCAATAAAACACTTTAAAACTACTCTGTGGCACAGATAAGCTTTTCACTTACCCATATTTTCTCTTATATACAGCAAGGGAGGTGCTGCTCAGTTCTCTCATAGAAGGCACTGATGAGAGCAGCAGGTTCACGTGCTGTTTTCAGAAAGAGCCCAGAGGGACTGAACGCCATGACACATGTTGGCCACCAGATCTGTTCTGTCCTCAACTTCCTGCTAAAACAAATCTGTTTTGATTATTCCACATAGTAAACTGCTGTTGATTGACGTAATGCTGGTGCTGGTGGCTAATTCATCACTCTTGGCTTGACCACTGCACAACATAACCAGTAAAAGGGAGGTACTACTGACTAGGAAAAAAGGCCAACAAAGGAAGAAACGAGGAAGGGAAGAAAAGGGAATCTAGTAACTGTCACATTGTCGTGGTCAGGGCTCCACGAATTGGATACAGAGCATTTGGAGAAGAGGCACTAATGTTTTTGCCAAATCTAAGATATATTATTTTCTGATGCCGATTTATTCAGCAAGACACTTAGATTTGAAACAGAATGCATAAACTCTGCACAGGAGAAATTAGCTGAGAAGCAGCATCTTAATATAGAGTGCAGGAGTGCATGGAGCACTTCTGACAGTGGAGGAGCCTGGGCTCCTACACAGTCATTCCCAAAGAATGTTAAAAATATTTGTGGGAGAGAACAAGCTTGTGAAATCGATTTTCTGAGCTGCTGTCTGCTTATTTAAAACAAAAATGATCTTATAGCAGTTCTATGTGTTTTCTTTTCATATCAGTGTTAAGCTTATCTTATAAACACATGTTCAGTATGTAAAGTAATTTAAAAATATCCATTATAAAACTCGATGCAAAGAGAATGTGGCTTGAATGCTTGCTGGCATGCAGAGACATATCCTGTCTTATTCTTTTTTGTACTGTGATACAGTTGTAGCATTATCACTGATATCATTTGATACATCATCACTATTATGTAGCGACATTGAGGACTCTGACGATCTATTGTAAGCATGTCAAAGACTTCAAGATTTTGTTTTTGGCAATATTAGATCACAAAAACTGAGGACTGAGTCCCACCGACTTTCATTAAACAAAGTATCCCATTATTTTTCCTGTTTTAGAGTTGAAATTAAACTAGCATTAATAACACTGCAATTCTTTCAATGAGAAAAAAATTATCTTAATTATTATCGTGTCTGTAGAAATGTGCATTCAAAGCACAGCTTAGACACCAACTCATCACTGCTGCATGCTGCTTGTGCAGGCAAGGGGTAAGAGTGTGCCTTGCACAAGATCCTGATGTCCACAATGGAGCTGGGGTGAGTCAGGAGTGCTGTCCCATGATCAGCACCTCAGCTCCTCAGTGACCTGGGGAGTCCAGGACTAACAAGCTACGGCACAAGTCTTCCACTTGGCAGTTTTACACTCGGGAAAAGAGCATTCCCACAGTAAGTGGTAACTTGTGTAGCAGCCTTTCAGGCTAACACCTCCTGGGCTAACACCTCTCCTCAGAGAGATAAGGCACGGAAGTGCCACCACTACAGGACAGCTAATGGAATATGGGAGTGAAGACTGGGGGCTGGGGAACAGTTGAGCCTAAACTTGGAGTCCAGATTAAAACCTAACAAGAGTCTAAGGCTGGGACAAAGACTCAGATGTGGGAAGACATCAAATCAGCAGCTTGTCATAAGAAAGAGGACAGAAAGAAAGAATGGGCAGAAAACCCTCTGCCCCATTGCCTCTAGACTTAGTTTCAGGAAGTCATGGTCATTCTTATGTTGGCATGTCAACCATACTCCCAGCAAGAGTCCAAACTCTTCTCCAGTCTCTTTCCCCTAAAGCACGACAATGTTCAGTTCCTCTCAATTATTCTTTTGGTGTCAATTGCTCTCAATTATTCTTTGGTGCTGAGTTCAGTGTTCTAATGTAGAAGGTCTTGCCTTGCTTCTGGGTGTCAGAACGCCAACAGCCAGTGGAACTCCTGCTTTTTAGCATCTTTTTTAAAAAGTCTGGTAAATTAGTACTTTTTTCATACTAATTAGTACTAATACTGTAACAGCTAGGAAAGGTAGAAGAATAGTCAGGTTGTGAAATGAAGCACTCAAAAACTGCAAAGTGTCATGATTAAGACTTACCCGGTGATTTGATTTGATCCTGTTACTTGTATTCATCAGGCTATTTTACAAACAAGTTTGAGTCCAACTTTATTTATGCTGGCCGTTATTTCAATGCAAACACTTGTGTGAAGCTCTTCATTTTCACAGTGCCACAGTACCCTAAAAAGTCATCACAACAGCAGCACTTGCTGGGTATTTTAGCTTCATTTTACAGATGGGACATACTTCATAGCCAAGTGGCAAGAACATCTGGTCAGGCATGTTTAGACATTTGGATATCTTGTTACCTTTTCCTTAATTCAAATGACGGTTTCTTCTGAGCCAGGGTAGTACATAAAATATACAGGGTGGAGATGAAATCCTGTCTCTACAGAAATTAATATAAATGAGACATTATGGCACAGATACATATCCTTAAGGTCTAAATTATTCTGTTCACCAAACAAAATTGCTAACAAATTGGCAAACTAACAAATATCAGCATTTATGAAAATTAAATCCATATGTTCTTCAAATGCATGTATCATCAACTACTTCCAGATGTAAAAATCCATGAACAGTTTTAAAGAACCTGAGTCCCACAGTCAGTTTCCCTCATGATACTCCAAATGAGCACTGTTCACAAGCAATATACAACAATATTTAGTCTCTTCAGGAAACAATACTTGTTGCTTTCCTTAGAGCCAGGTATCCTGTAACCACATCTGAAGGGAGCATCCGAATATAGGCAAATTCTTCGATCGTACTAAACCTTAGCTTGCTCTGTGGATCCGTGTAATTTGCCTGAAAAAGAAACAATGGTGGAGACACTATTCAAATAAAACTTTGAACCATAATAGTAAAAACAGTGTCCTAATTACAAGACCACAAAATAGTGAGCTTCTCTTCCTAGTAACAGCACTGCTGTTCTACCACGTGACCACAAGTTTGTGGTTTTTTCTTTCTCGTCATGTCAGAACTTATGAGAATTTAACAGACCCCTATAAAATCACATTAGAAATGCATTACACATAACAGAGGCTGAAATAAGCTTCCTATAAAACACAGTGCAAAAGAAATTCCTCAACTCTCTAAACTCACCCTAGCAACTCTGTGCCTTGTGCAGTCTCTCAAGGCAGCCCTCCAAAGAGTCAGGCTGCTGCCAATAAATTACCCACGAAGAGGCTGAATTATGGGTGCTCTGATAGCTTTGGACTGCTTTTCTCTTCCTGCATACAACTTAGCTTTTAATTTACTTTAAAGTGGTTGTTAAAGCTAGGGAGTCTCAGCTTATGGTTCTGTGACTGAACTGATAAGAGATTTGAACCCAGCGTTGCGTTTTGCTACAGATGCCTGCTTTCAGGATAGCAGCCTGGCCAGCTCACCCTGGGCTACGCTTGTATCCTCTGCTATATTTGGACCCTGGGTGCCTGGGAGCAGTGCCAGTTTCCTTCTATCCTCTCCCCTTCCTTGTTGCTACAGAAACCTGGAGCTCAGCTGAGCTCAGGGGTAGGCCAGGAGGCTGCACTGGGAGAAGGCAGGCATCAGGGCATTGCCTCTCCACCTTCAGCCTCCAGGACAATCCCTGCCTGTTCAGAATTGGATTACCAAGTGCCTGCCAAGGCTCCAAAAGTGTCTTCTGTGCCTTTCTTTAACACGAGATGGTGGCAGGCTGCAAGGCACAGGCAGTTGAGATCCCTCAAGACATTGCTACTAAAAATAGAAAAGGCCAGGAAAGGCTGGAGTATTCCCCCACTCCACACAGTTGCAGTGCAGAGTTTTCTACCATTTTTATGGTGGAAAGCACCTGTTGACCATGGTAACAATCCAGTTAATCATTTGGTCTGATATGACTTAGAAAATTTAGTGTTATTTGTATCTTTGTTTTCTTTACAAAGAAATGCCACCAGGTTAATTAAATGTAGTCAGCTAACAGTTCAAGCTATCAGTTAAGTTTCAAACAAATGGCGAAGTTAGAACATTAGGAGTAAATTTATCCCTGGTGGTAACTTCATGGTTACAGCAGCTATAAATTTACTTTTTTTTCACACTTTACATCTGCCCTCATGTAAGAAAAAGCTAAGCAATTAGACTGCTTTTCATATGTGCATGGTTCTGTAATAAACTAGCTACGCAATATCTGTAATTTGTATTGTGCACAGATCTGGGTTAAAAATACTATGGCAGTTCTTCACCATTCTGGTACTTTGTATTAGGCTGTACTGTTTGCAGACACTGATGTATGGTAACCAGTCATTCATGCCATGACTTCAGTCTGAAAACAAACTTTACCAATACTTCAGCAATAATTAAAAAGATGAGAATATTAAATTAAGATGATTTTGGAAAGAAAAAACTCTGTCATGTTTAAAAACTAAGTCAAAAGCCATAGACACATGCTGTTAAAATACAATAAACTAGCTATCTCAATCTGTTTCTATAGAAACAGGGCTGATCCATTTTCAGAAAAGGAAGAGAAATATAAACATTTGAAGGTTTGGTGTTTTTTTTTTTAATCTGCTTTACAATAAATTACTCTGTTTTGCATGTTAAAATATCTAAATACTCATCTTGCAAGTTTGGAAATAATAGGTTTATTTTGCAGTATCAATATATAGATAATAGCTTTAGAATTCTAGGCTGCCTTAGAAATATAAATTGGCTGCTCTGCTGAGACCATTGGTAAATTTAATTCCATTTGTGTTACACACAGAAAGAGAAGAGGATCAGTAGAACTTAATTGTGGCATCTAATATAAGTGCAAGTATGCTGATTGAGAATGTTTTAATACATTTCTCTTTTTGTACCTACTAGACAATTTAATTCTTCCCTAAATGGGTAATGCTAAGGAATTTATTTTTTTTCCCCCATGGCGAATCCAGCATTCCCATAGAAAATATATTCTTACACAAATGCTTTTATATTTTACACAGAAAATACAGGGACATTTTTCTAATACCACATTTCTAAAATATTCTATTGTCCCACATATTCTCCTACTGACAAATGATCTTGAAAGCATATTTAGTGCTTCTTATGAAACATTTCTAGCCTAGCAATTTAAAGGACACACTGTCTCAGCTATTTTAATGAAAAAGGTTTTTTTTAAAGTGGTAATTTTATTATAGTCTGGAGAAACCTTGCGGGCCAGGTAAAATAGGAAACTTGACTCACAATGCAATTAGAGGATGGAAAATTAAGAAAAGGAAGTGAAAAGACAAAAAGAGAAAACAAAAGCAGCACTGAATGGATTTGTATAGAGAGTATCTATACTGGGCTAGAATAGTTAGAGTACATAAATCACTGCTGGAAAGGAGGTGCTTGTAAAGAAAAGCTGAGGAACTGAGAGAATTTCCTATGGCTAAACTGACGCTTAGCTGGTAGGGACATGGTCTCCACTCACACCTATATCCTGCATTATCACCTCACTATAGGTGCAACAACTGATTAGTTTTGAAATACATCAAGGGATAGTTCTGGAAAGTATTATTTGGTTCCTTGGAGATGGGCAGGAGTCTGCCTGGCTGGAGGGAATTATTTTCTCTGGATTTATGAGCAGTCTCTTCCATTTGCTGTCTGCCAGTTCATCTGTGAGGGAGATGGTGCTTTCCCACTCCCTCTTGAACACCAAGGGTTACCAGTCTCTATCTGAGCAACTCCCTCCATTTCCAAATCACATTCAGAGGCACAGGCTGGACACATGCCACCTCCTAGGTGCCTTATTTAAATGTGTTACTTAAAAAATAAAAAAGTCTAAGAAAACATATGCTACCGAATCAAGATCAAATGCTAGGGTGTGCAGGATTGCAGCTGGTGCTGTAGCTATTCTTTGATGCCTTACACTGAGTATCCAGTATAAGGCAGCCCTTAGTTAAGTGCTCATCCATTTTGTGTTCTAATGAGGACCTTTTGCCCAATTCAGTGTACAGAATGCAAGGTGGTATGTTTACCTGCACCAACATAATAAATGTGTACCTTTAAAGGCATCTCTATGAGGTGATATCAAGCCCGTGAAGGTGGGCTAGTGCCCTATGGGTGAGAAACAGATTAAATAGGGGCAAGGGACACAGAAATTCTGTCTAAGGCTCTTTGACATTAGAAAGTTTTCATTATTGTAGCTACTTAGTGCAACCATTACTTAAGCATTTTTTTACTCTAAAATACAAGATTCCCATTCATTTCAATTGTAATAAATGCACAAGCTTCTGCAAAATAAATCACTGGGGGCTGAAGGTGGAAAGTGAAAAGATATGCTGTTACTAACACCTGTTTTGTTTTAAGTAAAGTTATTCATGTCACATAGGAACAGTTTCAGCAGCAGATACAAAATTTTTGTTGGGCAGAATTCAATGACTTTACTCCTGTTTTGTGCCAACAGAATCTTTGGGGAATTCAGGCACCAAATTATAACTACCAAGACTTTCTGGAGCATGAGCAAACTGTATCTAAGTCAAATGTGGTTTGTTGGTTTTTTTCCCCCTTTCTCTTTTTTCTTTAACAAAAACATGTAAAAGAGCCCATCTGTGACACACAGGCTATACATCTGCCAAACTCCAACTTCCAGCTCTGAAGCATAGGGGTATTTGAAATTCTCAAAAGTCTATGCCAAGTGTCTGTTTCAGGCTGATTTGTTTGAGGAAAAGTTTGAGAACAATGATAACAACAGGTTTTTTTAACCTGGGCCAATCAATACAATTTTGCCTAATATCATTATTGAAAATTGTTGAGCTGTCTTTTTAAAATTTCCTCCATAACATACAAAGAAATAAATCAGCCTCAGGCAAATAAGCATGGAAAGTTTCAGTAAGTGTGGGTACAGTTGGCCGTTAGCAGTCATGGAGACTGTGGACTACCAGTTTTCCCTGCAGCTGTCTTAAAAATTAGAAATGGTAGGGACCACTGTATATGCTACAGCTGAGAAAGTGCTGTCATAGGAGCTACCTGGCAGGACAAGGTATGTAATCTGTCCTGACATCTATTAACAACCTAAGGATTTTGTGGTGTAGTGACAGTATTAGGGGTTTGTCCCTAAATCACTGGATAATTATTAAGCCCAAGGCCGAATGGAACATCAGCATATATGTCTTTTACAAAAGAAGGCTCCAGCACTATTTCATTGTGAAACTGAGATGTAAATTTTGAAAGGAAAAAAAAAAAATACTTACCGGAAGTCCTGAAATGTCTGAATATTTCTTGGCAGGCTTAAAGGAAGGAGGAGCATCAATATTAAAATCTAGAGGGAAATAAAGGCATAAAATCAGTGTCTTATATATATATTCTATAACATAAACCTACTCTCTGAGGTCCCTATTAACTAGCAACACTAAGGCAAAGAAATATGAAGCAGAATTACCTCTGAAAACATTTAGCCTGTTAGCACTGTAAATCACAGCCTGATCCCACTCACCCATTAATAGAGTTCAGCAAGCAGAACTGCCCTCCCCAAAAGGAAAAATGCGAGAGCTATCTGAAATGTGTCCATTTCTTCCAAGTCTTAATGAATTCCCTTGCAGTCAGTCACATGCAAAGAATAGCCATTATCATATGCATGCTGTATGTTAAGACCATGAAACATTGCTCAAGATTGCAGCTCTGAAATACTATAATCCAGAAAAGCAAAGTAATCTTTTAAATCAGTTAAATCTTTAAGCATGTACCACTTTAAGCCCAGTCAATGACCTAGAAAATTGTCTGAATGTTTAAACTGAGTGATGGAAATTGCTGTTCTTTGCTGCCCTTTAGACAGCAACTCTCATTCATAACCATTTTTTAAGATACAGTTGGTATGCTTAAGGAGTTAAATCCCCAGTTTTGGATGTTTACAAAAATACCTTGTACTTGACTAATTTCTTTCCTCTTTCCTGATCTCACTTGCAAGTCATTCAGATGCTGAGATCAATTCAAACATTCCATCCATATCAAATTTCTAACTCATCATCTCATAATTAAAAAGACCTTAATGCCACAGACAGCTGGTTTTAAATATGAAACTGACTTTCTTTTCCCTCCTTCTTATAAAAAATCCTGTAAATTTGTGGTTGCAAACAGAGCATTGTAGAAATAGCAACATCAGCAGATTGTCAGTTACAATAGCCAGGAACACACAGTAGTCTGCATTTTTCTGTAACAGTTGCGTCTAAAACACTTCAAAAAATGGCAAGCTATTTTTGGATAAAGCACCAAGTCTGACAAAAAGTATATGCATATGCTCAGTTTTGAAATGCCTCCACTTGCTTAAATAAAATCTGAGGATCACATTCTGCCTCCAGCTACGTTCAATAGTATCCTACTTTACAAGTAGACTTGAAGTATATCTAGATTAAGACCACTGCTGTATAACTCTGCTCCTGTGGATGTACACCAGCTAGGACTGCTAATCAGCACTGCTAATAGTGTAGTTTCAGCTGTGCTGCACTAAAGAGGGGATGTAGGATTTAAATCTCCCAAGAATCTAGGATAAGGAGCTGGATAGGAAGCCTGGGCTGAGGTCTAAGCTACTGCAGGTATGTGGCTTAGCAGAATCTGTTTGAAAATAGCTCAAATATAGCTAATCAAGTAGCAGTCCCCCATCAAAAGACCTCTGGACTATATGCAGAAGAGGAGGAGGCTCCTAACGAGTGAAAAGGTAACAAAAACCTCATGGGAATAAGGGTTTCTGACCTGGTTTGGATAAATACATTTCCCTTATTAAACTCTCTCCCTAAATGTATTTGAACTTTGCCACTATACTCCAAATTATTTGCTTCCCTCTACCTTCCACTTAGGGCTGTCGAGTGTGATTGGACTAATCTTAAATGTACTACTGGACCCTGTTCAAGCAGGACACTGCATGCACTGATGAAATAATTTAGGTTAGTTTTAAAGAAAGTTATTTGTGTGGATTCTATTATTTATAAATACATGCAAAGCATCTAAGCAGCTTACAGCTAGGATCATTTAGTTGCCATGGCAATGCCCTTTCAGAAGCAAGAATTTGTTTTAGGTTCTTCCAAGTTCTGTTCTTCTTGCCAGCTGCTGCTCCACCAATGCCGGAGTGCTAGAATTAAAAATATGGTGTTTAGAGAAAAAATAAATAAAGAATACTATTTCAGAGCATGACACCTCTATTTCATAGTCTTTCTGATACGTCTCATCTTGTCATGAGCCATTTGTTATTCTCACTTATTTCATCAGCAGGCTACTATACTGTACACTTTAATCTTGGCTGCAAGCAAAAACAAAGCTTTTTGGACTGTGTCAAAGCTTCTATGTTTCCGATTAACTGAAGGAAATTAAAATCTGCTTTTTACATGGAAATAGAAAATCAATGTGGTTAGGTTTAGCCTGAGATTACAGGATTCTGTATGCACTTCCTACCGCATTAGAACTTATTACTATGAAGTTGTGTCTAAAACTGTGATTATACAGCTAAATTTTCTCTCTCCTTTTTATGGCATATCACAGGTGCAGCTCTAACTCTCTTACAAATTATCCATGACTGTAGAAAACACAACTGATCTTGCAAAATGTAATGAATACTATGAGAAACTTTCTGGAAATTTTATTTTTCTTTCAAAGGCTAAAAGACAGAATAATAGAAAAAGAATAATAAATAGAGTGTTGGCTGCCGAGACAATTTTGCATTTTGAAAGGTACACTAACAGAAGGCTTGGCACAGGTACTATAATGGTAGTTTCAGTTATCAAATGTGATTGCTACAGAGTAATTTATTTATGTCCCTCCAGAGACAGAAGCTGCACAACATACTGTACTACTTCTAAATGATCAAAGGACACAGATTTACAGCTTAACTTCAGAAAAAGAAAATGTTCTTACAATTGGGGAGTTGCTATTTCTGTTAATAATTACTACTTGCCCGAGGAGTCTCATTGAAACTCAGTGAAATTCTGCAAACACACTTCTGCTGTGAATAGTTTATAAATTAACCTGTTAAATTGAGGAGGATGATAAGAGGAAGGATTCAATGAAAAAGCTTTTTTTTGTAGACATAATATTCAGAAAAGATGCTCATGGGCTGATGATATACTGGGGTTTGGTGATGGACATCTGATTTAAAATGTAGAAGCAAATATTGACTCTTAAGGTAACACCTTAGTCATCTAAAGGTCATTGTACAGTAGAGACTGCTACAACATGAGATGAAACTAAATGTACTACCACATTACTAATTCAAATTCATTGCATGAATTTTCCCCCAAATCACTGCATAATGATTTTTTGTTCAGTAATATCAAAAGCAACTTCTGTTTTTATATGAACTTATGCCTCCTAGAAATGGGGCTGAGTATCACCTCACATACCTACAATGAAAAGGCAATGACTGCCAAGCACAAAGGAACCAAGCAAAGTTCAGAGACAGCTGGAGCTAGAACAGGTGGAGTTACTGCCCTACAGCAGCTATTGCTCTACACAACAGTCAGAAAGTCTTTTTCCCCTTCCCCATTGCCAAGGGATGTAAATTCTAATCAGAAAGTTTAGAAAAAGGTCATTTCTTCCTCCTTGTCTGCTCTCAAGTCTATCCTCTGCAGTGAGCCAATGGTTCAAACTTGGGCATACGCACAAGAGATAGGCACTATTTGATTCAGTTTCTTCCTTTTAAGACAAATCAGGCCGAAAAAAATGCAAAAATGCATCCAAATTGTTACTACAAGGTCTTACCGATGAAATAAATGCTAGTTAAAACTCAATGCATTTCTTCTCAAATTAGTTACTGTATTGGAGAGGACAATTTCATGGTCTTTATAAACTGCCTATTATTTCTGCAGCAGTTGCCAAAGATCCTGTACATTTGTTATTATTTCAAGCATGCAGACATTACTATTGCCTTTTTGGAAATAGTGACATCCCTCTAAGAACTGAAGGATCAGCACAAGGCCTCATGGATATTTAAATCCTATATGGAAGCTACATAGAATGCCTCTGGGCACAAAAGGAGCTTTTGCAATAAGCCCCATTTCTCAAAGACGCTGGTGCTTGCTGGAGGATTAGTGAGCAAAGTATACGGCTGTTTGAATGCCCCTCTCATGACTGAAGTTGTCTGCAAAGCAGATGTAGAGCCACTTGCATGTCAGAGATTAATTTCATACCCCCTGCCAAACCTGTGCTTAGTGAGCTGTGTGTTGCCCGATTATTCAAGTTATATGCTGTGGGATGTTGTATCTTATTCATACAGAATGAAATCTGGGATAAAATCCTTCTTTCTAAGTACTGGCTTAGGACCAGCAGTCTGAGGAGTTTGCTTGTCTAGAAAGCATTTGTACAGTGTGCCAATGAGTTGGCCTTGGCACAGCAAGATAAAAAGATATCAAAACCAAATGCAACATTACCAATTTAATCTTCTTCACCTTCTCCCCCAGTTTAAACCTCAGAGTGTTTAGGAGCCTGTATTTCATCAGCTGTCAGTGTTTACATGACTCTGAATGTTGGCAGGCCAGGCTTCTGGGGAGCACAGAGCACTTTGCTTCTAAATCTAGCAATGAGTGGAAGAAGACACCACAAATCTGTTAAGAGTTTCAGAGACCAGAAGAGGAGCAAAATGCCATTTGCTAATGACTCTCTGGCTGATTTCTAGCTCAGTTGCTTTGCAGCCTGCCTTGACTAGGAACTGGAATACAGGATTCCTACATTCGTGGTACTAATTGTTCCTCTCTAGCTGTGATAGTTTGTGAGATACCATATCATAAAACTTCCACACTTACCTGGATCTAACAGGATTTTTGACTCTGTTCCAGGATTTAATATAATAGTTCTGCCTCTGGACCAGTGCCATTTTCATGCTATATAGAGTACACTTTGGACCATAGTGTGGCATGGACTTGAGACGAATTTCTTAAAAATTGTCAACCTTTTATTTGGCTGTTAAGCTGATTTTCTTAATATTTACACTAGGAACATGGTTAAATAGAATCCTAGTTAACATTTTATGGGAAAAGTTTGGAATTTTAAATTGTTAAAATAATATACTTACGACGAAGTTTGGATCTTTAAATGGTAATGGCTTGGCAGTAGTTTCCACTGATCCTGTGCTGGAGTCTGTGTTCAGAAATTTATTTTCATTCACGGCCTCTCCACCTGCACTCTGCAGAAAAAATACAATGTTACTGCTTGTTACTCTGAGCAAGTTTAACTGGAGACGGAGCCATCTGCTGTATTCTCTACCTGTTGCCTTCTTAGCTTTCCTATCTCTTTTGAATCTTTAAAGATGTTGCATGCCAAGAGTGGGGAAGCATGAAACAGAGTATTTGTCAATCAATTTACAACTGACACGCAAAAGGGAGGAGGGGAATAGAGTGGCCAAAGTCCACTGAGTAAAAACCACATAGGGTTTATTGCAGTATTAATGAAAGCCATCTCATCTCACTTTATAAAGTGCAAGACAGCATGTGCAACCCAAACCAGCAGAAATGTACACTGCATCTATTTCAGAATGTTCTGTATAAAGTATTAGCAGGAATATATAAAATTTATAAAAAGGTTTTTTGTCAAGTTTCTAAAGAAAAATTGATTAACCATTTTATTCTTCATCCTTGGTGTCAGCTGTGCTTGAGTGAGGACTGAGAGAAAAAGTATTTTATTATACATTATTTTTATAAGCAAGCCTCACAAAATCTACAAGGATGCAAGTTGGTTTTCTAGGTTTTCTTTATGGTTTATTTATTTAGCAGGAAGAGCAGTTGGAGAAGGTGTGTGTGACTGGAAAGCTAAAAAAGTTGTGTGGCGGTCTAACCAATTTCTGATAATTCTGCATGGTTGAGTTTATGCTGTTTTTTTTTTGTTAGTGACCTCTGAGTCTCCACATTACCAGAACTAGCCCATGCTGCATATATAAATGTTTCTTGTGAAATCTTCATCTACATGGAAGCCAATGCAAATTTTGCCACTGTTTGGCAGTTTAATAAATAGGAATTCATACCTTGATTTTTTTTTACTCAGAGAACTAAAAGCTTGGCTAAAATCTAAATCAATATTTACTGAGCAGATGGTTAAAATGTTTTTTTTATGTTACCTTCAGAGAGATAATATTTAGAACAAAAAGAAGTTTTCCTGTAAAAACCCGCATTCAAAACCTTTTGTGCTGATACAATACTCACTTAAGTAGGAGAAAAAAGGGTTGCTATTATTTGTGACTTATGGGGCTACCTCTACAAACTGAGACTATACAGCAAAGACTATGATTCAGCATATCCTTCTCCACGTGATTACAAGGGAAGTGTTTTTACTCTTAATACATGCAAAAGTAATTACAGGATTAGGGACTAGGAAAGTTGAACTCTTCTTAGGGGAAATACTTCATTCTACAGTGCCTGTCTTCAACATAGCAAAGAGAGGTCTTCAATATTGAAAGTATGGTATACAGTAAAAAAGTAATGTTTCTAGTGCCTTGCTAAAATAAAATGTATGAATAAAAGTAATTCATTTTCAAAACAACAGTCAGTCCTCTGTAAGTTCATATTACAGGGAATAAGGCCATAATAACATCAGCAGAAGCAACATGGAAGTCAGTAGCTTAAACTTGATTCTTCCGTTAGGAGGACAGACAACTTTAAAAGACAGTGACTGTCAGAGAAACAGAAGAAATGCAGATGGATGTTTAGAAACACGTACATTATGTGGCAGTGAGCAGAGAAAATATCTTCACCAATCCTGAGTAAAGTGGCTTTATACACTGAGTTCCTAGGTTTCAAAGTATATTCTTGCACATGCATGCTTCCAGCACTTCAGTTTTCAGCAGCAAACATTAGTCGATCTTGAGAAAGACAAGACTTGAGATACAAGATTATTTTTCATGAATTAATTATCTCTGATACTGCTCATTATCAGTGTAAATTCTCTTAAGTGGAAGAATCAGCAGTCAGATTTATTCTTCAAAGCATTCTTGCCTTTTCTTTGGCACCATCTGGTTGGTTTTAAATCCAATCCTACAGATAATTACTTTATCACTTTTGCCCCTTCAGTGATCTCCTAAGTATTCTGGTTTCTATGAAACAGGCTTTGTAGCATTTCAACAATATCTCCAAAGAGTAACTAGTATTTTGAGAGACACCAAATTAAAAAAATTAAATAGTAAAGGGGAAGAAACTTCTTTATACATGTAGTCCTTAATTTCTGCAGCTGGATATACTTACATATTACACTCACTGTCTTCAGTGTTTTTTTCTGTGTGGACTCAGTGCTAATCTTGCCAGTGCATTGGGAAGGAAAGTAAGGAATTGTTCCTGGCAGGACAATTCCTGAATGTAAATATTACATGTCGTTTCTTTTCTGTACCAACCCCTAAGGGATTTCAGGTATTAGTACTGCTAAGAGTTGGGCTAGTTCTCATTACAGACTAGATGCTGATTTTGTTGGAGCCAGTATCCCTTGCACGGTGGCAGAGGCAGCAGGATCTGGAGCAGCAACTGCTGCTTTTTGGGTTCATGGGATCACCCCAGTCATCCTCCAGTGCCAGTGAGACATAATGCCAGCAGTAGCTTCCGGATCTGTCATGGCTAATTTGAGAGCAGTGGTTTCCTCTGCAGGCAAAGGGTGCAGGCTGGTGTGCAGGGCTGTAAAGCAGGCTTGCAGACCACTGAGGTGTGCAACTGGTACCATGATTTCAGAGTCCCATGATAGACTGGGAAGCAAATGAGACTGATTACTATGATCCCAGTTAAATGCTGGGAACTGAGATAAAGACATACTGTAGAGGCATGCCAGTTCCCTCACTCAGCACTGCCTGTATGAAAACTCTGATTTTTAGCAGCGGGGCTATGGAAGAGAGACACTCAGCTAATGTGCTTTTCTTTCTGGAAAAACATTAAAGAGTTGAGCAGAAGCACGGCTTCCAGAATAATGTGCTGCTGCACAGAGGCGTGAACTCTGGCAGTACAGAGCTCTGAAATGCTCCTCCCGTGCAGCCTGCAGAAGTCTCAGCTGATATCCTCTGCAGCTTTATAGCCACAAACTGCAAGTGCCTCCAGAATCTACAAATCTCTACAGCCTGTGTTTAAAGCATAGGAAACATCATGTAATTCTTCAGGTTTGTTTTCTGGAAGTTTTTTTAAAGTCAGGGGATATGGATCTACCTTTGTTCTGCAAAACACGTTTCCTGAAAGTGAATAATACAGTGATAATACAAACCATTATTTACAGCCTGAAAAGAGATTCCTCAGTGAACAGTTACTGCACAGTAAAGGTAATCTTTAACTTTTAACATCAGTTGAACAAATCTCTCCCAAATGTGCTTGTTTTCTTGGTCATTTAGATTGGAAGACAGTTTATTCTTCACTGTCGTGTGTTGGGACAAACAAACAGGAAGAATTCAAATGCCCTTTGTAGTGCTGTGAAGTGACGGTGATGTCGTGAGCTCAGTGAGGAAGTGCCTGTCACCAGGGAACACGCACTGCTCAATGTGTGCTGTAACCCCCAGTCACGTGTGGGGCAGCTTCCCCTTCCTGCCCAATCCACAGCTCATCCCCAGCACATTTTCCCTACCAAGCTGGTCTCTTAGCTAACTCCCTCACCCCCAGACTCCTAGGATAATCCCAAATGCTTTGTAGTGGGGCTCGAAAGAATGTGTAACCATGGGCTGAAATGCTCAAAAGCTTCTTTAAAGCTTCTTTTTAACTGATCTTGTAAACAATCTTTATAGGGAATTCAACATACACTTCAAGGAGAGTGCAGCTTTTAACGTGCACTTTATAACAAATTGTGTCTTTTAAATGGTGGTTTATGTAACTAGGGCTACAGGGAATTTGTGCTACATTAGTCACTAAGCAGTATGTTTTTTTCCATAGTCTGTGGAAGATTACAGCAACAAAGACTTTGGAGTATCTTTACTTTTACAGGGTACATCTGCATGAGAAAATGAAGGTGTGATTTCAGTACAGCTGAACATGCTTATGCTAGTTTTATCTCAAATAAGGACAAAAACAGTCACTATGTTCATCCTCTCCCAGCAACTCTTCTGGCTTTTAATCCCCACTGAAGTCCACATTGCTACCTCTTCCTATGTTACCCCTCTCTGTTCTTCTCCCAATATCCCCCAGGCACTGAGCAACCTTGACTGGAATGGTATGTATTAAAAGTCATAGGCAGCAGGTCAAATGCTTCTTACAGGAACACTTGTGCAATTTTATTCCCTCTGTAAAGCTGTGTTTATGTGCTTTACCTGAATTTTAACTACAGCCACAATATGACAGGTTGGCAACCTCTATCCCTCCTGGCACAGATGAGAGAAATAGTGAGGAGATCAGCTTCTATTTTGCATTTCTTTTCACAAGACCATCTATCAAGTCTTCAAAGCATCCCTGCTGGGTGGCACACTGTCCTCCCTGTTATATACTAGGACTGGGTGGTAGTCACCCAAGGGAGGAAGATGGCTGAGAACTTCACTTGGTTGACAGCAAAAATTTGAGACACTGAAAACCTGCAGCAAACACTTGGGAGTCCTAATAAGTTTGTTGTAAGAGCAGCCAAGTCTGGGGAAGAGACCTGAGCTAAGCTTTGCTACCTTAACACTGGTTTCTTTTGAGTAAAGCCAAACCCCAGGAATGAGCCTCATTTGGACACTGCTGTGTATGCTGTCTGCACTGGGAGAAAACACACTGGGCGGCTGCCTATTCACATACTACTTTCAATATTAGGTTTTGGTAGATCTATTATTTTTTTCAATCTAGTTTGTTCCAAATTCCCTACCGCAGATGTTTTCACATGATTTCCAAAGACTGCGCCATCTGTCTGGTTTTATTTAGAGAGGACAAGCAAAACTTGTAGGCCATGGAAGCTGACTTCTTTGTTTTGGCTATTTCTAGGTGGAATCAGCATTGTGGGGTTTGGGATGGGTGTCTATGATGCTACAAAATACCAGGTGGAATTAACTTATGAAAGTGCTTGTTTGACTCATAATTCCTTTTTTTTTTCCCCAGCAAGGATTAAAACTGTGCAACAGAATAGCTGATATGTACTGAAGTATAATTTCTTACCTATTTCATTTTGGATTATATTCTATAATATTTTTATTATTTTATAGTAATAGGATTTTACTACGTATAAAAACCCCTATAAAAATATGAAACATAAAAGTCAAAGATGTAAATATGTGCATACCACGCATGTCATGGCTTACAAAAAAAACAGATTTGTGCATCACTGAAAGTATACTATGCTCATCAGTGGCCAATTTCACTAGGTGTTACAGTTTGATGTGCTAAAACAAAACTTAAACCCAGAAGGTAACTGAAGAGTGTATTGGTAAATCAGAACTTAATGCATAAATAAATTCTAAAATAACTGGAAACGGAGTTTCTAGTTTAAGGAAGCAAAAACAATACTGAAAACATTGAATCTCTCTGTTTTCTGCAAATCACTAATTTGTTTGTTTTAACAATATATTGAATAGAGGAATTGTAGATGAAGGTGATTACACTTTTTTTTTTGGTTGATTTTGTTTCTGCATTCAAATCTGGCTTTGTCTTACAGTGATGACGAGGGTGTTGTATGTCATTATTGAAAAACAAGTAATAAGAGGGGTCTGGTTCTAAATCAAACCCTCATCCTTGGTGAAAACCCTGCCCCAAGTACCCAGTTTGGCTTACCAAGGAACCCACTTGTCTCCAACCTTTGTATGTGAAATTCAATAAATAGTTTAAATTACTTTAACTTACTTTTGGCAGCTGATTTTCATAATCACATTACTTCCATAATGCTATTTTAACTCAGCTTCAATAATGGCATATGTCTAATTATTTCTGTAGTAGGTTACTTCTAAAGCGGCAATATCCAACTTGTAGCAACTTACTTGGCTTTTAGTTATGTGTAAGTTCTGTGAGATCCTGACAGAGCTGTGGCATGCAGCCAGGGAAGAAAATGGTAATTTATAAAATCGATGGATAATACCTGTATTTTCACTAACAGACAATTACAGTGAGTGAGAATGCCATGTGGAAACAGAGCACAAATGTCACTAGATGACAGCAGTGATGATATGAGCAGACTTTTTAAAATTGGGAGTAGATCCTGAATGTCAGCTATTTAACGGAGTGCCAGCTAATACTGCTCATACTGGAACATATATTAAGCTGTTTGATTAATATATTAGCTCTCACTATAACAAGGCTGGCCCGGGCTCTTGCACATTCTGAATATTTAAATCATTTAACTTTGCATGATGACATGACAGGGGCCATTAAAACTTGAATACGTAGCCTCTGGCAGACAAAAATGCAGTTCTTTACATTGCTGGGAATAATTCACAGAGAAAGGTGTCAGACGTGCTGAAGCTCAAGTTAAAATGACAGCTAAAAAATTTCTCACTGCCAACATTACAACCACAGTACATCTCTGAAAGCAAACTCACTGAAGACCCAGTAGCAATGTAGGACTGAAGAAATGGCACTTTCTTGAACAAGATTAACTCTAACCATGCCTGTGACAGAAAGGTTTGCTGGAAAGACCTATTCAATAACATGTATAAACATTGTCATCCTCATCTGGTTGCATTTTACTAGTTCTGGCATTCAGCAGGAAAAACTTTTTCCCTCTTCCTTTCCACTCACTAAAATGAAGCCCAGTATAATTTCCTCAGCCCTATCTCTCTCAGAACTCTGCTACAAGGTAGTTTTTTTAGGAACATTCTCCCTTCCCAGAAGGTCCTACCTTATTTTGGGATAGGACAAAAAATAGTTCAGCTTGAAAATGTTCAAATGCCAGAAAGAAAAAAAAAATACCAATCTTGCACATTTACGGCAAATTTTGTTCCACAGGGCACTGAAAAACTGAATGTACTAAAAAAAATCCCTGTGAGTAGTAGCCAGCTGTAACTAGCTATTAAGTACAGTGCAGATCATTGTCCTTGATTTCAAGCAGCTTGTAAGGCTGGCAAGTCATTCATGTATACAGTGTAAATTGGGAGTAAATCCATTTAAGTCAGTGGGTTTCATCGCTGTCAATTCATCTTAAAGGACAAGAGTCCTGATATAGGTTTCTGCTTCCACTGACATCAAAAGTAAATATCCCAAAGGCCTGACAAAAAAAAATATTTTTGCTTAAATTACCACATTGTCCTCAGATGCTAGTGCTGTTTTCACTTATAAATAAAGCTGAAAGGGGGTTGTTAAAAACAAACATAACAACACAAAGCTTGAAATTAAGATTGTTGGACTATTATAATAATAGTTTATAATTACAAGTACATGTGTCTCTAAATGCACTTCTTCTTCTAACCCTTCCCCAGAGGATTTCTGAGTCACCTGTCAAACTACTTATCTGTACAGGACTTACCAAACCTGCCTTTCCTAAAGCAGCGGTTCTTTCCCTCTCACTTGCTGAGTATTTCCACTGAGCATCGAGTTAATCAACTAGGAAAAGTAACGCCAAACATATGACTAAAATTTAGATATAATCTCTTTTATTGGGTATATAAGAGTATGGGGGAAGGTGTTTGGAGCAGGACATGGGAAATGTTTCAATTGCAGTTTAAATAAATAAAGATAATCCATAAAGACACATGCACTGCCCAGATAGCAATCTGGACGTTTTGCTTTCCCACTTTTGCTGTTTTGAGGTGAGTTAAACATCTCACATTCCAACTGCCTTAGAAAGGCCGAATAAAATTTTACTCATGCACTAAAAGATTGGACTGTCACAAAGTGATGGATGGCTTTTCTATGCTCTCTGTAGGGCATTTCAATACCATAGACTCCAAGTGCTCTTGATTAAAAGGCGACGTTCTCATTTAGGGTCCTGTCAGTGGCTGAGCTTCAAGCCATTATCATTCACCTGCACTGGTGCTTCCAGTGACAAAATACTTACCAAAATGTATAAAATACTAATTACTTTAGTCACTTTGATAGAGGTATAAAACACCCTAATGCAAAGCTCTATTATGCTGTGTGAGGGTTTGAATTCACAATTAAAAACGCAACTAAAGAGAGAATAAGATTTTAATTACATTCCCCACCTCTCAAGCATTTCTTAAAAACCTAGGCGAAAAAGACATAGCAATTTCATGACACAAGATCTCCTTCCATAATGGTACTGCTCACTTAAGGAAAAAAAAAAGGCAAGAAAAACTCAAGTTTACTTTCTTCTCTTCAAAATTATTAAACAGTCAAACACAGAAAAAGCCTAACAAGCTTCAATAAAAAGCTTGGATTTATTCTCAAGAGATTTCAGATGCTAAACATGTTTTCCCATTTAAAAACTTTCAAGTACTGTGATAGGCAAAGTTTTATAACTTACAGATATTTAAAGGAAAAAAAAAAAAAAAATTACTATTTCCTGTGGGGAAAAGCCTCAAATAAAATGTAATTGGGACGCAACTGTGAATAGCTTCACACTACCCCAGAAAAGCTTGGTTTAATTTGCATTTGCCACAAAGCTCCCTTTGGCTTAAATAATTGCAAGGGATCTCTCACTTTTACATTTCATTTGGTGGATTGGGACTACTCCTTGTTTATAAAGTTTGACAGTTTTTTTACTAAGAAGATTGTAACTTGGGCAAATTCATAAGCATAAGCTGAATGGCATTGCCGAAGTGGCTCTAGAGCTAAAACTTTCAGTATATATAGAATCAAAAAGCATGTGTTGGGTCATACTCTCATCAAGGGTAAAAGTGAGCTCAGCTAACAGAATATTTTGATCCCTCCGGAGAAAAGAAAGTCTTCTAAATTGATAGGCTTTAAGACTGAAAATGGATGGAAGCATACTAGCAAAAAAGACTACAGTAAATCACAATTGAATTTTTATAAAAAAACTGCCAGTACGTTCCTTTCTCTATCAGAAAAATTCAGTTCAGTCAAGGACTTTGGCTAAACTGCTTCTTAAAGTTTAAAATACATCATTTGATACAGAACAGTTAAGGTCAAAGTACTTCTGGAGCAAAGAGTGGAGCATTACAATATGCTCATGTACCGTTAACATTGTAATGCTGCTCAGGGAGCACACCAGGATCCCTCTGCCGAGTAACAGGCTTCAGCCAAGGTAGGAGAGGGATCCAAGTCCATTCATCTACATACGACTGAACCAGGGACAAGGAAAGCAAAAACTTATTGGCTCCTATGATGATGGGAAAGTAATTTCATTCTGAAAAAAAAAAAAAAACGAACAAAACCTCAGTTTCCTGATTGTAGTTTATTCTGTAAAACATTATCCATTCTGATGGGAAATAGCATTTGAGTAACAAAGAAAAACAAAACAACATTTCTCCAGGGAAGGGCAATTAATTAGTTTCAAGTGAAAACACAGTGTATCTTTCTTTCAGACCTCCTATTCTATCTGTTTTGCTTAGGAAAAAACCTGAATTAGAATAGTTAAATTTTACCTTCAAGATGTTATGGACTAACTGGTAACTAATACAGAAACCAAAGCTTTACTTTTGCATTTTCCCTATTTTTTGCACATTTTAGCACTTCCTTCTGTCTTTCTTGCCACTCTAAGTAGACAAGAATTCTAGTTTTATTTCATTTCTGCTAACCACACTACTTCTGCCATGGTGCATTGCAGTCTAAAGTTACTTAGAAGAATGTTTTTCCATTTGTGTACAGGTACTTAAGACTGCCATTCTGAGACACCATGGCAGAAAGACAAAGGTTAGGTACACTGATGTATGAAATATTCCACTTCTACAGGAACTGAGAATAAAAACATTCTTTCTACAAATCTCCAAAAAGTTATCAAAGGCCTAATATATCAGAGAGCAGTAATTGTATCAGATGCTCCAAAGGTCTTTTAAAGAAGACAAGAAAGGAAACTATACCTTAGTTTTTAATATTCTCCAAACTAAAACTGTCATTTTTACTGTTTGTCTTATATTGTGGGACAAAACAAAAAAAAACTGGTTGCACATGGCCTGAATACTACATTCACTTTCCTTCATCTAGTAAACTCAACACCAGCCATTCCAGCTTTGAATAGCACACCAGTCTCCTGCACTCAGCAAAATTGTAGGCACATTATCCTATGGATACCTACATTTAACTGGATAATGAAAAAAAACCCTGACAACTGAACCAAAATAAACATATGGCAAATTCTAATTTAGATGAAAATAAGGTAATACAAGTATCTATTCTAGGCTATTTTGAGGCATCTCAGGAGGAAAAGGGAAGAGAGAGTTGTGTGGTAGAGCTAATTTCAAGGCAAATTTCTGAAATATTTCTGCAGAAACAGTTGTACGTAGGTGGTTGTTTACTCAGCTATGTAAGTTCTGTGGCACTTCACCCTGATACCATATATTGAAGTTGAGGAACTGCAGCAGATCTGAAAAGCGCCAGACAGTTCAGTGTTTCCATGTACACTTCTATCCTGACTGCCTTTTTTTTGCTTGAAACAGAACAGAACTATCAAAAGACTTTTCCACCAAATTAGAATTAGTGAAGTTTTGGTATCATATCCACAATTGTAGGTGAGAGGGAAACATAGTATTTAATATTTTGTGGTGAGTTTAACAGGATCCTATTTTAAGACATTTCCCATAATGAATTATTCAGCAAATAAAAAAATACCTTTTGGACAGATAAAAAAGGACGAGGATAAAAAGGGCAATTTGACAGCTGTAACAAAAGGTAATTCTGGCTGCAACAAATAGGTTTAACAAAAATTCAGGAGAAAATGGAATTTCTGACTTGAGAAAATTCAAGGTCACTAATGTGAGATTCAAACCACCATTTCTAGTTCTAGACTATGTAAATAAAGATAATCAATTTAAGGAATAATGCCTTTCCAGATTACTACTTTGGTTTGAGAAGCCTGAACACCTTGTGCATATATAATGGAAAAATGGCCTTCTTCTATTCCAGTTTGTTGACTTCAACAGTTAGTTTTGCTGTAAGAACATTGTCCTGTCCTTTCCAGGGAAGAGCAGTTCTACTAAAATATAATCATTGTTAGAGTGTAGGGAGAATTAATACTGTTTAAATGTAGTCATTGAATTTTGTGGTCATTTTCATATTTGAACCTGCCTAAGGAAGGAGTGTAGGACTGCTTGTTTAGGGAGAGGACACACCCATCTTAGTCACATAATCAGACATCTGAAAGTCTACACAGTAACACTGAATCACTGAGGCTGGAAGGGTCTCAGGAGCTCACTCACTCACCTCCTGCTCAAAGCAGGGCCAAAACTGACCTTGGACTAGACTTCTTAGGGCTTTGCCCCAGCAGGGCCTGAACACTTCCACAGGCAGAGATTGCACAGCCCTCCATGCAGCTCTACATCTCCGTGGCTAGAAATCAATATCCTATAAAATAAAAAATACTGGGTTTATTAACAAAAAGCTCTTTTGGTCATGAGCAGTCATATAACTCACATTAATTACTGCCCTAATTTCTGCATGTTCCAATTCAGCAGTATTTTGCTGTAGTCCTGATGGTTTCAGGTCATAAAAGTAACAAAGTTTTTAGACAGAGGAGTCATCTTTTATTAAATGTAGCTGTTTATCTGGAAAATTAAGACAAGCTTCTGGATGGACTGCATACCAATGCACACCACTGATTCAAGAGAAAGACTTATTATGGCACATAACTTTCACACAGTTTCCTAGTGTGTTTTAACTCCCTCCTCCTTTATCCTAAATGAGTGTTTTCACAGTACTTTCTCCCTTGTCTGATAAACATCCCCTGTACTCCTGAGATGTCAATAACCTTTTCCTCAAATATGGTCTACTTCAAACACATCTAACCGAACTCTAAGCAGTTGTTCTGTATTTAGTTTGGGAAGCTGCTTTTTCACTTTCAGATTTCAAAAAAAGACTTAAATGCCTGAAATTTGATTTGAGTTTTCTAGCTGTACCATTTAAATGGCACTAGCCATACCTGTAAACCTTGTCCAATTTATGCAGAAACAACCATAGGTGTCTCGGCCTTTCCTGCCCTTCTTCTTGTTCTTTTATTAACTCAGAAAAGTAAAAATCCAAGGAAGCAATAAAAAAGGCTGTAATGATAAGCACACTGCACCCTTACGAGCACCAGGGTAAGTAAAGCTACAAGCATGCCAACACTCTAAGGGCAAAAAACTCAAAAAACTAAGTTGCCTAAAACTGTGTAGAAGGTTTCAGCTCTAGGCCTGTGGATGTTTGCAAAATGAGCTATCTCTTTAAATATCAGATTTTATGTAGTACATGTTAGGCAGATTGTACATGGAAGCATGGAATTTTGTGTGTTTAATGAAAATTAAGGACATATGATACACAGCAAATCATACTTGTCTGTTTAATAAATGATAAAAAGGCAGATATGCTACTAGAAGTCTCTTTTCACATGGTAAATCCTAGCAATGGCCTGCAATGCTTTATAAAAGGAATTTTCTTTTAATTCTCTAAAATGTTCCTTACCTACAGCAGGGTCTTTTAAACAGCACGGACAATTTTTCTTCCTGAGTCAGCCAGTACCTACATCCTGGGGCACGACAAGTACAAGACAAGTAGCTACATTCACCCCTCCCAAAATGATGGACTCCGCTACAGTATAAGTATGTATTATTCACAAAAGATCCATTTCAAATTTGTTTCTTGAATTCACAGTAATGCATTTTTTAATACAACATAAACACTTGTTATTAGATGGCATGACTATTTCACTTTTTGTCTAGAGTTTAGAAAGGAAATTATTTCTGATCCCTGTTTGCACAACTGTATATTTTGTATTAAAATTATCGTAAGACAAAACACGTGACATAAATAAATACCTAAAATACATAAGCAGACTATTCTGATAACCATGTTCATTACCAGGCTATGGATTTGTTCTCTTTGGAATACACAGAAAACCTCCATCCTTGGCTGTAGAAGAGAAAACATTTCCACGCTCCCCTCACCACACCAGATTTGCTTTCAGCCCGGTGGTTAGGGTGTGCTTGGGAAGAAAGAGGGTTTGAATCCCCTCAGACACTGGCAGGAACAGGACTAACTTACAGGGGAGGACAGAAGAAGCAGTTGTAAGGACAGATGATATAAAAAGCAAGTATCAGTGAAAAGTGTGACTTCTACTTTTGAAAGAAACGATTTAATATCTGCTTTCAAAAAGGCAGATGTTCATGGTTCTGAATCCCATGTAGAAAGAGTTGCCTAAATCTTCAGGGAGAAGTAGACTTAGGACTAGTACATAATATTTCCTGATAGCTTATTTTGCTGGCATCTCCCAGTTTGCAGAATCAGTTAAGGCACTTAGAGACTGACAGACAAGCAATATTGACAGCTGAAGCTGTTACTTTCCAGGCCTTCCAGCAGGCAGGGACACTGGATCGAGCATTTCATTTAGTCTGTTACAGTCAACTAATGAAATCTGCAATTAAGAGTATGAAGCTCATGAAATAGGTTGCTTGTAGTAGAAAAGTGGTTTTCCTTGCCACATGGTCGTGTTTCTTCCTTGTGCCACACCCCACAGCTGCTAGACTTCCCTGTGAATCAGTCCAGTTCACCAATGCACCAGGAGACAATGCAGCTTCCAGGAGAGGGGGAAGCTTGGGCAAGTTAAGTCTCCTGACTGCTGATCTCCATCAGTGGGAATGGGTTCGGGGAGTGCCAAAGCAGGCGGGATGCCGGCAGCAGAAGCATGCACCCGAGACTTGTGGAGGTGGATAAGCGGGAAAAAGATAGGAGCAGACAGGGGCTCTTTGATAATGAGAAACTAATACATTTGCCTAATTGAGCCTCTTAAAGTTGCAGGTGTGCTTTGCAGTGAGGCAAGATACTGTTCATGGATATGAATTATTGTGTCAGAGCCAGGCATATTTCACAACGCGGAGCATCACAGCTTTTATGGCTGTTTGCAGGTTTAAATAAACAGCCAGTCTCTCCATTCTGTTTTCTTGGAATGTTTGAATGATGTGTTCAAAATCCTCTCCAGCTAATAAATTAATATTTCTATTAGACTTTCTAATCCAAAATGAATACATCGATATAATGACCAATGCCTTGCTATGGCAAGAATTGAAGCTACTACCAAACACAATTACTGCACTTTAGAAAAATGTGAAAAACATTAATTCTGACACCTCTTTAAATCTGCAATATCTAGACAGTTAGGTTATTGCAAATTTTCCTTTGTTAATCCAAATCTTTTAAAGCACTAACTGGATTCTGAGATCACTTTTTAGGAGTACTACTTCTCTGAAAAAATGTCATGCTAAAGTACATGCATGAGGTGTTTTAGATTGCTCTTTCTCTTTCAAAAAAATAACCCATAGAGGTGGTGAACCATCTTTATGAAGTCTCTTAAGTTTCCTGCATGTTTATTATGTGTTGCAGTGGTTGAGCCTGCTGCAGAAGCAGTTGCAGTGACTGGGCCAGCCTCAGGAGTGGCCGAGGAGCCAATAAGGCTGGAGGGCCTGAGTGCCAGAGGAAACTGCTGGTGGGAAGGCTCAGAGGTCTAAGGTCTCCCCCTTGAGTAGGATGAGAGGGAGGGCTTCCCCCATCAGGCCTAGCAACACCATGTTAATGTTCCCCTGTTTGGTAGGTTTGTTACCCTGTCATTCTTGTTCCCCTATAAGGTTATATTCTAGCAAGTTCTTCTTTACTCGATGCCCCATTGGTCCTGTTCCCCTACTCCTCCCCTTGCCCTTCCCTACTGGTTGAAGTTATGTAACCCCGCCTATTCTCCACCCCCTGGCCCTCACCCGATTGGATCCTGATGCTCTCCCCGCCCCCTCTTCCCTTAGTACAAAACCCCTGGATCCTCCATTTTGTGTGTTCTTGTCCCTGGATCCCTTCACTGCTGGATTAAACTTCATCTGTGGAACTCCATACAAGAACCCCTCTCAACTCTTTGCCTCTGGTGGACGCTTGTGAGCTATCCTGGTGTGTGGTGTGTGTCAGTGCTTGCGGGGTGTCCGTGGTTCTGCCCAGACACCACCCGACGGCATGGTCGCTGGTGTGCCTGCTTGAGTGTTTGTGTGGGGCACCGAAGCCGAACGCGTCACGCTTTTGGGGACGGCGCAGCGCTTCTCCCGCTTAACATCTCCACGCTGCGTCAATTATGAATCCTGAAATTAGGTGTGATCATAGTAAGATTCCATTTTCTGTCAGATAAAGGAAAGATTAAAATTGTCTACTAGGATAAGGGGAGAAGGGTAAAAAACCCAAGACACCAGCATAACGATGCCCATAGTAAAAGCCAACAAGCATATGCTTTTGTCTTTCTACAACATAACACATCTGTGTTTACTCTAAATCTATTCACATTTGGTTGGGGGAGGTAGGTAATTCTCTGAGACTGGCATAGTCTGGTTTAGAAATTCACATACTTTTATGATTACAGATCATGTGAAGCCTTCAAAATGTGATAAATGTCAAGCAAAGTTAATTCTTAGCCCTGTTTTGACAGTTTCCATTTTAACGTAGATTGCTCTATAAAAGCAATTCCCTTTTCAAAATAAAGCTAAGCTTAAAACACACGTAAATTTTGCCAGATTTCTGTAGAAAATCTGCTTATTGTCTTTTAATTACCATTTTTCCCCATCAAGGACTGGAGGGATTCTGGTTCCATAACAGATTTGACTTCAAATGTGCAAGTAACAAAAACTGGTGCTTCAGGATAATCCTGGCTCTCCTTGGTGGACTGCCTGAAAAGAAGATGTATTTTGGGAAGAGTATTCCAGCTATTCACTGTCGGCTTTGTTGCAGAAAGTATCTTTGTGGTGCAGAGTCTGAAAGGATTAGGAGATGTAAGCAGTGACCCTCTGAGAGCTTCATGCAGTTCTCTGGGGTCTGGTGACATGCAGTGTGATGCCAGAGTATGTTAATATGTATGGGATAGCTCTCCCATTTTAAATGCTACCTGCTAAAACTCTTGTTAAGACATGGCAATTTGCTTTAAACTGGCTGCTAGTTTTGTAAGAGCCAAAACTCTTGGGTAGGGTTTGGTATAATTGTGCAAGCGGCTGAACCTGAAGAGCTCACCTTAGCAGTTTTTATCAGTAACTAGCAATCACCTGCAATGTATCATGGTATCTATGTGTTATCCAATGAAAGTGTCATTTAAAGAAATTTAATTAGGCTTGAATTAACATCCCGTGGGAACACATTGCATCTTTTAAAGATATCATTCCAGGCAAGCAGTAGCTTCAGACTGTAACTGCTTCACTGGTTAAATTCATATATTTTTGGTTACTGTCATAATCTTAAGGGATGAGAGATATTTTAAAACAAAAAGTATAGTCTAGAGCATAATGACATAATAGCTTTTTAATAAACTGGCAAATAGATATGCACTTATATCTCCCCACTATCATGTTGTGTCAGGTTCCTTCTGTCTCTCAGGGCAGGTGGATTGGTGAGAAACGCTACTTGTTAATTAAATTTCCAACTACAAAGGAGAATCATGCTTTTCTATAACAGAAAGTCTTATATAGAGTAGTATTAAAATAATTAGAATAAGTTTAGTATTATACTGATTGGAGTAAACAAGGTCTGAAGTGCTAAGCAGGACGTTTTTAATTTCAGCTCAGAAAGTTGTTATACTGAGCCGCACTAGAGGAGGTCCTCTAGAAGGTTGTCCCAGAACATGGTGAGAGCAGCAACTCAGCTCAGTAGCTCAGTAGCAGTGGTACTTGCTGATTCTGTAGTTAAACTCATTCACCCTAATCTCATTTTTCAGGAAATTACAGACAGATCAAATGGGCTCTTTAAAACAAAGTAATTTTTAAATTGATTTGTTGGTTTCCTACTAACAGTGCTAGGCTTCGTAAAATTGTGTAACAGAAGAATTGATTAAATTTACTGATGTTTATGGTCAGATTCCATGCTATTTATGTACTAGGATAAGCTCTCTGCCTTTAGTGAACAGCTGTTGAGTACACAACAGTAACCAAGTTAATACGTATATATTTAAGTCCACTTGTTGAACTTAGAGTTGTCTATCAGAACTCTAAAACCTGATGATCTTCAGTTCATGATATAAAAACATCATAACACAGTTACATTTAAAATAAAAATGGAGTTCTAATTGTATCTTAAAGTCAGTCCATTTATTTTCGTGTTGTGCATTAGAGGAGTTTATTTAAGAGGATGGTAACTTTTAACCATTTTATTTTCTAATGTTGTATAGTTTTCGCTTTTAAGCACAGAATGAGAAATACAGAAAGTATTAAGCATACATACTGGTAGTACTGCTGCAATATTAATAATTGTAGATGAAATCAATAGATGTACTTCACCAGGTTAAGTCTGAAGTTGTTTCACCAATAATGTAAGCAAATCTAGATTTACCATAATATTTAGCATATTTTCTCTCTTTAGCTGTCCTATGACAAAATCTGAGACTTTTTTTTCCAAATTATTCTCCTATCTTACTGCAAATTTTATCTTTAAAGCTTGTTAGCTGTCATGGACAAGCATTTTGTTTCATGACTTACATCTTGATCTAGAATATACTCTTTTAAAAGCTTCCTGTTGTGGCATAATTTATAAAAATAATGGTTTGAACATTAAGGTAGAGCAACTGGTGGCATTTTAAGATCAGTATCAAAGATTTTATCCCAGGTTAAGTGGTAGTAATTAATGAGACAGGAGACCTGGAGACAAGTCTGCACAAGAGGCAGCGATGGAGCTGAATCAGCACAGCAGCTATTGGGAATCACTGGGCAGGAACATCCGACTGAATGGTGCTGCGTAAATCATTGGTTTTGGCACATTAACATTACCATTTTATATACATAATAATCCTCAACATGGCTGCAGCAAAGACTGAGGTATTTTACAGTGGCATGGGAAGAACAGCATGGGAAGAATAATTGTGTAATGCTAATGAAAGTGAAGTAATCAATTTGCAATCACGCTTTCCTGTAAACTCACTTTTAATACTAGGTTTCGTAGATACAGGCATTATATCCAAAAAGCATGTGTCTCCTTCTGCAGACATGATTGACAAACCCTATGAGCAATGTGCTTCCAAAACAAACATGACTCAATACCTTTGGGTTGGTAACTCATACAAATCACACAGAATGTTCTGACTTGGAAGGAACCAACAAGGATCATCAATTCCAGCTCTCAAGTGAATGGCCCATTTGGGGATTGAACCCATGACCTTGGTGTTATTAGCACCATGCTCTAAAGAAAAGATGAATGTTTCCTGGTAATGTTCCTAAGGTATATCTTAGAGAAAGTAGCAATTTAGATGTTGGAGAAACATAATCAAAACCAGGTTTTTAAAAATCTGTATGCTGTGTGATAACTGTAGGATATACACAGTTGCTCAAACTAGTTGATTATATTGCTATGCTTAAGCAAATTTGTTATATAAAAAAATAAACACATTTTTGAAATTTACAGTTTTACCAGACCAGTGTGTGTCTCAGGGTGAGAACTGTGATAGCTGGTTGTGACATGGAGCACACGAAAGAAAAACTGTATTATTTGCAGAACTTACAAAAATCTTTTTTTGTTTAATTTCCCAATGATGGAATCAGAGACGTGAGACAGCTGGCAAAATATATTTTCATATAGGCCAGCACAAGATTCTCAGCAGAAGTTACTTGTTATTATAATGTGGAGTCCCCAGATCCTAAGCTGACCCCTGGCAAATAGTTCTAAACCTCCCAGCAGGGATTCTCTTATCTGCATTTGGCTACTTAACCAAGGAAATAATTCACTATTTCTTTATCAGTTTCAGAATGTCAGTTTACTTAAAATAGAAACCATTTAATGCTGAGCTATGGCATGATGTATTTTGCTTCTAAAAGGCTGAAAATAGGCTGTAAAAATATCAAAGAGGTTAATTAGGAAAGTGAATGGTCAGAGGAGTGACAAATGCGACCTCCAAACCTGTGGTGTGTATGGAAAGTGTGTAACTATCAGACTACCAGATCAATGTTTCTTGTTTTGAGTTTAAAAATTAAAATAAAATTAAAATCCCACAATAACTGGATATTCAGTATATTCAGAAAAAAGTATTTAAAATCCACGGATGACTTAGTCCTTGACTGACTGAGCCACTTAAAGACTGGGTAAGTTATAAAAAAAATAGAGCATCATGTGCTTGTTGACTGGCTATATTCTGAATAGCTCATCAGGCTAGAATCATTGTTTCATAGTGTCACAGGTTTCCTTATGAGAAAAAGTATATTACTCGGCAATTAACTCCTGTCTTCTAAGGACTTCTGGAGATTACAATTAAATAAGGTACTGCACAAGAAGAAGCCCAATGATCAATGTTTCTAACTCAAAAAATGCAAAGCCCCCATTTCATCTCTGTTTGAACTGGCTTGCTCCAGAGCTGGCCAGCAGCATTGAATGAGATTGCTACAACGAGCTGTTTCTTGTCCCATTCCTGAGGTTACACATTTTCTGAGACTCATTTTTTTCTTTTCCGTGTGGGATTGATTTGCACTGCTGAAGTCAATGAATGTGTACGATGACTTGGATATAGTGCTGAGAAATTACTTCTTCCTCCACTGAAATCACTTGTGAGAAGGATTACAGAAACTGTTTATCACACACTATTGAAACCCAGTTTGAGCAAGAAATTACGGATTGTCTCATAATACTGGAAAGCTGTTCACAAGCTTAAGTTTGGTGTGAACTTTGGAAAACAGTTTTAGAGGCTGAAGGGTGTGGGGAAGTTTTTAAAATATAAACGATTTTATACACATTTAGATTACATATAATTATATGCTTTATATCTGCATACACATACACATACATGCACAGAGCACCCCGCACCATGCTGGAAAATCCAGATTGTTATCTCTGTCACACCTTGAAAAAGCTGTCAAACGTGATCATGTCAGGCAGTAATTTTTCACAGTTGTGGTGCAGTTTGTTAGCGACATTAAGCACTGTGACGCGTACTCCCTGTCCTAGGGATAAGCCCACCAGAAAAGAAACCATGTAATTGCCACGGGGTAAAAACAAGAGCATCATTCAAATGAGGAAGAGTTTGTAGGTCTGTGCTCTTGTGTGTGCACAATGGCTTTTATTTGCCTGGAGAGAAAAATCTCCTGAAAAATGCATAAACGCTCCCCTGATCAGACGGCTCGTGTGAAAATAAGCAACCTAACTGGCAGCAGAGCAGACTTGGTAGCTATGCTACTGTTATAGTTCATGAAATATTACTGAGAAGAATAATTTCTAGGGGGGAAAAAAAGAGACAGCCATTTTTTCTAACCCTCTTTTGACTGCTTTAGCTACCAAAATCTTTCTAGAAGAAGTAATCCAAAACGTAACAGCCTCTAAAGCCTATACAGATGTCACATATACGCTGACTCTGAACATCTTCTAGGACTTAATTTTGGAGCATGAGATGCTACCTCATCATCAAGAGGCAGATGAGAAACACATAGGTTTGAGTGATTGGTGTGGTCTATACCTCATCATCAAGAGGCAGATGACATCGACTGGGGATGGATGCTGGTGTCTCATCATAAAGAAATTGAGGCTGCACCACTCACTGGGATTGAGGGTTGGAGTTTAGGAGAAACTCACAATAATAGCCCTTCTCCCTCCCCTGATTGACCCTGTTACCCAAAACTCAGGCTCTGAGGTTACATCTTCATTTCGCATGTAAGTGTTCTCTCCACTTAGGCCAACTGAGAGAAGGCCGTGTGAGCTGCACACAGCAGAACCAGCAGCTGCTGAATTGTGCTCCGTCCAGTTCTAGTCCGTCCTCCGTGACAGACCAGCTACCTCAAACTAAAATCAGCAGCAGGCAGGATCAGAGGTTTGTGCATGTGGGAGTAGGGACGGAGCTCTGGCGCGGCACAACATCGCGTACAAAGAGAGCGAAGGGAACAACGAAGAACTGCGGGGCGCCTCGGTCAGAAAGTGTCACCTGTGTCACCACACACGGTACCTCAATGGTTACAAACGCCGCTTCCACGGCATCCCGGTTAAGCTTTACATCACCCGGCCACACACCCGGCCGGGGAAGGGGTGAGAACGACACCACCGGTCCAGCTGTACGTGGAGGGGACACAACCTCCACGCTACAGCGGGATGAAGGAAGCGGCCCGACAGCCGGCATTCCGCCGCCTGAAGGGACCCACCTGCCCCAGGGACAGGGCAGCGCCCCGCTCACTGGCGGGCACCCAGCGCCCGGCCCTTCCCTGGGGCTCGGCGGCTTCCAACGCGGACACGGGCGGGACGGGCGAGTGGGAGGCAGGGGGGCCGTGGGAAGCCGGGCGGGAGGCGGAGGCGTGTCCCGGCATAGCCGGGGGTACCGGGAGAGGGGACAGTCCCGGTGGCAAGGGGGTGCGGGACACTCTCCCAGCACGGCGGAAAGGGGCGGGGAAGGGCAGGGCGCCGCCGCGCATGCGCGCTGGCCGCCCCGCGCTCACCATTACCTGCGAGTTGCCAGGCGCCGTCGCTTTCTTTTTCTTGGCGGGGCCGCCGCCCGTGCCCGGGCTCGCCGGGCG